>CM055127.1:220600860-221019487 GCA_029206835.1 Rana muscosa
AGTGAAAATCTTGCAAGTCTTTGCTGCTGGGAAAGGCTAACTTAAAGCTAACCTACAAAGCACATGCAAATATCACTGAATATCCATTGAAATGTATATTTATTTCATTTAGGTTATAATAAGTTTAGGTTTTTATGCCTGCTTTTCATGTTGAGAAGTTACACATTCTTGACATTTATATTCTAGCTTTCCCAGTCAGAGCTTCAGTTGTTCATACAGGCATAGCAGTTGTGTACAGTCTACCCTTTTGCAATTAGCAAAAAAATGTTTTCTGTCTTCTTTCATGGTGTATTGGAGAAGGATTACAGCATAATGTTCTTTGTTTGTGCTAATCTATTTTCCTTTTTATACAATTTCAGAAACCTGTCCAAAATGTGAGAATCCACGTGCCTATTTCATGCAGCTTCAGACCCGTTCAGCTGACGAGCCAATGACTACATTTTATAAATGCTGCAATTTACAGTGTGGACATAGGTGGAGAGATTAAATTGTCCTTTCCTTAAGTTACTTACTTGTATTTAAAAATGAATTCCATAACGAGCAATAAAGCTTATTTTTGTTTATTTTAAGCATGCTTATTTCATATATATCTGTTTGATTATGGCACATTAAAAGTATGGTGTACTAGTTCAAAATTTTAAAACTACATAATTTTAAGGCTCATTCATTAAAACTACTAAAGTAAGGAGAAGTGAAAGTGGTGCCCATGTTGGCTAATGCCGCGTACACACGATCGGACATTCCGACAACAAAACCGTGGATTTTTTTCCGGCGGATGTTCGCTCAAACTTGTCTTGCATACACACGGTCACACAAATGTTGTCAAAAATTCCGAACGTCAAGAACGCGGTGACGTACAACACGTTCGACGAGCTGAGAAAAATGAAGTTCAATAGCTAGTGCGGCTCTTCTGCTTGATTCCGAGCATGCATGGTCTTTTGTGCGTCGAAATTGTGTTACACACGGTCGGAATTTCCGACAACAAGCTTTGTTGTCGGAAAATTTGAGAACCAGCTCTCAAATTTTTGTTTTTGGAAATTCCGACAGCAAATGTCCGATGGAGCCTACACATGATCGGAATTTCCGACAACAAGCTCCCATCGAACATTTGTTGTCGGAAATTCCGACCGTGTGTAGGCGACATCACACTTCACAGCTATCCTGCTCAACATTTGGATTGGGCAAACACTGGCACCTAGAGCCTGTTAGGGCAGTGAAAGCTGGCAAATAAATCTATCTCCTTAATGTTTGTTATATTTCTATACCACACATTGTTTAATTGGTTCTTGTCCATTTTTTAGATGAATGTTCCTCAGCATAATGCCCGATAATCAAGCAAAAATTCAGAGTGTCATTGATACATAATATCTATATTTTAAATCAACACCCAAGGTTCAGTATGGGAAGGTCAGCAATGAAAAGCACATCACAAACTGTATGTGAAGGTTTGTGTATTGTATGAACAGCCTAGTTACTTAAAATACTACACAAAAATGACAAAAACAATCCTGAGTGGTATAGATCACATACAAAGATTAGCAGCATGGTCCGATACTATAAAATAATAAAGCCCTTACACTACAAAGGACAGATGCTTATAGAACTAAACACAGTACATTGTAAACTGGAGAGATTACTAGCTAACAAGCATATTAAATCATACCAATCCCAGGGGATTTTAGAATGGCTGGTCTTGCTCTGTGGCTCCCTCTGTGTCCCTTACCTTCAAGTGCCTCTGTCTCTTGATTTTATCTTAAAGTGTTTAACCCCAAAAAATAAAAATAAAATCATGTTCCTTTTAAAGCATGTTATACAGCACAGTGCTTGTGCTGTGTCATTTGGCCCCCCTGTAACACCTAAAAAAAAACCTGGCAAATCCTACCAGTTTCTGCCCTCCCCCCTGTAAACTGACCACCGTTCATCATGGCTGCTGAGCCCTGACACCGTGGTCAGTTTACGTGCCTCTGTCATCCGCAGCCCTGCTCTGTCTCCTATGTCCTTCTCCCCCCCTCCACTGCCTGTCTTTGGGCTTCGTGTCCGTGCCCGCCCCTCTCCCCCTCCCCTTCTGCTGCTCAAATTGGGGTACAATTTACATTATCCGCTTGATTGATGAATCTAATGTCCCCCTGTGACTGTGCTTTATAAAAAATGCAGCTATATACCTGGTTTACAGAGTGCAGATCGGCGATCACGTGACCCACCATCTTTCTCCTCTCTCACATGACAGCTGCAGCGTGTGGGGCCCCCTCTCCTCCTCGCCTCCTCACCACCTGAATGAATCAGGGGGGGGATCCTCGACCCCGCCCACTGCAGCTGTAATGCGAGAGGAGAAAGAGACGTGATTGCAAATCTGCGCTCTGTAAACAAGGTATATAGCTGCATTTTTTATAAAGTCACAGGGGACATTAGATTCATCAACCAAGAGAATAAGGTAAATTGTACCCTGTGGGTTAACAAACACTTTAAGTCCTTCCTTTCGCTATCATTAAATCCTCAATTGGTCTAAAGTGCACAATCCTATCTTTCTCGTAAAAGTGATTGGATGGTAACTCCAGCACCCTTTGATGTGATCACTATTCAATATTAAAGTGGAAGTAAACCCTCCTATCATTTTCAGCCAAGGAAGCTGCCATCTTGACCTTTATTTAATCTTCAACTGCCATGATGCTGCACATGTGACCAGTTATGACACCAGCCATTGGATGGTTTGACAGTTTGGTTGAGAGCACAACCAATGTGACAGTTAGCATTTCCGGCATGCCGGGAATTTAACAGTTTATTTAAACTGTTAAATCAATGGGTTTACTTCCACTTTAAATTAGGATCTCCCCCTGCTATCCATAGTCGTGTCACTTGCAAATTAAAATTTGTTAAGTTGACTCCTGTCATCACACATGGACCTTTTGGACAATCGGTTGGTCAATTAGCATACCAAAGGCCTATGACCCTAGAGAGACAATACTGGCCTGTTGGCAGACCCCCATCTATTCACCTGCCTTTGAAGACAAAGGGGAGATCTGAAATATAATTCTAGCTGTAATTCAACACCACACCTTGTTTAATTGGTTTGTGTCCACTATTTATAGATGAATGTTTCTTAGCATGATGCCCCATACTTAGGGAACATTATTCTCCAAGATCTCAATGTTTGGGCTCATTTACACTAGCATTGTGAAAGAGGAAAAAAAGGGGGATGTTTAACCACTTGTCTATACGGCACCATCAGTTTAAGCAGCGCTTTACATATTTATTATACATTCACATAAGTCCCTGCTCTCAAGAGGCTTACAGTCTAAGGTCCCTAACTCACACTCATTCATGCACATCCGAGGGTCTATTTAGACAGGATCCAATTAACCTACCAGCATGTCTTTGGAGTGTTGAAGGAAACTCATGCAGACACACAGTGAACATGCAGATTTTACTGTGGTTGAGATTCGAACTGATAACCCTAGTGCTGCCATGTGGAAGTGCTAATCATTTAGCCACTGCGCTGCCCAAATAGTAGAAAAATGGTTAATTCAAGCTTACAGGACACAGCAGAACAGGGCGATCAGTACTGAGTCACTGTGATTGGCCAAGGTACCATATGATAAGCTGTGATCAATCACAGTGATTACATGTTCACAAGTAAATAACTGTAATGAATGACCAATCACAGTAGCTGTGTACCATGTGATAGCTGTGGTCATTCACAGTATCACAATAGTAAAGAGCCATGAATGAAAGCCATTCATGACAGTTAAAACAATTGCTGTTACAGTAATCTTCAAAAAGAAAAAAAAATCCGGATCACTACGGTTACACTGCAGTATTCTGGTGACCGTATGTAAAAAATAAATACTGTATGTATATATATACATACAGTATCTCACATTTTTGGAAATATTTTATTATACCTTTTCATGTAATTACACTTTGCTACAATCTAAAGTAGTGAGTGTACAGCTTGTATAACAGTGTAATTTTGCTGTACCCTCAAAATAACTCAACACAGCCATTAATGTCTAAACCACTGGCAACAAAAGTGAGTACACCCCATAGGAAAAAAAATATCCAAATTGGGCCCAATTAGCCATTTTCCCTCCCTGGTGTCAAGTGACTCGTTAGTGTTACAAGGTCTCAGGTGTGAATGGGGAGGAGATGTGTTAAATTTGGTGTTCTTGCTCTCACTCTCTCGCACTGGTCACTGGAAGTTTAACATGGCACCTCATGGCAAAGAACTCTCTGAGGATCTGAAAAAAATAAGTGTTGCTCTACATAAAGATGGCCAAGGCTATAAGAAGATTGCCAAGACCCTGAAACTGAGCTGCAGCATGGTGGCCAAGACCATACAGAATTTTAACAGAACAGGTTCCATTTAGAACAGGCCTCGCCATAGTCGACCAAAGAAGTTGAGTGCACATGCTCAGCGTCATATCCAGAGGTTGTCTTTGGGAAATAGACGTATGAGTGCTGCCAGCATTGCTGCAGGGGTTGAATGGTCAGCCTGTCAGTGCTCAGTCCATACGCCGCACACTGCATCAAATTGGTCTGTATGACTGACGTCCCAGAAGGAAGCCTCTTCTAAAGATGATGCACAAGATAGCCCACAAACAGTTTGCTGAAGACAAGCAGACTAAGGACATGGATTACTGGAACCATGTCCTGTGGTCTGATGAGACCAAGATAATCTTATTTGGTTCAGATAATGTCAAGCGTTTGTGGCGGCAACCAGGTGAGGAGTACAAAGAAAAGTGTGTCTTGACTACAGTCAAGCATGGTGGTGGGAGTGTCATGGTCTGGGGCTGCATGAGTGCTGCCAGAACTGGGGAGCTACAGTTCATTGAGGGAACCATGAATGCCAACATGTACTGTGACATACTGAAGCAGAGCATGATCCCCCTCCCTTCAGATACTGGGTCGCAGGGCAGTATTCCAACATGATAACAACCGGGGGGGGGCAACGGAGCAATTGCCCCCGTCGAGAATGCGGGTGAGAGAGCGGGCGGCTCCGCGGGTGACAGTGCTGGCGGCTCCGTGGGCAGGTGGCCCCATGGGTGAGAGCTCAGCGGCTTGGTCGGTGAGTGGGCGGTTGAGAGAGGGGGATAGCTGGGCGGCTCCATGTGTGAGCTGGCTGCTGGCCAATCAGGGAGCCTTCGGGCAGGGGGGCAGAGAGATCACATCATCTCTCACCGCTGGAGCCCACCCTGCATCCCTGCAGTTCCGCCCTCACTGTGCAGGCAGCTGTAGGCAGCAGAGAGATTACATCATCTCTCTGCTGCCTGACTGGTAATCTGCTGCCTGACTTTGGGACATAGCAAGAGACCACCTTAGCAGGAAAGTGACACAGCAGGTGACAATCCACAACGTGTGGCAGGTGACGTGGCAAGTGATAATTCACAACGTGTGGCAAGTGACAGTCCACAACATGTGGCAGGTGACGTGGCAGGTGACGTGGCAAGTGACAATCCGCAACGTGTGGCAGGTAACGAGGCAAGTGACAATTCACAACGTATTGAAGACAATGTGAAGGGTGTTGTATCACAGCACAGAGTGGTATCTGTGGATAACAACATAAATAGTAGTGTGCCACATCCTGAAATATTTGAATAATAGGAAATGTTTGGGACTTGGACTTTTTAGGCACAGTAATACAAGAATTGATTAAAAAAAGTATACATTTATTAAACATAAATATTGTTTAGAAACAGTCTTGTTAAAAAGCCGACATCATTGAATCTATACAACAATACCACCATTATATAGAAAAAAACTCTCTCAATGGGATGATGAAGGAATGACTAAGTTATTCCATGTAATACATAGTCCATATGATAAATGAGGTAGGGGTATGGCGGTGGAGATTTGTTGAAATTGATGCAACATTCGCCCGACAAGTTTCGCGTGCAATCACGCTTCTTCAGGAGCATAGCATGTAGACTAACAAAAGATTTGAAACAAGAAGAACAGTAAGAACAGTAAGAATATTGTTTCTAAACAATATTTATGTTTAATAAATGTATACTTTTTTTAATCAATTCTTGTATTACTGTGCCTAAAAAGTCCAAGTCCCAAACATTTCCTATTATTCAAATTCACAACGTATGGCAGGTGACGTGGCAAGTGACAATCCGCAATGTGTGGCAAGTGACAATTCACAACGTGTGGCAGGTGACGTTGCAAGTGACAATCCGCAATGTGTGGCAGGTAATGTGGCAAGTGATAATTTGCAGCGTGTGGCAGGTGACGTGGCAAGTGACAATCCACAATGTGTGGCAGGTGACGTGGCAAGTGACAATCCGCAATGTTTGGCAGGTAAGGTGGCAAGTGACAATTCGCAGCGTGTGGCAGGTGACGTGGCAAGTGACAATCCGCAATGTGTGGCAGGTGACGTGGCAAGTGACAATCCGCAATGTTTGGCAGGTGAGGTGGCAAGTGACAATCCACCTCTGGTGACAGGTGACGTGGCAAGTGACAATCCGCATTTGGTGGCAGGCGAAGTGGCAAGTGACACGCTCAGGGCTCCCACTGATTCTGCATTATGGTGAGTTGAACTATTTCATTTTATATTACAAGGTAATAATATAAATATTGCGCTTCAATCATCCTTACACCATAATAACCATGGCGCCGTGATGATTAAAGCGCTAACACCAGCCATTTCCCCCGATAAATTTCCCCTAAAAAAAGGTATTTTCTGGCAGAACCCCTCCCGAGACAAGACTCTGGATCCGCCCCTGATAACAACCCCAAACACACCTCCAAGACGACTATTGCCTTGCTGAAGAAGCTGAGGGTAAAGGTGATGGACTGGCCAAACATGTCTCCACCAGATCTAAACCCTATTGAGCACCTGTGGGGCAACCTCAAACGGAAAGCAGAGGAGTGCAAGGTCTCTAACATGCACCAGCTCTGTGATGTCGTCATGGAGGAGTGGAAGAGGACTCCAGTGGCAACCTATGAAGCTCTGGTGAACTCCATGCCCAAGAGGGTTAAGGCAGTGCTGGAAAAAAATGGTGGCCACACAAAATATTGACACTTTGGGCCCAATTTGGACATTTTCACTTAGGGGTGTACTCACTTTTGTTTGCCAGCAGTTCAGACATTAATGGCTGTGTGTTGAGTTATTTTGAGGGGTCAGAAAATTTACACTGTTATACAAGCTGTACACTCACTACTTTACATTGTGGAAAAGTGTAATTTCTTCAGTGTTGTCACATGAAAAGATATAATAAAATATTTACAAAAATGTGAGGGGTGTACTCACTTTTCTGAGATACTGTATATATTTTTTTTCTTTACATACTGTCACCAGTCAGTGTCTGTATTTACGCGCCACCCACTCAGTGTCTGTAATCACCACAACAGCGGTCACAGAATCCCTGATCACCGCCACACCAGTTACAACGCCCTAAATCCCCCACCACACCAGTTAGTGTGCCTGATCACTCCACAGCAGTCAGGTTGTCACTGTAGCGCCCTGCTCCTATTGGGTAGGCGCTAGTGTAAATTTAGTTGTCTGAGTTATAGTTCAACTCAGAATAATTGTACAAAATTATGGGTCTCTGTTCCAGTTCAGCTGAGTTACACATTTTCCACCTTCCGCTGGGTGTCGTTGTCACCACAGGTCAAGGTTGGAACTGCAGCTGGCTGGACGTATTGGGTACCTCTTGCCCAGAAGCAGCTCAGTGGGTTTGGTCACCCCGCTGTGCATTCTGGGAGAGGGTACTTAAGGGGCAGACAACATTTTGGCGGGGTCTTCCGATCCTGACCTGGCGGCCCTCCTGGCCTCAGGTATGTGTTGGCAGTTTTCTGCCTCGGGGCAATGTGAACCCCCTGAGGCTCCGTTACTGAGAGTAGGCCCAGAAGTTGCTGGGGCCTACTGATCCAGAGATGGTCCTGTGTCGCCTTGCCTGCGGGAAGGGTCCGAACAATTGAGGACTCAATTGGAGGACGCATCTGGATCAAATCTACCTCACAGTGCTGCCGGCCTGGCTGAAAGATCCCGGCACTGTGTGTTATGTTCC
The DNA here is from genome assembly GCA_029206835.1 of Rana muscosa. Taxonomy (NCBI): domain Eukaryota; kingdom Metazoa; phylum Chordata; class Amphibia; order Anura; family Ranidae; genus Rana; species Rana muscosa. The sequence continues at coordinate 220,608,870 of CM055127.1, forward strand.
AGAACTTTACCAAGCGTGTGATTATACAAGTCTGTGGCAGAGACTTTTGAACGGGCTCGCACCGGCTTCTGGGTCGGTGAGAGAGGCCTATCCGATGGATGCTACATCCAGTGTGGAAGTTATTGGTCCTCTGGATTAAGGAAAGTACCTGAAAAACCTAAGGTACCTGAATCTCCCCAACCCTCCAACCCTCTGTCTGAAGTTCTTGAAATAAACCCTTGAGAAAAAGAGACTTAAGCCCCGTACACACGATCGGATAACCTATGGATTTTCGTCCGATGGATTTGTCCATCGGAAATCCGATGAAACTGTTTTTCATCAGTCTTGGCCACACACCATCAGTCAAAAAACCGACCGTTCCAAACGCGGTGACGTAAAACACTCCGATGAGCCGAGAAAAATTAAGTTTAATGCTTCTGAGCATGCGTCGACTTGATTCTAAGCATGCGTGGGTTTTTTAACCGATGGACTTGCCCATAGACGATCGGAAATTCCCATCGGTTTTTTATCCATCGGAAAATTTTAAAACAAGTTCTATTTTTTACAACCGATGGAAAAAAGACCGATGGGTACCATACACGATCGGTTGGTCTGATGAAAACCATCCATCGGACGGTTTTCATCAGTCAAACCGATCGTGTGTACGGGGCTTAATGTTTGGTGCAGACATTTATTAACAACTCTTCAAGGAAGACCCCTAGGATGGACGTAGTGAACAGTAAGGTAACGGCAGGCTCAAATCTTAAACCAGCGGCCCCTTTGGGGGTATTGCTACATCACTATAAGAACTTTATGTTCACATGTGCTCTGAAGAGCCATCCATGTTTGGATCACTTTTGAGAGAGCATTAGACAGGCAGTGAGGAGTTATTGTTAAATACCAAAACAGCGCTTAGTGATCACACAACGTGACAACTCTATCCTATGGTAGTCCATAAGAGAAATCATCAATCAATAGTTCAATAAAATAGCAGGAAGATCAGAGTCCAATAAAAGAACAAAAGGGTGCTCCCAGAGTCTGGTGTAGTTGCTAATGACGACGGCTTCCACCCAGTCAACACCACTTTAAACACTCCTCCCTTGTGCCACACTATCACTCTAGATCCTCCGATCCTCCTCCGAGATGTAATCGGTCCACTGGTAGTCTCAGACTGTGTTGATCAGAGAAGACCCGGGGTCCATTTGAGTGTGAATGATCCAGGTGAATGAGGAGAAAGTGGTGTCACACCACTTTCTCCTCATTCACCTGGATCATCTCGGAGGAGGAGCAAGATCGGAGGATCTAGAGTGATAGTGCCTGTATAAAACTCAACCTTCTAATCATCAGGAGAAGCATCTAGGGAATACAGTCGGTTCTGAGGAGGAGGATGATCGGATGTCCCAAATTCTGAATGTCTACTAAACTCAATCTTGTGGTGAGTAGAAACCCTTAAGGGGAGTGTGGCACAAGGGAGGAGAGTTTAAAGTGGTGTTGACTGGGTGGAAGCCGTCGTAGTGACCGCAGCAGCTTGAGCTGAACCGGCAATGATGCTGGTTTGGTGACAAGTGATCGCTCCGTCATTGGACGTAGTGATCAATTGCCCCTTTACCCCGATCTGTGATGCGCTGGGTCCTGCGGACTCAGCCATCACAAACTTTTCTAAAAAGCACGAGACTGAAATAGCCGGCCACGCTGTAGCCGTCAATCGGCTATAGCACGGTCGGCAAGTGGGAGGGACTTGCCCTGAGCTAAGTAAACATACATAGAGCAACCAATTAAGCAGGTCTGCCACTCACATTACACATCATACTAGATTTACTATGAACATAAAACAGCTGGCAAAGTGGTACCTCAGCCTCTTATTCCGTCTTGCAGCACTGGTGGTGTCAGTGATGAGGGGGTATTTGTGCTGTGCTATTCTGTCATGTGATGTGCTCCTGGCCTTCCAGCCGGGAAACCTGCTCCGCTCCGCTCCCTAATCCATGTACACAATGGCGTCACTAGGGTTGGTATCACCCGGTGTGGTAAAACATGGTGTCACCCCCCCTACCAACCATAGTCGCCCCTCAGTACAGACCCCCCTCCATTAAGTATAGACCCCCTCCATCAGTACGGACCCCCTCAGGACAAACCACCCCCCTCCATCAGTACAAACTCCCCTCAGGATAAACCTCCCCTCCCTCCATCAGTACACACCCCCTCAGGATAAACCCCCCTCTATCAGTACAGACCCCCCTCAGGATAAACCTCCCCTCCCTCCATCAGTACACACCCCCCTCAGGATAAACCCACCTCCATGAATACACACCCCATCAGGATAAACCCCCCTCTATCAGTACAGACCCCCTCAGGATAAACCCCCCTCCATCAGTACAGACCCCCCTCGGGATAAACCACCCCTCCCTCCATCAGTACAGACCCCCTTCAGGATTAACCCCCCCTCCATCAGTACAGACCCCCCTCAGGTAAACCTTTGCCCTCAGGATAAACCACTCCTCCCTCCATCAGTACAGACCCGCTTCAGGATAACCCCCCCATCTGTACAGACCCCCCTCAAGATAAACCACCCATACCATCAGTGCAGACCCCCTCAGGATAAACCAGCCCCCCTCCATTAGTACAGAGTCCCCTCAGGATAAACCAAACCCCCTCCATCAGTACAGAGCCCCCTCAGGATAAACCAACCCCCCTCCATCAGTACAGACCCCCTTGAGGATAAACCCCCCTCCATCAGTACAGACCCCCCAGGATAAACACCCCCCTCAATCAGTACATAACCCGCTCAGGATAACCCCCCTCCATCAGTACAGACTCCCCTCAGGATAACCCCCCCTCCATCAGTACAGACCCCCTTCAGGATAAACCCCCCTCCATCAGTACAGACCCCCAGGGTAAACCCCCCCAATCAGTACAGACCCCCCTCAGGATAACCCCCCTCCATCAGTACAGACTCCCCTCAGGATAACCCCTCCTGCATCAGTACAGACTCCCCTCAGGATAACCCCCCTCCATCAGTACAGATCACCCTCAGGATAAACCTCCCCTCCCTCCATCAGTACACACCCCCCTCAGGATAAACCCCCCTCCATCAGTACACACCCCATCAGGATAAACCCCCCTCTATCAGTACAGACCCCCTCAGGATAAACCCCCCTCCATCAGTACAGACCCCCCTCGGGATAAACCACCCCTCCCTCCATCAGTACAGACCCACTTCAGGATAAACCCCCCCTCCATCAGTACAGACCCCCCTCAGGTAAACCTTTGCCCTCAGGATAAACCACTCCTCCCTCAATCAGTACAGACCCGCTTCAGGATAACCCCCCCATCTGTACAGACCCCCCTCAATATAAACCACCCATACCATCAGTGCAGACCCCCTCAGGATAAAACCAGCCCCCCTCCATTAGTACAGAGTCCCCTCAGGATAAACCAAACCCCCTCCATCAGTACAGAGCCCCCTCAGGATAAACCAACCCCCCTCCATCAGTACAGACCCCCTTGAGGATAAACCCCCCTCCATCAGTACAGACCCCCCAGGATAAACACCCCCCTCAATCAGTACATAACCCGCTCAGGATAACCCCCCTCCATCAGTACAGACTCCCCTCAGGATAACCCCCCCTCCATCAGTACAGACCCCCTTCAGGATAAACCCCCCTCCATCAGTACAGACCCCCAGGGTAAACCCCCCCAATCAGTACAGACCCCCCCTCAGGATAACCCCCCTCCATCAGTACAGACTCCCCTCAGGATAACCCCTCCTGCATCAGTACAGACTCCCCTCAGGATAACCCCCCTCCATCAGTACAGACCATCCTCAGGATAAACCTTCCCCCTCAGGATAAACCACCCCCCCATCAGTACAGACCCCCATCAGGATAAACCACCCATTCAATCAGTGCAGACCCCCTCAGGATAAACCACCCCCCTCCATCAGTACAGACCCCCTCAGGATAAACCACCCCCCTCCATCAGTAAAGACCCCCCTCATGCACCTGGGCGGTGGGCGGAGGAGGATACAGTGTGCAGCCGTCTGGAGAGTTGCTTGCTCAGACTGTCACTCTCCGGATCGCACGCTTGTGAGTTAGAGTGAGGAGTCTCACCACGCTCAGGATGGTGTCCCACCCCCCCAGCGACACCACTGCACACACACACACACACCGCATTGCCTGTGGCTGGCGGCAGGACATATAGAAGTAGCGACAGGGCCGCTGTGCTGCGGCCGCCCTTGCACAAACTGCCGCCTGGGTCCCATGGACCCACCGGGACCCATGGTAGGGCCGGCCCTGTGACAGTATGTAAAAATAAATATTTCTTAATTTTCCAAAAACGTATAACAAAAAATTACAACTTAAAAAAACTTGCCATACCTTAGACTGTCTACTTTCCAAAAAGAGGTAATTTGGCTGATATCTGTACTGTCCTGACATTTTTGGGCCTCAAGAAATGAGATAGGGTGTCAGTACATCAGGATTGATCAATTTTCAGATATATATACACCATAGTTTGTGGACTCTATAACTTTCCTACAGACTAAATATTATACACTGATTTGGGTTATTTTTCACTAACGAAATGTAGCAGAATACATTTTGTCCTAAACTCATGAAGAAAAATATTTATTTGCAAAATTTTCTAACAGAAACAAAGAAAAACTATTTTTTTTCAAAATTTTCAGGCATTTTTTAATTTATTTAGCAAAAAATAAAAAACACAGCGTTGATTAAATACCAGCAAAAGAAATCTCTATTTGTGTGAACAAAATAATAAAAAAAATGTTTGGGGACAGAGTTGCATGACTGAGCAATTATCATTCAAAATGTGACAGCGCTAAAAGCTGAAAATTGGCCTGGGCAAGAAGGGGGTAAAAGTGCCATATGTGAAGTATTTTCTGTCACCTGTGAAGCCCTGCCAAAATACTCTTAATGTTTACATCCCTATGTTCTGGCTTATATGCAGAATTTGGCAGATATTGGGCGCATATGCACAGTGCACTCTCTCCCACTACAACAAAATGGCCACCAAGACTATCAATTTAGTAGTCCTCAAAGAACATGGCTTAGTGACCATTTTATTGTAGTCCATGTCCTGGAAGTCACATAGGAGACAGGAATGTTGGGAGTATTTTGACCAGGCTTCATGGGTAAAAGAAATGGCCTATAAGTACGGAATTTGCATTTAATTCAGTGTATTTTTTTTACTGAGGCCTGTATCTGCATTGGTCATTTTAACCACTTCCATACTGGGTACTTATACACCTTCCTGCCCAGACCAATTTTCAGCTTTCTGCGCTGTTGCACTTTGAATGACAATTGCGCGGTCATGCTACACTGTACCCAAACGAAATTTTTATCATTTTTTCCCCACAAATAGAGCTTTCTTTTGGTGGTATTTGATCACCTCTGGGATTTTTATTTTCTGCTAAAAAATAAAAAAAAGACCGAAAATTTTGAAAAAAAAAAGTTTTTTTTTGTTTCAGTTACAAAACTTTGTAAATAAGTTAGTTTTCTCCTTCACTGATGGGCACTGATGGGGCTGCACTGACGGGCACGGATAAGGCGGCACGGATGGGCACCGATGAGGTGGCACGGATGGGCAACGATCGACGGCACGGGTGGGCAACGATCGGCGGCACGGGTGGGCAACGAACGGCGGCACGGGTGTGCACAGATAGGCGGCACAGGTGGGCACAGATAGGCGGCACAGGTGGGCACAGATAGGCAGCACGGGTGGGCACTGATGGGCACGGATAGGCGGCATGGATGGGCACTGATAGGTGGCATGGATGGGCATGGATGGGCACTGATAGGTGGCATGGGTGGGCACTGATAGATGGCACTGTACTGTACTAATGGATGCCAATCAGTGCCAAACAATAATGCCTGCCAATCAGTGGTGCCCATTGTGGGCACTGATTGGCATCCATTGTGGCACTGATTGGCATCCATTATCCCTGGTGGTCTAGGGTGGCATACCATTAATGGTGGGCTTCCCTGGTGGTCTAGTGGCTTCCCAGGTGGTCTAGTGGCATCCCTGGTGGTCTAGTGGGCATCCTCGGGGAGCTGTGCTGATAATCTATCAGCACAAACCCCCCCCCTGTCAGAGGAGCAGCCGATCGGCTCTCCTCTACTCGCGTCTGACAGACGCGAGTGAGGAAAAGCCGATGACCGGCTTTTCCTGTTTACACTGTGATCAGCCGTGATTGGACACGGCTGATCACATGGTAAAGAGTCTCCGACGGAGACTCTTTACCTAGATCGGAGTTGCGGGGTGTCAGACTGACACCCTGCAACAACGATCGCCGCGATGCGCGCCCCCGGGGGCGCGCAGCGGCTTAAAATCCTGAGGACGTCATATGACGTCCAGTCAGGATTTTAGAACCACTTTGCCGACGTCAATCCGCTATAGGGCGGGCGGCAAGTGGTTAAGTAAAAGGTGAACATAGCTTTTAAAGGATAAGTTTACCTTTTGGGGCAGAATTTCACTTTTCATAATAAATAGAAGCGTTTTCCAATGCCATTTCTGGCCCAGTCATCCCAGTGTGCTTTTCTCTCACTTATCTTATCCGCAGGATGTTTAAAATCTTGTCAGTTTATTTAGTTCATCACTTCCTGTTCATTCTCTTGTATTCACTTCCTGTAAGTCATCTCCAAGAAGCCTTCACTTCCTTGTTGCATCACAGAAGTGATAGGTTGTATTCACCACTCTGGACCAGACCTCCCTCATTACAATACCACCTTCCACCCACTTTCTATACAATCTGATTGTACAATCTCCTTTAGAACTCCCATCAGCTCTGTAGTACAAAGGTCTGTCTGATTTTATACAAATTGAATGGATTTGTTGGGTGTGTCCTCTGATTCCATAGTTCTGGTAAATCTAAAGGAAATTGCACAGAGATTATACAATCAGATTGCATAGTGTATGGCCATCTTTATACAAGTACATAGGAGGGAGTGGATGAACACCCTCAGTTGTCAGGCCTCGTTTGGATCTCCACGTAGCAAACTTACATTTCCGCATGCGTTTGTTTTGGGTGTGTAGCGGCCTCACCCCTCTCTCCCTTTCTCGTTCTCGGCTTGTCTTTCTTCGTCTAGGGGTCTCTGCATTGGGGAGAGGGATGAGATACACTACGGCCCATGTCCTCCATAGCTAAGAGGTGAAGGCCAGAAGATTGGGCCCTGTGCAGGTGTCCTAGAGTCAAGTCCAGTACTTCGTCCCTGACTCCTTTGCTCCTAGTAACCAGAGTTCCACACAGTGAATAGGTCCAACTCAGTTTTATTCTTCTTGCCAAACAATAAACAGTTTCTTCTACTGAGTAGTAATGAGGAATAGATCGAGGCACAATCCTTTTCCCTTCTGCTGCTAACCACTGTGGTATCACCAGTGGCTAATAGTCACTGCCACTGACTATGTGAGGTAGAACGTGGATTACCTTCGCTAGCACGGCCCCTGTCAGGGGAAAGAGATCCGTCCAAGGGAGAAACCGGAGGCCTCTCTGTCACAGCAATGCTGCGCTGGACTCTTCAGAGAAGTTCCGCACACCAGTCCTCACAAACTCAGACACGGGCACCCCAGGAATTAGGGCCCCCTCGGATTCTTCCACCCTTGCGGAATTTAGTCGAAGGTACTGAGCCCCAGGCTAAAGGTGCCTGGGATGGACTCCATCCTCGCTCCGGCCAGGTCAAGGGCACCTAGGCCTGGAACACTGGAATGCCAGCACCCAAGCTGAAGGTGCCTGGGTGCGGCCGAGTCCTCCGACTCCCACTCCGAACTCTGAACCCCGTGGTAAGGACGTCCGCCCCTTTTATCCCCTCTCCCTTTGCATCACAGCGGGTTCCCTGCCCCGCTGTACCAGCTCCAGGGGAAAACAAAAAGGTACAGTCTTGCGGTGTGAATTCAGCTCCGGCCCAGGGGAACAGCGCCACCTGTGGACCGCAAGGAACCCCACACCACCAGAGTCCTCCAAGAACCAGAAAAGGGTCTCGGATCCCCTAGCAATTTGCGCATCTGGGTTACACTACCACCCAGATGCCTCCCTTAAATTCAAGTACCCGCTTCACTCTCCCCCTGTTGATTTGACACTGGTCCCCAGTGTCTGGTACAAACTCACATCCCACAAGGGTGGTGACATAAGTTCAGCCCAGAAACCAAACTACACAATTTAGCCCTGAATTGTGCCAAGACCTGAATGGGAAAGGAAAAACTTAAAACAATATAACTATAAAACTTTTCAATAAAACACTAAATATCTCACACATTTACATTCTTCCCTCCCCCTGGCTATCTAAGGACCACCCATTCTCAGCAGCCTTGATAGACGAGTCTCCTGCAGAGGGAAAGAAAAGAAACATACATCCTACCATTATATGTGTGTTTGCTTGGAATGAATGAGTCTATCCGAGAAGAAACCCATTCACTCCAATAAGTGCTGCATAATGTCCAAAAAAACAAACAATCGTTGCGCAACACTGCCACCTGGTGACAATGCCGCGGTCAAGACACTCATCACTTCCAGATGAACTTTTCTTTTCATCATTTCTCTGTGATTCTACACCAGGGGTCTCAAAGTACCGGCCCGCGGGCCATTTGCGGCCCGTGGACCGGTTATAAATGGCCCGCAGGCAGCGCGGGGTGCCGCGGAAGGGGGGGCGCAAATTGGCAAGGTTCTACCGCCAGGCATGTACTGGCCGGAGATCCGCAGTGATTTACCAGTCAATCGCCTACTGCTGGCTCCTGACGGGTAGATCGAGATGCATGCAGAGTAGCGCAGGAAGCGTCTGTCATAAGTTCACTTCTCTCTCATGTCACGCTGTTGCTACCCAGCGGCCCCTCCTCTCTTCTCGCCCATCACCATTTGCTTGTGACATCATCTGGGATGGACGAAGAGAGGAGGGGCCGTCGGGGAGCAACAGCGTGACATGAGAGAGAAGTGAACTTATGACAGACGCTTCCTGCGCTACTCTGCATTTGAAGAAAATGACAACAAGTAAATGCTGACCTGTGCCCCATGTACCCTGATTGTGCCTTGATGTGCCCCATGTACCCTAAATGTGCCCTGATGTGCCCCATGTACCCTGAATGTGCCCTGATGTGCCCCATATACCTTGATTGTGCCCTGATGTGCCCCATGTACCCTGATTGTGCCCTGATGTGCCTCATGTACCCTGATTGTGCCCTTATGTGCTGGGCTCTGTGCCCCGATGTGCTGTGTCCTAATGCATAGTTGCCAACAGTCCCGAATTTCCCGGGACAAGCACGATTTTTGGACCCTTGTCCCGAATTGGGCTTGTCCCAATTCGGGACAAGCCCAATTCTTTTTGCCCCGTTTTGTCCCGGTAAATTCGGGAATGTTTAGGGCTTAAAACGGCGGCGGCTACACCAAAATGGCCGCCGCCGCCACAAGTGCTATTTTCTCTGACCTCTAGTGTGAGGAGAGGGGCAGCCAATTGCGGCTCTCTCTCTTTCGGCGGCCCCTTCCTTCCTTCACACAGAGACCAGATTGTGATCCTCATCCGGCCGCTCAGCTGCCGCCGATGCCGCTCTTCCCCTCCCTCTTAATATGCTGCCTTTACCTTGCCGCCTGCAGTGTCGGATGTCCTCAGAGTGGAATGAGCTCAGGTTAGGAGAGGAGGATCCCACTACAAGCACAGCACCACCAGCCTCGTCCACAAAGTAAGTCCAGCAGCAGCTCATCGCACACCAACTAAGTGCTTCTGTGTCCTCCGCACACACACAACATGCGGGAGGCAATGGCTGCAGATCGCTCACTCCAGAGTCCTGCAATGTATGCTGCCTGGGCTCATCTGAAAGGGGGTGGGTGCTGGGAGGCTTTACTTTGCACTCAATCCTATGGCAGGCTCATCATGCTGGAAGGCTGTGGGGTGGTCCTCTGATCTCCAGGTAGGGAGGGGGTGTAACCCATGGAAGTCCCTTCACATGGAGGGGGTCCTTCGCTCCTGCTGGCCCTGGGACCCAAATCAGGTAGATTTTGCAATGTCCCCCCACACCTCCCTCTTCCAGACTTTTTTTTAGCAGTGCCCTATGGGGCCAACCCTCCCCATCCTCGGCGATCGTCCATCTTCTGTCACAAAAATCTGTAATATAAGAATAAATAGAAACATCCCATTCAATTTGTATTTAACTACTTGCCCTCTGACTTCTGTGTCCCCATGATGAGCCCCCACCACACTTCTGTCAGAAGTGTGGTGGGGGCTCATCATGGGGACACAGAAGTGTGGTGGGGGCTCATCATGGGGACACAGAAGTGTGGTGGGGGCCCTGATGGGGTCACAGAAGTGTGGTGGGGGCCCTGATGGGGTCACAGAAGTGTGGTGGGGGCTCTGATGGGGTCCCAGAAGTGTGGAGGGGGCTCTGCTGGGGGCACCTGATGTAAGGAGGGACTCTGCTGGGGAGGCCATCTGGTGGCAGGTGACACGCTTCCACTGATTCGGCATTATATTATGGTGTGTTGAATGATTTCATTTTATATTACAATGTAATAATAGGAATAATGCGCTTCAATCATCCTGACGCCATAACAACCATGGTGCCGGGATGATTGAAGCGTCAACATCAGGTGTTTTGGAGTATCTTTATCTGACGATTTTGTTAAACTTTCTGGAAGACACACATTTCTATTGTGGTGTAGGATCTGGCTTCTTCCTTTCTTCCTTCCTTTCTTCCTTTCTTCCTTTCTTTCTTCCTCTCGGGCTCAAACCACACCCCTTCTGAGCCACTCCCATTTATGCCACGCCCACTATCACACGTAAACCACGCCCATTTTTCGCCACGACGCACTGCGCGCGCGGCATTTTATGATTCGGGTGTGACACGCCTACAGACGGATGCCCCGCCTCCTAATTATGACAAGGCTCCGCCTCCATGCAAAAAAAAGTGTCCCTGATTTTTTTTTTGCAATGTTGGCAACTATGCTAATGGTGAGTGGTCAGTGTGCAGTGTAGTGGTCAGTGTGCAGTGTAGTGGTCAGTGTGCAGTGTAATGTGAAGTGTAGTGGTCAGTGTGTAGTGTAGTGTGCAGTGTAGTGGTCAGTGTGTAGTGTAGTGGTCAGTGTGCAGTGGTCAGTGTGTAGTGGTCAGTGTGCAGTGTAGTGGTCCGTGTGCACTTCTCTCTCATGTCACGCTGTTGCTCCCCAGCGGCCCCTCCTCTCTTCTCGCCCATGCTTGTGACATCATCTGGGATGGACGAAGAGAGGAGGGGCCGCCGGGGAGCAACAGCGTGACATGAGAGAGAAGTGAACTTATGACAGACGCTTCCTGCGCTACTCTGCATTTGAAGAAAACGACAACAAGTAAATGCTGACCTGTGCCCCATGTACCCTAAATGTGCCCTGATGTGCCCCATGTACCCTGAATGTGCCCTGATGTGCCCCATATACCTTGATTGTGCCCTGATGTGCCCCATGTACTCTGATTGTGCCCTGATGTGCCCCATGTACCCTGATTGTGCCCTGATGTGCCCCATATACCCTGATTGTGCCCTGATGTGCCCCATGTACCCCGATTGTGCCCTGATGTGCTGGGCTCTGTGCCCTGATGTGCTGTGCCCTAATGGTGAGTGGTCAGTGTGCAGTGTAGTGGTCAGTGTGCAGTGTAGTGGTCAGTGTGCAGTGTAATGTGAAGTGTAGTGGTCAGTGTGTAGTGTAGTGTACAGTGTAGTGGTCAGTGTGTAGTGTAGTGGTCAGTGTTCAGTGGTCAGTGTGTAGTGGTCATTGTGCAGTGTAGTGGTCAGTGTGAAGTGGTCAGTGTGCAGTGTAGTGGTCCGCATGCAGTGTAGTGGTCAGTGTGTAGTGTAGTGGTCAGTGTGCAGTGTAGTGGTCAGTGTGCAGTGGTCAGTGTGTAGTGGTCAGTGTGCAGTGTAGTGGTCAGTGTGCAGTGTAGTGGTCAGTGTGCAGTGTAATGTGAAGTGTAGTGTGCAGTGTAGTGGTCAGTGTGTAGTGTAGTGGTCAGTGTGCAGTGGTCAGTGTGTAGTGGTCAGTGTGCAGTGTAGTGGTCCGTGTGCACTTCTCTCTCATGTCACGCTGTTGCTCCCCAGCGGCCCCTCCTCTCTTCTCGCCCATGCTTGTGACATCATCTGGGATGGACGAAGAGAGGAGGGGCCGCCGGGGAGCAACAGCGTGACATGAGAGAGAAGTGAACTTATGACAGACGCTTCCTGCGCTACTCTGCATTTGAAGAAAACGACAACAAGTAAATGCTGACCTGTGCCCCATGTACCCTGATTGTGCCCTGATGTGCCCCATGTACCCTAAATGTGCCCTGATGTGCCCCATGTACCCTGAATGTGCCCTGATGTGCCCCATATACCTTGATTGTGCCCTGATGTGCCCCATGTACTCTGATTGTGCCCTGATGTGCCCCATGTACCCTGATTGTGCCCTGATGTGCCCCATATACCCTGATTGTGCCCTGATGTGCCCCATGTACCCTGATTGTGCCCTAATGGTGAGTGGTCAGTGTGCAGTGTAGTGGTCAGTGTGCAGTGTAGTGGTCAGTGTGCAGCGTAATGTGAAGTGTAGTGGTCAGTGTGTAGTGTAGTGTGCAGTGTAGTGGTCAGTGTGTAGTGTAGTGGTCAGTGTTCAGTGGTCAGTGTGTAGTGGTCAGTGTGCAGTGTAGTGGTCAGTGTGAAGTGGTCAGTGTGCAGTGTAGTGGTCCGCATGCAGTGTAGTGGTCAGTGTGTAGTGTAGTGGTCAGTGTGCAGTGTAGTGGTCAGTGTGCAGTGGTCAGTGTGTAGTGGTCAGTGTGCAGTGTAGTGGTCAGTGTGTAGTGGTCAGTGTGCAGTGTAGTGGTCAGTGTGTAGTGTAGTGGTCAGTGTGTAGTGTAGTGGTCAGTGTGCAGTGTAGTGGTCAGTGTGCAGTGTAGTGGTCAGTGTGTAGTGTAGTGGTCAGTGTGTAGTGTAGTGTGTAGTGTAGTGTAGTGGTCAGTGTGCAGTATAGTGGTCAGTGTGCAGTGTACTGGTCAGTGTGCAGTGCAGTGGCCAGTGTGCAGTGTACTGGTCAGTGTGCAGTGGTCAGTGTGCAGTGTAGGGGTCAGTATGCAGTGGTCAGTGTGCAGTGTAGTGGTCAGTGGGTAGTGGTCAGTGTGTTGTGGTCAGTGTGCAGTGTAGTGGTCAGTGTGCAGTATAGTGTGCAGTGTAGTGGTCAGTGTGCAGTATAGTGTGCAGTGTAGTGGTCAGTGTGCAGTGTAGTGGTCAGTGTGCAGTGGTCAGTATGTATTGTTCAGTGTGCAGTGTAGTGGTCAGTGTGCAGTGTAGAGGTCAGTGTGCAGTGGTCAGTGTGTAGTGTAGTGGTCAGTGTGTAGTGTAGTGGTCAGTGTGTAGTGTAGTGGTCAGTGTGCAGTGTAGTGGTCAGTGTGCAGTGTAGTGGTCAGGGTTAATAATGCGTTTGCTGACACCAGTGCTAGGGGTTAATAGTGCGTCTGCTGACACCAGTGCTGCTGTTTTTGAAGTTTGAATGTTTGCATGCGGCCCCCCCATGGGATATGAAAACTTGTCTTGTGGCCCTCAAGTAATTTGAGTTTGAGACCCCTGTTCTACACTAACTAAAACCCAAAGTCACTGATTTCTCAGAAGTGCAAGGAGAAGGAGGGAGAATAAAACAATAACAGCTCCCATTTCTCCAAAGAGTAGAACTGCCCAAATGCAAAAAAAAACTAGGGCACAGTCCCTGTGTTCCGGTGAAAACACTCCGAAAAAGTTCAGCAATGAACAGCAAAAAGAAAACATAGGAGTCTTTCCTTTTTCTCCTTAAAGGTAAAACCTTGGATGCGGTAGGAACACAGGCTTCAAATGTCTGTCCAAAGCCTCCACATGGTACTCAGCATTTCTTCCTTCCTTGCGGCAAATCACCACTCTGTCCGCATGGATATGCCTTCCCAGCATTCACTTAGCTTTACAGTCCTGGAACTTCTTCGTGACCGTTGGTGAACAGGAAAGGTACCGCCGTGCTTGCTGTACTTTAAGTTTGTCCCACACAAAGGTATCATACCATCTTTGGCGAAAAACTTCCACCTCATAAAGCAGTTCTCGAGGCAGGTACGGGTATTCCCACCCATACTCCTGGGCAACCTTCTGGCCAAAGAGATGCTGCAGCCTTGACAAAGGTGGCATGGTGGCCCGGTCTCCTTCTCCAGGCCGAACAATCGCTTCTGGGTGACGAGGTGCGTTCACCACCTCAGTAGATCTGGGCCTAGGAGCCCGCAGTGACTTGCGTTGCACTCCCGCAACAGGAACGGGTGAAATGGATGTTGAGTCCAGAAGGGGAACTTCAGACAGAGGACCAGATTCTTCCCCAGGCGCCGAGGCCTCCACCCGAGGTGTACTATCTCCAGTAGACATGGGCAGGTCCCTTGTGACATGGGACGAGGGTAGCTTCATCTTGTCCCATCCCTTCTGGTGGAAGATTTAGTCTATCTCCCCATCATCGCCATTGTCAGACAATGAATCCAGGTCAGAGGTGTCATAGCATTCAGCAGGCAGATAATTCCCAGTCACGGAACTATCCCCCTTGATGGCCTCTACCGACTGTGGGCTTCCGCCACTCTTAACCACACAGACAGTCCCAACCCCTGGCTCACCTGGGCCTTCAGAAGAACAGGGATGTCCAGGACTCTTCTTTCCGCATCCATCCAGGCCAGGCAAACAGCGGGGCAAAGCTCTTCCACGACCACACGAGGCCATCACTAGGCCGACTTTCCTCTTCGGTGGTCGGAGCATGGAACTGCTGGTGACCGAGGCAGCATCCTCAGATTTTTCTCTTTTCATCTCCGCTTGGGCAGTCACTTCACCCGGATCAGTGCGCATGGGGAACGCACCAGCATCGATCTCTCCTTCTGGAGTGGCAGTCCCTGTGAGGTAGTTGAGGTGGAAAGCCTGAGGCTTTTCTGTGGATGGTTCCACCTCTAAGAGAAACTCCTTGCAGACCTCACATCGCCCGAATGGCTTCAGCTGGACCACCAGTCCCGAACAGCCGGGACAGATCACACCGAGGGCCTCCATGTCTCTGCAGGTGGACAGAGCCAATCGCCCCCGGGGCCTTAGTCTTATCCCCGTACCCATAAGCGGAGCAGCCAGAGAAGTCATGTCCATGCAAGAAGAAGATGAAATCCATGGAGTGGTTGAAGTCAACCTCTTCTCTTCGCTGCTCCATTGCGCACTGACCCACCCGCGCGTACGTCCACATGGCCAGACTCCTCCCACCTTCTGCACTTGTTCGCGGGCTTTTCTCTTTCCCCGCCCACGAACTACGCAGCTATGGGTTGCCTCGTGGCGCGTTGGCCAATATGGCCGACCTACTCGGAACTCCTCTGGGCAGCAAAGTTCAAATTCAGACACCATACACATCCCGGATGAGCCCCCACGTGTAGCGGCCTCACCCCTCTCTCCCTTTCTCATTCTCGGCTTGTCTTTCTTCGTCTAGGGGTCTCTGCATTGGGGAGAGGGATGAGATACACTACGGCCCATGTCCTCCATAGCTAAGAGGTGAAGGCCAGAAGATTGGGCCCTGTGCAGGTGTCCTAGAGTCAAGTCCAGTACTTCGTCCCTGACTCCTTTGCTCCTAGTAACCAGAGTTCCACACAGTGAATAGGTCCAACTCAGTTTTATTCTTCTTGCCAAACAATAAATAGTTTCTTCTACTGAGTAGTAATGAGGAATAGATTGAGGCACAATCCTTTTCCCTTCTGCTGCTAACCACTGTGGTATCACCAGTGGCTAATAGTCACTGCCACTGACTATGTGAGGTAGAACGTGGATTACCTTCGCTAGCATGGCCCCTGTCAGGGGAAAGAGATCTGTCCAAGGGAGAAACAGGAGGCCTCTCTGTCACCAGCAATGCTGCGCTGGACTCTTCAGAGAAGTTCCGCACACCAGTCCTCACAAACTCAGACACGGGCACCCCAGGAATTAGGGCCCCCTCGGATTCCTCCACCCTTGGGGAACTCAGTCGAAGGTACTGAGCCCCAGGCCTCCGCCATAGTACCTCACCCCAGGCTAAAGGTGCCTGGGATGGACTCCATCCTCGCTCCGGCCAGGTCAAGGGCACCTAGGCCTGGAACACTGGAACGCCAGCACCCAAGCTGAAGGTTCCTGGGTGCGGCCGAGTCCCCCGACTCCCACTCCGAACTCTGAACCCCGTGGTAAGGGCGTCCGCCCCTTTTATCCCCTCTCCCTTTGCGTCACAGTGGGTTCCCCGCCCCGCTCTACCAGCTCCAGGGGAGGACAAAAAGGTACAGTCTTGCGGTGTGAATTCAGCTCCGGCCCAGGGCAACAGCGCCACCTGTGGACCGCAAGGAACCCCACACCACAAGAGTCCTCCAAGAACCAGAAAAGGGTCTCGGATCCCCTAGCAATTTGTGCATCTGGGTTACGCTACCACCCAGATGCCTCCCTTAAATTCAAGTACCCGCTACAGGTGTCTTGGAGCGTTTTCACTCGTCACACATAGGGTAGCCTATTCACTAGAACGGGCTGCCCTCAGGGCCGTCTTTAATATGGTTTGGGCCCTGGGCAAACATTTTTTTTGGGCCCCCCCTCCAGCTTATTTTGGGCCTGGCTGGTTTACATGTATGTGTTTTGGCGGCCCTCATTTGCGCAGGCACAGCAGCCCATTCATCTGAATGGGCTGCCATGCCTTTGTTTCCTGCAGAAAAAAAGGTACATACAGCATTTTAAAAATGCAGTTGCCTTGAAATCCATTCTGCTTTTGCACCATGCAACTTACCTGCAGTTCCTGCACACACAAATGCACTGTGTTTTTAAAAGCGTGACCTAAACATCTAAAAATGCAGCAAGTTTCCTGGTGCAGGAACTGCAGATAAGTCACATGGTGCAAAAGCAGAATGGACAGACAGTGCTGTATTTCATTGCTTGATGGGCATAGGTGTGCCGTGTGCGCAGCCTATTACATGATGCATGCACTTTTTTTTTTGCAGGAAACGCAGGCATGGCAGGCCATTCAATTGAAAGCAGTATAATGGGAGAGGTGTTAGTGGAGGGCAGTATAATGGGAGGGGTGTTAGTGGAGGGCAGTTTAATGGGAGGGGTGCGCAGCCTATTACATGATGCATGCACTTTTTTTTTTGCAGGAAACGCAGGCATGGCAGGCCATTCAATTGGAGGGCAGTATAATGGGAGGGGTGTTAGTGGAGGGCAGTTTAATGGGAGGGGTGTTAGTGGAGGGCAGTATACTGGGAGGGGTGTTAGTGGAGGGCAGTATAATGGGGGGGTGTTAGTGGAGGGCAGTATAATGGGAGGGGTGTTAGTGGAGGGCAGTATAATGGGAGGGGGTTAGTGGAGGGCAGTATAATGGGAGGGGTGTTAGTGGAGGGCAGTATAATGGCAGGGGTGTTAGTGGAGGGCAGTATAATGGGGGTGGGGTAGTGGAGGACAGTATAATCGGAGGGGTATTAGTGGAGGGCAGTATGATGGGAGGGGTGTTAGTGGAGGGCAGTATAATGGGAGGGGTGTTAGTGGAGGGCAGTTTAACGGGAGGGGTGTTAGTGGAGGGCAGTATAATGGCAGGGTAGTGGAGGGCAGTATAATGGGAGGGGTGTTAGTAGAGGGCAGTATAATGGGAGGGGTGTTAGTGGAGGGCAGTATAATGGGGGGGGGGTAGTGGACGGCAGTATAATGGGGGGGGGGGTAGTGGAGGGCAGTATAATGGGAGGGGTGTTAGTGGAGGGCAGTATAATGAGAGGGGTGTTAGTGGAGGGCAGTATAATGGGGGGGTAGTGGAGAGCAGTATAATGGGAAGGGTGTTAGTGGAGGGCAGTATAATGGGAGGGGTGTTAGTGGAGGGCAGTATAATGGGAGGGGTGTTAGTGGAGGGCAGTATAATGGGAGGGGTGTTAGTGGAGGGCAGTATAATGGGAGGGGTGTTAGTGGAGGGCAGTATAATGAAGAGGGGTGTTAGTGGAGGGCAGTATAATGGGGGGGTGTTAGTGGAGGGCAGTTTGATGGGAGGGGTGATAGTGGAGGGCAGTATAATGGGAGGGGTGTTAGTGGAGGGCAGTATAATGGGGGGGGGGTAGTGGAGGGCATTAAAATGGGAGGGCTGTTAGTGGAGGGCAGTATAATGGGGGGGTAGTGGAGGGCAGTATAATGGGAGGGGTGTTCGTGGAGGGCAGTATAATGGGACGGGAGTTAGTGGAGGGCAGTATAATGGGAGGGCTGTTAGTGGAGGGCGGTATAATGGGGGGTAGTGGAGGGCAGTATAATAGGAGGGGTGTTAGTGGAGGGCAGTATAATGGGGGGTAGTGGAGGGCAGTATAATGGGAGGGGTGATAGTGGAGGGCAGTATAATGGGGGGGTAGTGGAGGGCAGTATAATGGGGGGGTAGTGGAGGGCAGTATGGGGGGACTGTACAGCATGACTGGGTATGGGAGGGAGCAGAGTGACCATGAGCTACTCAGGGCAGTGCAGGGAGCATTTCTCCTACCCTTTTTCCAGCTGCAGGAACAGTCTTCACCTTCAGGGAAAACCCAGAGTCGGGGGGTGGAGTCGGGGGCAGAGCTTAGGCGCGAGGAGGAGGAATTCGAATGTTGGGGCTCCGCTCTCCTCGTCGTGATGTCACCATGCAGGCAGCAGTGACTTTAAGGTGCACGCATAGCAAGGGGCGGGGCCAGAGCATCAGTGGCGCTCAAGGCCCTGCCCACCCGCGGCCAGCTCCTCCATTGAAAAAATGCAGCACTGGCACTGCTGCACTGTGCGTGCATCGCGCTGACAGTGACAAACTGTGTGTGTGGGGGTTTTCAGCGCCGATTTGCGGGCAGCATGCGGGCTTAATGGCAGCTCTGCCTTGGGCCCCAAACAGTGACAGGGCCCTGGGCAGCTGCCCCGGTTTGCCCTGCGGTAAAGACGGCCCTGGCTGCCCTACACCTGACAATCGCCCCATAGAAGCTCCAGAACTTTTTTTGGAGCAGAGCATGGTGCGTTACCGCAGTTTTTGGTGCATTTGCCGCACTTGGGGAGCCTTTAACATGTAATGGCAACATAAGCATGATGCACATTTGCAGCCTGTTTCTGAAACGCATGGCAAAGCACACATTTTCTTTGTGGTTTGGCATGCGTTTGGAAACACACAGATGTGAATGGAGCCTCATTGTTCTTGTGTACGCGCACCAATTTTACTTTCAGGCCCCATTCACATGTTTTTTTGGCTTGTTTTTCCAGTGACACACATAGGGGCAGCCTGTTGATATTAATGGGCTGGGCTACATGTGGCAAAGCGGCTAACTGGACATTTTGGTGTGGTGCGAGTTACACATTTTTTACTGCCGTGTTCGTCACCTGTATTTTTTTTTTTTGCGACAAAATATGCTTTTGTGTTTGCTGTGCCGTTAACAATTAGGCTGCTTTCACACTGAAGCGCTGGGTGGGCTGGTGGTAAAACGCCGCTATTTTTAGCAGCATTTTACCGTCGTGTTTGCTGCGATTTGCGGACGATAGCGGGGTGATTTTAACCCCCGCTAGTGGCCGAAAAAGGGTTAAACCCGCCTGCAAAAACACAGATTTGCAGCGTTTTGCGGGCGGGTTGGAGGCGCTACCCCATTGATTTCAATGGGCAGGGGCGCTATAGGAGCAGTATTTTTACCGCTCCTACCGCACCTCAAAGGTGCGGCTGGCAGGAGTTTTTTTATCCTCTTGCCAGCGCACTGCTCCAGTGTGAAAGCCCTCGGGCGTTTTTGCGGGCGTTTTGCGGGCGGGTTGGAGGCGCTAGCCAATTGATTTCAATGGGCAGGGGCGCTATAGGAGCAGTATTTTTACCGCTCCTACCGCACCTCAAAGGTGCGGCTGGCAGGAGTTTTTTTACCCTCCTGCCAGCGCACTGCTCCAGTGTGAAAGCCCTCGGGCTTTCACACTGGATACAAAGGAACGGCTTTTTCAGGGCGCATTGCAGACGCTATTTTTAGCGCAATAGCGCCTGCAAAGCGAGTCAGTGTGAAAGCAGTCTTAATGACACTGAAAGTGCAACTAGGTAATTTTAGGTGTATAAATGTGGCCATACACTATACAATCTGATTGCACAATCTCTGTACAATTTCCTTTAGATTTACCAAAACGATATAATAGGAAGACACACCATCTATCCAATTACTCTGTATCCAATCAGGCAGGCCCTTGCACTACATCATGGGTGTCCCGTGGGCTGCATGTGGTGCCAGGGAGTTTAGCATGCGGCCTGAGCCTGTTTGTTGGTACCCCGGGGAAGTCAGGCAAATGCACGCGTGGAGAGATGCCAGAGATGCTGTGCAAACATAGATGATGGGTGAAGGGTGTGTCCTTCTGAGGTCAGATGGTAAACTCCTTCCTGTGTCTTACTGCTTTCTCCATCGACATCTAATGTCAGGATGTGATGAAATGGTATATTGGTAAATAGGGGAGCTGGATTTTAGAAAAACAAAAAAAGGTGAACTTAGCCTTTAAGACAAAGTACCGTAGCTGTTCACTTAGCAAAGTAAATGTTGCCTAAGCATAGAAAATAAGGTGATGCAGCATTCACTCTGAACACCCAAGTATGTGCATAGGAATTAAATAAAAACAGCACTGTTGTTTGCACATGATTGGATGACTGAGGTGGGGTGTTTTGCCTTTCTCTGAATCAACGGTGGGTATAGGATTGTGTATATAGGATTGTATCATTTTATTTTTATTTCTTGTGTTGGTTGAACTAGATTGACTTGTGTCTTTTTTCAACCAGACTAACTGGGTAAGTGAACATAGATTCACCTTATTTTCTCAAGTAAGTGAATGTTCACTTTGCTAAGTAACCGGTTTTCACATATTTAGTAAACCAACCCCAGAGAATAAAAGCTCTTATGAAACATTTCTTAAAATTTCTCTTTTTTTGCAATTAAATTCTCTTTTATTATGGTCACCTACGGGCTCTTCTCATTTCTTTTTTTGTGCTACCTGCAAACCAGAGTATTTTGAGAAAAGCAGACAGTAAATTATTTTTAGCACTGAAATTACCTCCAGGTTTATTTTTTAACACTTTTCACTTTCATTTTCCTTATATTTGCAGTCCCTTAGCTTGTGTTGAAGGTTATTTTTAGTTGAAATGTGGAAATATAATACACTGTGTTATTATTATGTCTTTTAAATGCTTTTAGTATGTCTTTATAGTTAATGCAGAGATCACCCACACTGACACAAGATATGCAGAAAGTAATGTTTGGTTTTTATTAGGAGCAAAATAAAATTGCTACATTTTAAGTATGCTTGAATACAGTTGCAGTCCTGCCAGTGTATACTTCATAGGGATGTTGACTTGTAGCTTAGACTCCTTTTATTTGGCTGTAGGGGTAATTCAGTGATAACTCTTGGCTAGGGCATCGCCAACAGCACAAAAGCCTGACTCCAAAGCACACTGCAGTTCTGGGGTGAATTCTTCATGGAAGTGGCGAGCCAAGGTAACAATCAGAACATCTCCGAAGCGCTGCAATAGAATACAAATGTTTAATTTTAAAAAATAAAATAATAAATAGCAGCCAGAAGTCATTTCCCATTAACCTGAAAAGAGTAAATAAAATTTGCATTGGGTGAATGCTCTAATCTTTTTTACCACTTTAACTGCCCTAATAAATGAATTCATAATAAAGTCTAGTATATTTTTATTTGATATGTACAAAAATATTTACCAGTTATAGATAGTATTTCAAAAACTGTATGCAGTTATTATGGTTATTGGTAGGCTATGTTTAATCAGACTACTCTATAAATTGTCAAAATAGCTGTTCAAAAACTTACGTAAAAGTTAGCTGGATCCACATGGAGTTCACTAGAGTGCCTTTCACTCAGCTTGGCATAGTGTGCCTTGAGGTTTTCAGGGTGTTTCAAGCCATCTAAAATGGAAGCTAACACCTTTTGTCCATGAGCAAGCACTTTGGCATTGTGGCAGATGGCATCAGCAGAGCCCAGATTGCCAAAAGTGCTGAAGTATCTTTGGGTCCATGGGTACACAATAAGAAGCCTGAAAAGATAAAAGAAATAAATTATAATTTCAGTCATTATAATAAAAACCCATAAATATATGGGAGAAGCTATGCTCATATATGCCTCGAGTGAAAGCTGTTAATATGATGTTCTATTAACAATATTTCTAATAGAACTTGATATAACTACAAAAAGAGATTATTATCAGAAAAATAAAATTCAACTCTGTGCACAAAAATAAATTATGTTAAACTAAATAAAATGATTTCATTGCAGTTGCATACCTGGCAAGAGCTTCTCCTCCCACTTTATGATTGTCTACTTTGGCCAAAAAAGCACAAACGTCTGCGCCACCCATGGTAGATGCTGTAGATGTGGTTTCTGAGTTGCTGAGTAAAGAACCTGATGTTTTCTTCTGCAATTCCCTGAGTTTATATATGTTACATATGGCCCTTCCTATTCCTGTTCTGGATATCTATTGGTTACAGTGAAACACCCTTATCTGAAAAACCTCCTCCTCCAACATTTACCCATCCCTCCCAAATTAAATTTACATTTTAAAAATATTTGTTGTATTCAAATTAATAAATATATAAACTCTGTATTGCAGTTTCTTAAATGTATATTCCATGATTACATTTATATATAGGTATTAATCAATTGAAGATATTTTTTTTAAACAGAAACTATATGTAAATGTAACTCACTATGTGAAATGACTGTATCTAACTGTAAATGCGTTAAAAAAAGTATATATATATATATATATATATATATATATATATATATATATATATATATGAGTGTGTTTATGAAGCTATGTATTTATAAATGGTGGAATAGCATTTGCAGCTTTCCACAAAATAAATATAAATTTGCCCACAATTACCAAAGAGGTTTTTTTTTTTTTTTTTGGGGGGGGGGGGGGGGGGCTTTTTTGACTTGTTCACATACCAAAGCTGCAGTGTGGTTTAACTTTTCTTCTCACTGCATGTAAACCAGTGGCATTTTTTTGTACCTAGGCAAAGATTTCTGCAGTTACGCAATCAACAGTTTTGCTGTACACACACAGTGTATATACACACATACAGTGTGTATATATATATATATATATATATATATATATATATTTATATTTGATGGCATATTCCAGTACTAGTTGTTAGTATAAGTGGAAACTATACTACACACAAATTCAAATCTACACATAGGGGTTGATTTTTTAAAGAAACAGAGACTGTCCACTTTGCAAAGATTCAGATTAATGAAAAAGGTGAAGGTATAGTCACCTCAATCATATCATCACCTGCAAACAAAACCTTTGTTACATAGTTATATAAAAGACACAAATCCATCCAGTTCAACCAAAAGAAAAAAATAAATAGAGAAATAAATAAATGAATAAATGTTATAATTTTCTCTACACATGATTGGGTATTCATTGTGTACACAGCTTCACCTTAATTTACTAAAGAAATACAGACTTAGATGAATAAATACGATGAAGATGTGTTCTCTTCAATCACCCAATCTGTAGCTTGCAAAACCCTGTTTCTTTTTTATTTTTGTTAAAAGCAATTCATTTTACTGTATTTATTAAAATTTTCTTTGCAATGTGAATATTCTCTTTGCTTTTTTGCCTTACCTCATTTGGTAAATCAACACCCAATGCTTCCATCACTTTATAAGATGCATTATAAAAATGAAAAACACATACATAAATTATTTTCTCACATACGACATCAGAAATTATAATTAAATACTTATGCTTGGAGCATCAAATGATCCAACATTATTTAAAAAAAAAAAATGATGACATATCAATATACAGTATATGTTTTGTTCCATACCTTTTATAATAAAAAAAAGGCCAGTAAGTTCAATTGTTTCCACTTTTCCTGGTTACAGAGTATTTACTATTTATGTTTTCATCATTTTTCACATTTTTAACATTTGCTTCATCTATTAGGGCTACTAAATGTAAAGTTACAAAGAAGAAAATGAGTGCTCCAAATGATTAAATATACTGGATGTGCATATCTCATTACATTGAAATAAACAGTCTCAGCACATGGCTGGTAATGTGCAGCACTTACAAGTTTAACAGATCTGCATATCCCCCTGTGGTATTATATATGGATGCATGGGGTGTTTGTTGCTGTGGTGTGATATTATGTGGGTTAAAAATAAAATAAATATCTTGGGCTAAATATTAACAAATAATACAGGCTAATGTGATTTGTTTCCAATTCAGCAAATACATTTATATGTGCCTTCAACATTTTAGAAACATGTCATATTTAAATGTGTTCCTGCAGATGTTCTAATCACTCGTTTTCCATGGTAAAAGCAACAAAACATACAAAAGTATGTCCAAGGTATTGCTAGTAATTAAACTAAAAGGTAGTAAATTCTCTTCCAGCTAAACAAGCCCATGAAAGATCCCAAAAAATAGATAATATATCTTGAAGGTTTATCCTAATATATAAAACCAGGGTAAAGTACAATTTGCTACCTTGGTATGATACAGCTTTAATCACATTTTTGCTTTAACCACTTCACTACTAGCCTGTAGGGCACCATTCGCACAGGTATTTTTTACTATATATTAAATAGACTATTAAAAAAAAAACTGTTTCTTTCACTTCCTGTTTTAAAATATAACAAATAAAAATTTCAGGACAGTACGGAATCCCATCACATGATCCTTTTTGGAAAGTATAAACGTGCCACTATTGAGGCGGTTAAAACACAGATATTGATAATGGTGCACTAGGGAGGAGGGAGTGTAGGGGTTAATCTACAGGTCACATACAATGGGATGCTAGTGATTAAGGGGTTATTGTAAGACTACATATGACACCTTTTTACAGGGAAAATCTAACAGGTCGAAATATAAATGTGTATTTGTTTGCAGGTAAAGTGTTTGTAAAGGCATTTTTTTCTACTAACAAACATGTCATATTTACCTTTTTTTAATAACAAACATGTTATACTTACTAACGATTTTTCACAGAGCAGCTCCGATCCTCCTCTTCTTGGGTTCCCCGCTGGTACTCTGGTCCCCTCCCCTCCAGGCTGAGTGCCCCCATAGCAAGCCACTTTCTTTTGGTGGTATTTGATAACCTCTGTTTTTTTAAATTTTTTATTATATAAAAGAAAAAAGACCGACAATTTTGAAAAAATGATGGGATACATACTGGAATTTTTTATTTATACTAGTAATGGTGGTGATCAGTGACTTACTGTATAAAGGGACTGCGATTATGTGGTGGCCAATCTGACATTAACTGACACTTTGTGGGACTAACTAACTACCACGACATCACCAGTGCCATTATTACAGTGATCAGTTGCTAATAATATGCACTGTCACTGTACTAATGACACTGACCAGGAAGGTGTTAAAGTGATTGTTAAGGTTAGTTTTTTTTTTTTAATAACAAACATGTCTGTACTTACCTGCTCTGTGCAAGGGTTTTGCACAGAACAGCCCTGATTCTCCTCTTCTGGGGTGCCCCGCCGGCGCTCCAGGCTCCTCCTTATCATTGGGTGCCCCCGTGGAGAGCCGCTTTTCAAGGGGGCACCCGTGAGGGCACGCTTATGAGTCCCGCTGCTGCGTCCATTGACACAGACAGCAGGACTCGGCCCCAGCTCCCGTGTCACTGGATTTGATTGACAGCAGTGGGAGCCAATGGCTCCTGCTGCTTTCAATCTATCCAATGAGGACAGAGAGAGCGGCTGGAGCTGCTGGATTTGTGCTTGTCGCTGGACCGATCGGGTTCAGGTAAGAAAAAGGGGGGGGGGTCTGGGGGGCAGCAGAAGCACAGAGGGTTTTTCACCTTAATACATAGAATGCATTAAGGTGAAAAACCATAAGACTTTACAACTCCTTTAACATCTAGGGTGATCAAGGGGTTAAATATGTGCTTAACAAGTGTATGTGTACTGTGCGCTGCTTTTACTGTGTATCTGGTGGTTTTCATTCCCTGCTTAGCAGGGAATGAAAAACCAAATAGATCCCCTATCACTGAACACAGCTCTGTTTCGTGAGTCTCAGAGCTGACCGCCAGGTGGCGGCGGTCAATCACCAGCAAGGACTCGTTAGTGTTACATGCTCTCAGGTATAAATGGGGAGCAGGTGTGTTAAATTTGGTGTTATTGCTCTCACTCTCTCATACTGTTCACTGGAAGTTCAACATGCACCTCATGGTAAAGAACTCTCTGAGGATCTGAAAAAAAACGGAAAATTGTATCATACTTACCAGTAATTTTCCTTTCCTGGTGCCTATCCATGGCAGCATACCTGTGATAGAGCTCCGCCTCGACTCCTCCTTCAGGACTAGTGAATAGCATAAATTAAAGGCATAGCCCCTCCCCCAACATTCTCTGTAATATAGAATACCGAGGGTGGGAGCGTATGCTGCCATGGATAGGCACCAGGAAAGGAAAATTACTGGTAAGTATGATACAATTTTCCGTTTTCCTGGTGCCTCCATGGCAGCATACCTGTGATAACTAACTAGCTGACATGGGTGGGATAATTGCTTAACAATAAATGTTTAATTATAAGAGGACATAGCAGCCTGAACTGCCCTCCTTCCAAACTCAACAGTCGTGAGCGCTCCTGGATCAATATGGTAGTGTCTGAGGAACGTATGGTGAGAAGACCAGGTGGCGGCCCCGCACACTGTCTCCAACGAAACATTAGCCCTTGCTGCCCAGGAAGCTGAGACTGCCCTTGTAGAATGAGCATTCACTCGGGATGGAGGCTCCATATTCTTCACCCTGTAGGCCTTCTGGATTAACTTTACAACCCAAGATGCCAGAGTTCTGATGGAAGCTTCTTTGCCCCTGTATTTACCGAACGGTACGATGAAAAGTCTCTCAGAATTTCTGAAGGGGCCGGTGGCTTCTAGGTAGGCCCTGAGCACTCTGGATACATCCAGTTCGTGACAAGACTCTGAATCCATGTCTGTAAACACTGGTAGTGCCCAGGGTTCCAACAGGTGGCTTGGAGTAGCAACCTTTGGTGTGAACCCCCGAAGGGGACGAAGTTCCACTCTGTCTGTGAAGAAGGAGATGTGGTCGTCACCTATCCCTAAAGAGTGAAGTTCCGAGATTCTTCTGCCAGATGTAATGGCTAGCAGGAAAGACGCCTTTAGTGTCAGGTTCCATATTGTTACTTGTTCCACTGGAGCAAAGGGATGGTCAGATAGAACTTCCAGGACTAGGGACAGATCCCACTTAGGAAATGATCGTCTGACAGGAGGGCGAATCTTCAATATACCTCTGAGGAAAGTGACTACTGAAGGATCCTCCGCCCATCTCTTATTTGTTGCAGCAGAGATTACTGCTACCTGCACTTTGAGAGAGCTCAGACCAAGTCCCAGATCAAGTCCTGTCTGAAGGAATCCTAGAACATGAGATGTAGAAGGAAGGATTGGATGAAATCCATTTTCGGAAACAAATGACAAGAACTTGTCCCATATTCTTGAATATATGGCATTAGTTGCTGGCTTCCTAGCTTTTAGAAGGGTTGATAAGACTCCTGGAGAACACCCTAGGGACTCGAACCTTCGCCTCTCAACCTCCAGATTCGAAGATTCAACTTCTGAGGCTTTGGATGAACTAGACTGCTCTGCGACAGAAGTTGAGGGAAAGGAGGGATCTTGATTGGAGAGCCCACACTGAGGCACAATACGGAAGTACTGCCACCACCTGGACTGGCTCCCTGAGGAGCCTCAGGAGGAATTTGAATATTAATGGCCTGGGAGGAAAGGCATATGCCGTGGTGAACCTCCAGGGACATGACAGGGCATCCACTGCCTCGACATGTGGATGCGGCAGCCGAGAGAAGAACCTGTCCAGCTTGGCGTTCTTCGGGGAGGTGAACAGATCTACCTGAGGGGGATCCCATATGTTGGCAATCTGAAGGAAGACATGGGGGTGGAGAGCCCACTCATTGTCCAGGAAGTTTCTGGATAAAGTGTCTGCTTCCGTGTTCAACCTGCCTGGCAGATACATCGCTCTGAGGTCCAGGAGGTTCTGCTCCGCCCAGAGCATGATTGGCTCTACCTCCTTGAGGAGTGACCTGCTGCGAGTGCCTCCCTGCTTCTGCAGATAAGCGACAGCTGCTCTGTTGTCTAGGCGTAGGAGTATTCTTTGGCCTCTGATGTGGGGTGCCAAAGAGGTCAGTGCCAAGAAGGCTGCCCTCATCTCCAAGATGTTGGATACCACTCCCTGGGTGGTGCATGCCCATCTCCCCTGTATTCTGGTTTGCCCGCAATGGGCTCCCCAGCCCTGTCTGCTTGCATCGGACGTAATTGTGATCCAAGGAAGGGAGCCCAGGTGATGAGGCTTGGAGAGGTTTTCCGGAACTGTCCACCAGTGAAGGCTCCTGCGTATTTTTCCCATCAGCAGGATCGTCTGAGATAGTCGTTGTTTCTTCCACTGTGCCAAGAAACCAGTCTGGAAATACCTCAAGTGCCAATGTGCCCAAGGAACCATGGGTATACAGGAAGACATTGTGCCAATGAAGCTCAGGCATTGTGAAGCCGTCAGATACGGGCTCTGGATGACTTTGATCATTCTCTGGATGACAATCCTTGCCTTCGGCGGTGGTAATGACACTGTCCCCTCCTGAGTGTCGAACATTGTGCATAGATTATCTGCTGTGTTGGCATTAGTTGACTCTTGTCGGAATTCACCAGCCACCCTAGCTCTTTTAGGGACTGTAGAAGAATGTCCCGGTGACATACCAACTGATCCGGATTGCTTGCTAGGAGTAGGATGTCATCCAAGTAGTGGTATATCCTCAAGCCCCTCTCCCGCAGGGGAACTAAAGCAGATATTAGTATCTTGGTGAACACCCTGGGAGAGGTGCACAGACCGAAAGGCAGGGCTTGAAACTGTAGGTGGGTCCGTCCCACTGCAAATCTCAGGTATTTTTGAAATGCAGGTAGAATTGGAACATGTAGGTACGCATCCTGCAGATCGACCAAAATCATCCAATCTGATGGCTGGACTGCCTGAATAATCGTCTGCAGGGACTCCATTTTGAAGCTTTCGGGGCGGATATACCGGTTGAGCCTCTTTAGGTCTATCACAGGCCTCCACCCCCATGTCCTCTTTGGGACCAGAAATAGGGTGGAGTATAAGCCTGTGAAGCGCTCTGCCAAGGGAGCCGGAACAGCCGCCCCCTGAAGCTGGAGTGACGTTAGGAAGTTTTTCAGAGCTTGAGCCTTCAGTGGAGAGGATGGAATCTCTGTTCCTTTGAAAGAGTTCCGAGGTGGAGGGTGAGAAAAATTCCAAAAGTGCCCCCATTGAATTGTTGACAGAACCCAGGGGTTGTGGCAGCAGGTGGCCCAGACTGGGGTAAAAAAACTTTAGCCTGGCTCCCACCGGGAGTGCCTGGGTTCCTCTGGCGTCAAAAAGACTGCTTCTGCTCCTGTGGAGCCGGAAGGGCTTTCATCTTCCTGTTCAAAAAGGATCCCCGAGTACCTTTCCTAGGTCTTTTGTTGTCTCTGGGCTGTCTCGACTGCCTAAAATCCCTTGGGTTTGACTGGCGGAACCTAGAGGAACCACCTCTGAATCTTCGCCTACTTCTGTCCTGTGGAAGCATACCAGACTTCCCTCCTGACAGCCTGGAGATAGCTTTATCCATTTTGTCTCCGAATAGTGCTTTCCCATCAAACGGGATTTTGCACCCATTTTGTTTGGAGGATAAGTCAGCCATCCAGGGTTTCAGCCACAAGGCCCTCTTCGCCATCACTGAATGCAACATGGATCTTGCCGAGCACCTGATCGTGTCAATGGCCGCTATGCAGACAAAGTCTGCCGACAATCTAAGCTCTTTTAAGGCCTTAATTATATCCTCCATGGGGACATCCTGATGCAAAGCCATCTCAATATTATCTGTCCAAGATCTTATGGCATTTGATACTGACGTGAGGGAAATAGCTGGTTTACATGCTGCTTCCGCGGCTAAGTAGCTCCTCTTCGGCTCCAGGTCGATTCGCCTGTCTAGAGGGTCTTTGAAGGAAGTGGAATCCTCCATTGGTAGAGTAAGTTTTTTTGCGAGTCGCACCACGGACGCGTCTACCACTGGCATGGAGTTCGGTGACTGCGTTCCCGACTCTGGTAAGGGGTATATAGTTTATTGAACCGACCCCAAAATTATTATTTTTTTTATCAGTCTTTGACCATTCCTTCTGAATGACTTGACTAATCTTGCCCATCAACGGGAAAATAACCTGCTTCCTTTTGAGGAATGGGAAGTAGCTTGTAGACTCTTGGGGAGGCTATTCTGCGTCTTTCCAGGCGATTGCAGTTTTGACTGCCTGGATGAATGGCTTTACCAAGGAGAGACTGAAGCCAGAAGGTTCTGACTCTTCTCAAGAGTCCCCTGAAGAGTCTTCAGGTGGTGAATCTCTAGCTGGTCGGCCTGACGGCGGCAGAGGTGTACTGACTGCTGACGGACCAGGGAGATTAGGTTCTATATCCTGAACCTGGGATATCTGCTGAAGTGGTTGAGCGGGGACCGAAGCCAAAAGCTCAGAGAAGGAGTCCTTCATTGTTCGCTTGAGCAGATCTACAGCGTGCTGATTTTCTAGCTCGCGGTTGGACGCATAGTCCGTAAAACAGTCCTTACAGACCACTCCTCACGTATAGTTGGTCACATACCTAATAGAAGTGTGAGGATCTTTGCTGCGAGATGAATGACTCATTGCGGAGTTGGGCACAAGGATCAGCTCCAGAAATATAGTAAGAAAGGGAAAAGAATCAGGAGTTTTTGGCGTCACTTTTTTTTTTTTTTAAATAAACATTTTTATATCGTCATCTGTTTTTTTATTTTTTATTTTATTTTTTAAACATAAACATTTTTATATTGTTATCTTTTTTTTTTTTTTTTAACATAAACATTTCTGATCGGCAACATTTTTTTTTTTTTGGAGAAAAAAAAAAGTACCTACCACAAAGCAGCATCAGAGAGACCTAGCAGGGCACAGCTGAGGAGACTGACAGCCATCCCTGAATCTGAACCTAATTAGGCTCAAGGTGCGTGGGCTAATCCCATAAACCACCATTTGGAATTGATTGAAAAAAAGGGCAAATCTAGCCTTCTTTCCAGAATCCAAGATGGCCGCCACTGAACCAAGCATCTGTGCATGCGCAATCGCAGAAGATCCAGCGTCGCCCAGTACAGAGAGCCGAGAAACTACGGCTCTGTATCACTCCCGAATCGCGCATGCGCAGACGGCGGCGAGGACGCTGCGCCGTGACACTCTCCTACCTGGCGGGACATACAGAGCACCTGTAGCCCCCCCAAACCCGGAAAAAAGCACCACAATGTTGTTGCACAGAGAGACACCTGCCCTATCCAGTTGCACAGTTTTAAAGGAACAAAAAAGTAAGATAACAATCATTTGAAGGAGCCTAACAAGCAAAGGAAAGGGGAGGGGGAGGGGAAGAGAGGAAAAGAAAGGGGAAAAACACAAATGCCTGGAATAAAAAATGGAAACCACCAGCCTGGGAAGATGGAGCTGATCCTTTTGCGACTTCCACTGCATTCATCATGGATGTGATAGCAGACTGCGTTCCTGTGAGGAAACTCTGCGAAATGACCCCAACAGATCCACAGAGGGGTTCCCAGTCTTATCAGCGCTGTGAGCGGCCCAAGAACAGGGACTGCGCACGGGAAAGGCTAAACCCGGCGGACGCTGCCGACTGCAGAGGTATGGACATACTGCTACTCTTCACCAGCACAAGAAGGTATGAGGAAAAAAAGGAGAATGTTGGGGGAGGGGCTATGCCTTTAATTTATGCTATTCACTAGTCCTGAAGGAGGAGTCGAGGCGGAGCTCTATCACAGGTATGCTGCCATGGAGGCACCAGGAAAGAATTGTTGCTCTACATAAAGATGGCCTAGGCTATAAGAAGATTGCCAAGACCCTGAAACTGAGCTGCAGCACGGTGGCCAAGACCATACAGCGGTTTAACAGGACAGGTTCCACTCAGAACAAGCCTCGCCATGGTCGACCAAAGAAGTTGCGTGCACATGCTCAGCGTCATATCCAGAGGTTGTCTTTGGGAAATAGACATATGACTGCTGCCAGCATTGCTGCAGAGGTTGAAAGAGTGGGGGGTCAGCCTGTCAGTGCTCAGACCATACGCCACACACTGCATCAAATTGGCCTGCATGGCTGTCGTCCCAGAAGGAAGCCTCTTTTAAAGATGATGCACAAGAAAGCCCGCAAACAGTTTGCTGAAGACAAGCAGAGGAAGGGCATGGATTACTGGAACCATGTCCTGTGGTCTGATAAACCTATTTGGTTCAAATGGTGTCAAGCGTGTGTGGCGGCACCCAGGTGAGGAGTACAAAGGCAAGTGTGTCTTGCCTACAATCAAGCATTGTGGTGGGAGGTTCATGGTCTGGGGCTGCATGAGTACTGATGACACTGGGAGCTACAGTTCATTAAGGGAACCATGAATGCCAACATGTACTGTGACATACTGAAGCCGAACATGAAACCCTCCATTTGCAGACAGGGCCACAGGGTAATATTCCAACATAATAATGACCCCAAACACACCTCCAAGATGACACACTGCCTTGTTAAAGAAGCTGAGGGTAAAGGTCATGGACTGGCCAAGCATGTCTCCAGACCTAAACCCTATTGAACATCTGTGGGGCATTCTCAAACGGAAGGTGGAGGAGCGCAAGGTCTCTAACATCCACCAGCTCCGTAATGTCGTCATAGAGGAGTGGAAGAGAACTCCAGTGGAAGCCTGTGAAGCTCTGGTGAACTCCATGCCCAAGAGAGTTAAGGCAATGCTGGAAGAAAATGGTGACCACACAAAATATGGTCCCAATTTGGACATTTTTACTTAGGGGTGTACTCACTTTTGTTGCCAGCGACTTAGACATTAATGGCTGTGTGTTGCGTTATATTCGAGGGGACAGCAAATTTACACTGTTATACAAAGCTGTACACTCACTACTTTACATTGCAGCAAAGATATAATAAAATATTTACAAAAATGTGAGGGGTGTACTCACTTTTGTGAGATACTGTATATATATGATTGCTGGTTGGCAAGTGGATAATAACACAGGGTTTTAGAACATCAGGGTAGAAAGAATCTAGTGATTGTGCTTATCTTTAAATATAACTGAAGGGAAACAAAATATTTTTTGTTTGTTCTAGTTTTAAATAGATTGCATAGGGATTAGAACATTTGTCACATTTTTATTGCTGTCTGTGACCTCATTTGGGAAATTCACCCTGGTCACCATTATCACTAAAAGTGATAGCAAAAAAAATAAATCTAAAATTTTAGGTTTTCACCAGAACAGGAATAGAGGGGGGGTCTTCTAATGGGGACACTAGTTCTGACGAGCTGATGACTACCAGGGATTTTTCTCACTTTCTGTTTTGATTATAGGAAAAAAAGTGAAGGGACACAGATAGCAAAAAAAAGAAAGAAAAAAAAACCATGGCAGGGGTTATAACCCTCCTTTATTCTATCCAAAATGAAAAAAAAATAAAAATACCTTCAATTTTGTCATTCTCGCTAAAAATTACAGGAAGGTAGACACTAGGTACTGTACTAAAAATAACCCAAGCATTGAGTTGCAAAATCTTCATAAGTAATAACAAAAATTTAAGAGAATCAGAATCAGCCACTAGAATAGGCCTAAAAGGGCCAGAAGCTCCAACACATATTGTATCAGTAAAAGGATCACAATTTAAGGGTAGGGCGGATGGTACTGGATCCATAAGATGGTCTTATTTAGGCCCCTTTCACACTGGGGCATTTTTCATGCGGTTTAGCGCTAATATTAGCCCTATTATACCGTATGAAAAATTTGTGCCTGTAGCCTTCAATGTGAAAGCCCGAAGGCTTTCACACTGAAGCGGTGCGCTAGCAGGACCGCTCCAAAAGTCCTGCTAGCCGCTTCTTTACAGCGGTGAAGGAGCGGTGTGTTCACCGCTCCTTTACCGCGGCTGCCCATTGAAATCAATGGGACACCGCGGTAATACCGCCCGCAAACCGTGGCAATAGCCGCGGTTTGCGGGCGGTATTAACCCTTTTTCGGCCGCTAGCGGGGGTTAAATTCACCCCCCTAGCGACCGCATACCGCGGTAAGAACGACGGTATAGCAGCGCTGAAAATCGCGCTGCTATACCGCTACCGCACCTGCCCGCCCCAGTGTGAAAGGGGCCTTACACCAAACAGTCTGGAAATGGTGTTGTTCAGAATGTTGACATTGGATAGGCAGCTCATACAAAACAAAAGAGCTTGACCGAAAAGTAGACTGGACCTGAAGGAAGAACTAAAATCAGGGGAACCACAACAAAATAAAAACTCAATTTGAAACTCAAATGTATTTATGCCAATAAAATATCTAAGGGAAGTTTGTATGTTTGGCCAATGTGTTTATGAGACACAAATGTGTTCCCTTCATATAAACTAAACTTGAATTCATAGTAAATAATAGAAATCATAATATGTTGCTGATATAGGATACAAACGCCCTGAGTAACCTCTATCACTGCTGTGCCAAAGTTGTTTATTATATTCAATAGAAATCATAAGCTTATGAATATGATTAATAATAGTTTCATATCAATTCCGGCCTAAGGCTCCATGTACACTGAAGCTGATAAACTGCAGTTTATTGGCGTTTTGGTGTTTTTTTAAAAAGCCCATTAACTGCACTCTATGTTAGCCTATGTGTTCATGTACACATAGCGTTTTTTAGTGTTAATGAGCAGTGGAGTTAATGGGCTTTTTTCTGAACGCAAGAAATTTGCGTTCTAAATGCCGTTTTTCGGCGGGAAAAAACGCCAAAAAACCCTATAACGCTGAAAAACGCTAATAAACGCTCAAAAACGCTGGGCGCCAGTGTTTTTTTGCGTTTTTTGATCCATTGAAAAAAAAAAAAAGCTAAAAAAGCTACACTGAAAAACGCTAATAAACGCTAATAAAAACGCTGATAAAAGCTATATTTTAAAGCAGCTTTTTCTGCCAGAAATCTGGCATTCAAAACTACCATTTTTGAGCTTCTGTGTACATGGAGCCTTAATGTATGGGGCAGGTTTGAGCTCCCTAAACACACTGAACAAATATTCAGACCTTGCTTGATTTTTTTATTACAATAAATACATTTGGACTTTAAGATTCTGGTGTGGTGCTTCTGATTTTACCGTCTCTTCACTTAGGCTGGATCCACACTTATGCATTTTTTGTGCTTTTTGCATTTTGCAGATTTGCACTACGAAACGTGTTCCATAGGAAACCATGGTAAATGGACTGTAGTACAAATCTGCAAATTGCAAAAAGCACAAAAAAATACATAGGTGTGAATCAGGCCTTAAAGGAGCACAGAAATGAAACCTAACAAAGGTTGATAACCTCAATATTAAAACATATGGTTTGAAATACACAACTCCTACTTACAAACGGAGGGAGACAACAGGATGTGAGAGGCAATCTACCCCTAGGAAGGGAAATTCATGGGGAATTTTACCATGGGAAAAAAGAACAATCCTTGTTTCCACAACAACCCAACATTTTCAAAATCCAATTGTCATTGGGACAGAAAGTGAGGTGAAATCTTCTGAACAATGACAAAGACAGCAAAACAAATGTTACAGGGGTGATAACCCTTCCCTATTCTATCCAAAAAGCTTAAAAATAGTTTTTTGGCTGAAGCTACACTTGAAAAATTTACCTGTTCCGACTTACAAACAGATTCAACTTAAGAACAAACCTACAGACCCTATCTTGTTTGTAACCCGGGGACTACCTGTAGTTAAAACCTTTGATTTTAATGTTAGATTTTAGATTTGCCACAGGAAAAAAGAGGTAAGGGAAAAAATTTCAATAGGGATACCTGTTCTGGCGACAACTAAGAAGGGATTTACACACTCTCAGATTAATTGCCTCTTACTTCCTGTTGTGTAGGGCCGAAACAACGAATCGATTAATCGACAACTAATCGATTATGAAATTAATCGATTACCATTTTCATAATCGATTAATCGGCTAGTAACATAATGGGGTTAAAAAAAAACTAAAGTTAGCCCTTTATAGTACAAAAAGAGCAAATCGCTACTGTAAATATTACTTTCACTGTCCCACAGTAAAAAATGAACCCCTTACAGTAGCGATTATTTGCTCTTTTTGTACTAATTTTAGTTTTTTTAACCCCATCATGTTACTAAACATCTCAGGCCTGGGTCACACCTCT
Organism: Rana muscosa; assembly: GCA_029206835.1. NCBI lineage: Eukaryota > Metazoa > Chordata > Amphibia > Anura > Ranidae > Rana > Rana muscosa. Next base: position 220,645,063 of record CM055127.1, read on the forward strand.
GTGTTTTTTGGTGCTTTTTGCAGAAACACACTACAGTTCATTTACATGGTTTCCTATGGGACACGTTCACATCCATGATTTTTTCAGCTGCTGCGTATTTGGAAAGGGCAAGGACTTTTTTTAACACAAAACGGTGCTACTTTGATTTTTGGTTCAATATACTTCAATGGAGAAGCTGCAGAAAAGCATGCTTGCGTTTTTTAATCTGCTCAACAACAAATTGTCCCCAAAAAATTTAAAAAGCAAATCGCAGCTTAATTACCTTCCTCCTTTTTTTATTTTTTTATTAACCGATTAATCAATTAATCAAAACAATAATCACCCAACTAATCGATTATGAAAATAATCGTTAGTTGCAGCCCTACTGTTGTGTCTCTGGGATGGGAGGTAAAGGGAAAGAAAAAACTGGCAGAGTTCTTCAAGCCCATTTCTGGGCGAAACCTCAAGACAAAGTGTAAAAAAAAAAAAAAAGGTAACTTTTTTTAATTTTATAAAATAAATAAAAATGGCTATTTCTAGCTGGCAATATATATATTTGCTTTACAATAATTGATAATTATATTTACGCTTATGAAAGTTTTAGAAATTACAGTTTTGTTACAAAAAAAAAAGACAGGTTTACAAACATCTAACATGTTTTTTTGTGACTTTATTAACCAAACAACTACATAATTTTTGCTTATAGCCATTTTGCAACAGAAGGTTGTTTGAGATTACTACACACCCAAAATAAACTGGAATTAAAGATCAAAAACACCCCTACTGGGAATATTGATAACATTTTAATGTGTACAGCTGATTAATTATTCTAGGACATTTCTGTCACTACACCCCTTTAGTGAAAACGGCATGTCATGAAGAACATGTTGCTATGCCAATAATTTTTTTTTTTTTAAATGCTGCATAATTTGCTGAGTCAGGATAGAATGGCAAGTGTTCATAGAGATACGGTGTAAGCATTTTTTAAGAAGATGACCTTTTTCCTGTTTTATTGGGATTATGGGGAGCTTGTTTTTATTACAATTAAATTAGTTTGTAGATTAATACTGCACGATGAATAGCTGGTGCTAGTGTCAATAAAATTGGCTACACTGGGAAACACTATTAAGCCTATGTGTACCTTCACATAACAGTGGATAGACACCAGCTAATGTATTTTGTGGAGTGGGGGGCTATCTTTTGGGTTACATTTTTATTGTCATCAGGTGCTTTAAAGTAGATATAAACTAATTTACTAAAATCTTGTATTCGCTAAACATGCTAATATAACTTGGAGATCCTGCTATTAAGGTATTGTCTAGGAATTTTCTATTAGAGGGTTACAATGATCTCCTTATTGGTCTCCTGCATTTTTAGCCTGTCACTCTGGTGGAGACTACAGGTGGTTCACCACTGTCATTGTCAAGAAGCTAGTCTACAGCAATGATATGCAGCCATTGATGGAGCAGGTGGTTGTAGACAGGAAGCGACTGAAAGAGATCAGCAGGAAGCGACTGTAGGAGATCAGCAGCACTGAGATAAAGAAGATAAAAGAATATTGAAAACAATAGTTGAAAAGACATAGTAGGTGAGATTGAAAAAAGACACAAGTCCATCAAGTCCAACCTATGTGTGTGATTTTATGTCAGTATTACATTGTATAACCCTGTATGTTGTGGTCGTTCAGGTACTTATCTAAACGTTTTTTGAAACTATCGATGCTCCCCGCTGAAACCACCGCCTGTGGAAGGTAATTCCACATCCTTGCTACTCTTACAGTAAAGAACCCTCTACGCAGTTTAAGGTTAAACCTATTTTCTTCTAATTTTAATGAGTGGCCACGTGTATTATTAAACTCCCTTCTGCGGAAAAGTTTCATCCCTATTGTGGGGTCACCAGTATGGTATTTGTAAATTGAAATCAAATCCCCTCTCAAGCGTCTCTTCTCCAGAGAGAATAAGTTTAGTGTTCGTAACCTTACCTTATAACTAAGGTCCTCCAGACCCTTAATAAGTTTTGTTGCCCTTCTCTGTACTCGCTCCATTTCAAGCATATCATTCCTAAAGGACTGGTGCCCAGAACTGGACAGCATACTCCAGGTGAGGCCAGACCACAGTCTTGTAGAGTGGGAGAATTATCACTTTATATATTGAGTTAATCACCTTTTTAATGCATGCCAATATTCTGTTTGCTTTGTTAGCAGCAGCTTGGCATTGCATGCCTCTACTGAGCCTATCATCTACTAGGACCCCTAGGACCTTTTCTATCCTAGATTGCCCCAGAGGTTCTCCCCCTGTGAGTAGATTGCATTCATATTCTTGCCCACACCATTAATTTGTTCAGATATACTTGCAAGGTTTCCACATCCTGCGGAGAAGTTATTGCCCTGCTTAGCTTAGCATCGTCCTCAAATACAGAGATTTAACTGTTTATCCCATCCTCCAGGTCGTTTATGAACAAATTAAATAGGATTGATCCCAGGACCCCACTTTCCACCCCTGACTATTTCAAGTACTCCCCATTTATCACTGCCCTCTGAACTCGCCCTTGTAGCCAGTTTTCAATCCATGTACTCACCCTATGGTCCATGCCAACGGACCTTACTTTGTACAGTAAACATTTATGGGGAACTGTGTCAAATGCTTTTGCAAAATACACATACATCATGCCTATGGGCCTTCCTTTATCTAGATGGCAGCTCACCTCTTCATAGAAGGTTAAAAGTTTGGTTTGGCAAGAACGATTCTTCATGAATCCATGCTGATTACTGCTAATGAAACAGTTCTCATTACTAAAATATTGTATATAGTCCCTTATCATCCCCTCCAAGAGCTTGCATACTATTAATGTTAGGCTAACTGGTCTGTAATTCCCGGGATGTATTTTTGCCCTTTTTTAAATATTGGTGCTACAATGGCTTTTCTCCAATCAGCTGGTACCATTCCAGTCAGTAGACTGTCAGTAAAAATTAGGAACAATGGTCTGCCAATAGTTTATGAAATACAAAGCTTTAGAAATCCAAATGTCTTCTGGTTAGGGTTTAGATCTACTATAAGAGACCAGGGGCACACCGGAGTACTTAGAGCAGGTGCAGAAAAAAAGGATGATGTATTTTGGCAGTGTCAATTTGTGCTCAAATGCATATATAATATATATATATATCTATATATATATATATATATATATAGATATATATATATACTGTATTGCCAAAGGTATTGGGACGCCTGCCTTTACATGCATATGAACTTTAATGGCATCCCAGTCTTAATCTATAGGGTTCAATATTGAGTTGGCCCACCCTTTGCAGCTACAACAGCTTCAACTCTTCTGGGAAAGCTGTCCACAAGGTTTAAGAGTGTGTCTATGGGAATGTTTAACTATTTTTCCAGAAGCGCATTTGTGAGGTCAGGCAATGATGCTGGACGAGAAGGCCTGGCTTGTAGTCTCTGCTCTTATTCATCCCAAAGGTGTTCTATGAGGTCAGGACTCTGTGCAGGCCAGTCAAGTTCCTCCACCCCAAACTCGTTCATCCATTTCTTTATGGACCTTGCTTTGTGCACTGGTGCGCAGTTATGTTGGAACAGGAAGGGGCCATCCCCAAACTGTTCTTACAAAGCTGGGAACATGAAATTGTCCAAAATGTCTTGGTATGCTGACACCTTAAGAGTTCCCTTCACTGGAACTAAGGGGCCAAGCCCGACCCCCGAAAAACAATCCCACACCATAATTCCCCCTCCACCAAATGAATTGGATCAGTGCACAAAGCAAGGTCAATAAAGACATGGATGAGCAAGTTTGGGGTGGAGGAACTTGTCTGGCTTGCACAAAGTCCTTACCTCAACCCGATAGAACACCTTTGGGATGATTCAGAGCGGAGACTGCGAGCCAGACCTTCTCGACCCCATCAGTGCCTGACTTCACAAATGCGCCTCTGGAAGAATGGTCAAACATTCCCATAGACACACTCCTAAACCTTGTGGACAGCCTTCCCAGAAGAGTTGAAGCTGTTAGACCACTTTCACACTGAGGCGCTTTTCAGGTACTTTTACGCTAAAAAAAGCACCTGAAAAGCTTCTGAAAACGTATTTCCATTAAAATCGATGAATGCTTTCACACTGGGGCAGTACGCTGAAATAACGCCCCTCTCCATTGAAATTAATTGAAAGCGCTTCAAAAGCGCCTGAAAAGCGATTCAAAAGCGATCAGTGTTTTACTGGCAGTTTTTCAAGCGCCTCAGTGTGAAAGTGGCCTAAGACTGGGATTTTAAAGGGTGTGTGTCTTGATGGCATAGTAGCCGTAGTAGCATAGTAGCCATTAACTATGAGAACTAAGTGGGTCTACCGTATAAAGCAGTGAATTCTTTTCAACTGGCAGAGCATTTATAAGAGATATTTAAACCTCTGGTGTTCAAAGTGATGATTTTAAATCTTTAGGAATTTGCAAATTGACGAATCAAGTACAAAATTGGGTGAACTCAAACTAAGCAGCGAATCCTATTGAAGGATATGGGGGATGGGCAAATCTTGTTACTAAGTTTTGGCTATATTTTTAGGGCTCTAAGAAAAACTTTAAGTGAAAGTCAGTCTGTCTGAGGCACAGAAAGCTGGGCACTACCATAGGGAACATGAATCCATGCAAAAAATGTTTTAAATACTATAAAGCGGGGAGAGGGCCTTTTTATGTGGCTTTGAGGAGAACACCGAAAATACTAAAATCTTCTAAATAACATGCTAAGGGCAGCCTTAATGCAGTATGTATAAATATGGAACAGTATGATTTCCACAGATAGTCTCAGCAACAGCATAAACTGGGAGCACATATTTGGCTGTGGAATTATTTTTCAATTTAAATAATTTTAAATGAGCTTGAGTTACATAATAGCAGCAGACTCCCAATCTGATCACTGCATTTTTTTTCTACAGGTAGTTTTAGCAGCAACAAATGCTTTTTCATCAAGTGGTAATATGTCTGCTTTGAATGGCAGATGGAAACTGGCCAGTAGTTCACTGAGACTTTTCCATTTATCACTAATGCAAAACTGTCCTGCCACTGGACAATTTCTGTCCAACTCCCATCAAGAATTTAAAGACTGCAGCTGATGGCCAGCAACACGCCAATTTTAAGGCTAGGCCAACATTTTTTAGGGACAAATAGCATAGGCAGAGGTTGTGCTACAAGAATGAAGATATTGCAGAGGATAGAGCAGTGTAAAATTGACCAGTAGCAGGATACATTTTAATCAAGGAAACTAGACCAAAATGCACTAGCCACACTAGACCAATTACACAGCAGGGTAAAACTGGCCAGCAGCAAGATAATTTGAATGAGCAAGGCTAGGCCCAAATTTATGAGAGACAACAAGCACAGGCAGAAGTTTTACTACAAGAATTAGGACACTTGAGAGGATACAGCAGTTTAATCAGGGATTACAATGGGGATACAGAGGTGCGGTAAATGTAAGTGATATCATTTGAAGTAGTTTAAGTGCACACTGTGCACCTGAAACATAATATAAAGGTCTAGCAACATGAAATGACATAAAGAAACCCCAAAAAGTTATGCCCCCCCCCAAAAAAAACTCCCCTCTTTTAATGGAAGCCTTGCAGGAAAAAAAATGTTTAACCTAAAAAAAATCCTGTCAACATAAAATAAAAAACAATATGCCCTGCAAACAAATGAAACCCACCAAATAATACCCCAAAACAAGAAAAAAAAATACTATTTCGTTACTCCCGAAATTCGTTTTTATTTATTTCGTTTTTCGTTAGAAATTGCATTTGTCCGAAAATCTGAAATAATTAAGGTCGAATCTGTCATTGAAGGCTTATGGTGTCTGTCGAATGTTCAAAGAAGATTCGACGGAGCAGCGAAACTGTACGACGCCGCAATCATACATTTCCGGTCGAATGTTCCCCCTACAAGCTATAGTAGAATTCTAATGTTGTATGACTAGTAATAATTATATTTATTAATTACTATTACTAGTCAACCAACATTAGAATTCTTCTATAGCCTATGGGCAGATGCATTTGACTGGAAATGTACGATTGCAGCGTCGTACAGTTTAGCTGTACCGTCGAATCTTACAACTTTCGACAGACACCATAAGCCTTCAATGACAGATTCGACGTTTGAATGTTTTTCGATGCTCTGTCGAATCTTCGTCGTTCATGTTGAATTGTCAAGTTAGTTCTAGCTATTTTACTGCTCCTCCTCTTTGGTTACAATCAGCCAATAACATTCATCATCATCATTATTTTTATATTACTTCCCCCACCCAATTCCAGCAGCGATCTTTTCTCTCTATGTCAAATCTTTTCTCTCTATAATGTCAAATCTTTTCTCTCTATGTCGATTCTTTTCTCTCTATGTCGAATCTTTTCTCTCTATAATGTCAAATCTTTTCTCTCTATGTCGAATCTTTTCTCTCTATGTAGAATAATCTTGGACTAATAGAGTTAAAGGGGTTGTAAAGGTTTGTTTTTTATTTTCTAAATAGGTTCCTTTAGGCTGGTTTCACACTGGGGCGGTGGGGGCGGTGGCGGTATAGCGCCGCTATTTTTAGCGGCGCTATACCGTCGGGATTGCAGAGGTATTCGGCCGCTAGCGGTGCGGTTTTAACCCCTGCTAGCGGCCGAAAAAGGGTTAATACCACCCTCAAACCGCGGCCAAGCCTAGGCGCCAGAGGGCTCCCGAAGCAGCACTAGCAGCTTCCTGGCCCGACAGGATAGTCTGCGGCTTCGGCCTAGCCCCGGCGGCCATCTTGAGCCACCCAGCCTCGGCCCTTAACACCCTCTCCCGGCCCCCTTGGATCACTCCGACCCGGTAAACCACCGGATGGCACCCCCTCACTAACCAAGTGCCCGTGTCCCCCACTGGATCACTCCCAAAAGGCTGCCAGGAGGACGAAGCAAAGATCCGGCCTGGCAAGCAGCGGCCATCTTGGTACACCCAGGAGTTGGCCTCAATCACTGACACACTAAAAAAAAAAAAAAAAAAAAATTTTTCTCTCATTCTATATATCCTACTGATATTGCCCCCCCTCCCTCCCACCCCACCACTATTCTTCACAAAACCTCTAAAAACGCTTTCTCCACTCATTACGGTTCTTCCCCACCCGTCGCACTCAGGCTACCCAACCTACAGCTCCGACCACCGCTACTGCACCATCTTCCCAGATCCTCACACACGGTCGAGCAAAACGGACGTTGTAACAGGACCCCTAACCTCATCGCCTCACAGAGCAATCCACACACATGGTCCAGGGGAACGGACGTGTGTGGCAGGAGCTCTGACCTCACCGCTGCACAGAGCAATCCACACACACGGTCTAGGGTAACGGACGTGTGTGGCAGGAGCTCTGGCCATCCAGGACCCTCCCTAGACTCCTCCATTTTCGCTCCCCTAACAAACGTAAACCTGATGACCTGGGGCTTTCCCTGGACCACACTCTCCCCCAGCTCAGATCACCCAGCTCACCATCACGTTGTCCGCAGCCGCTGACTGCTCCCTGCCGCCATCTTGGCACCCGCCTCTAGACTACTAGACCTGCAGGACAGACAGCGACTGCGGCTTAACTCCGACCATCCCATCACCCTCTCCCCGTTTCGCGCTCCAGCGGGCCCGTGTGTGGTGACCTGGTAAGCACACTGGGGCACCTCCTACCTCTAGGAAGTTGATCCAGGGTTTACCCGATCGCCTCTCGAGGGGTCAGGAAGGAATTTTCCCCTGCTGTAGCAATTGGCCTGACTCGGCTGGGGTTTTTCGCCTTCCTCTGGACCAACAGGGGGGAGGTTAGGTCATTGGGCCCTATTCACCATCCCACCACCTTTTTTTTCTTCCCATCATGTGCAACTTTAAATACTCAGCGGACACCCTCCAGAGGATAAGGAATACTGCCTCAACATTACCAACCTCCACCCAAAAAATACTACGAAAAGAACAACTGCTAAGGATCAATCGACAATCGACTATCAAAAACACGAAAACACCACTTCAACTACAACATATAGCTTGCGCCCTGATCAACACCAGATCGGCAGTCAAGCACAGACAGGAAATTCACGACTTCATCACGCAAAACGACATAGATTGCCTCTTTATCACGGAAAGCTGGCTAACACCTGACTGTAACACCATCCTAACAGAATTGGTGCCTGAGAACTACTCCATCCTAACTGAGCATAGAACAGGACAAAGAGGAGGAGGCCTAGCAGTGATCTTCAAATCTCACCTCTCTATCATCAAACCAACTCTACAGAACTCATTGCCGTTCATGGAGACACTCACTCTGCAACTCCAAACAACACCCCAGGACACCATTCACATACTGCTATGCTACAGACCGCCAGGACCAAAGACAAATCTCCTCACACCCTTTACCGAATTCATCTCGACATACACTTTAAAAACCAAAAACTTCCTATTACTCGGGGACTTCAATCTCTGGGCTAACTCCACTCAGGACCCCATCGCCACCTCCTGCATCAACCAATTGGAAGAATTAGGTCTGCAGCAACTGATAAATGCCCCCACGCATGGATCGGGGCACATTCTGGACCTCATCTTCAAACTAAATCTGGACATCAACACAGTGGACAACATGCCGTTACCATGGACGGATCACCACGCTATCAAATTTAAACTTACCACCAACACCATCTCCCAAAAATCAGAACACTCAATAACAACAAAATGGACATGATCTCAGAAGAAACTACACTCGGAACTCTTCAAAACTACTCTATCAAATAAAATAGGAACGCAAAATCTCAACCACTCAACGGAACAAACACTCAACTCCTTAAACAAAGCATTACTACAAACAGCAGACACAGTCGCTCCGAGACGCAGGGCCCTCATTCGCAGAAACAACTCCGGCTGGTTTAATGACACTCTTACCCTACTGAAGCAAGAACGCAGAAGAGCCGAAGGAGCCTGGAGAAGAAACCCAACTAAGGAAAACCACATTAATTACAAAGCACTCACTAAGAAATATCACAAAGCAATTTTCAAAGCAAAAAAGGAACATTTCTCAAACACCATCAAAAAAGGCCTAAACCGACCTCGTGAACTCTTCAAACTAGTAACTCAAACTATGAACCCCACCTGCCTAGAACCTTCAGCAAACGAAACACAAGAGTTCTGTAATGAGCTATCGGACTTTTTTATCGACAAAATCGAAAACATTCGAGAATCAATTCAACAGAAAAAAACAACCAACCCTGCTCTGCCAAAGCAAATAGAGGAAATCAATATGAACACTATACAATTGACAAAATTTTCGCTGGTCCCGATCACCATCGACACCACCAAAAATATAATCAGAAGCCTCAGAGACAGCACATCTCCAAATGACATAATCTCTACAAAACTCCTGAAAGAATGTACCGACATTTTAGCACCCACCATAACACACCTCGTAAATCAATCATTCAAAGAAGGTATTGTTCCAATCTCTCTCAAGCAAGGCATAATCAAACCCCTCCTAAAGAAACCCAACCTGGACCCCAAAGACCCAAACTACCGCAGACCGGTAACAAGCCTCAACACCATCTCCAAGATCATGGAGAAAGCAGTAGTACAACAGCTACAACTCTATTTGGACACCCACAAACTCTTGGATCCACTACAATCAGGCTTCCGCCCAGGCCATGGCACAGAAACAGCACTTCTTAAAATATGGGATGACACCCTCGAAGCAGCAGATGACGGAGAATCATGTCTCCTGGTGCTGCTGGACCTCAGTGCAGCGTTCGACACAGTAGACCACAAAACTCTACTCATTCGCCTTAAAGAAGTAGCCGGAGTCGCAGACCCTGACCTACACTGGTTCGCATCCTTCCTAGACAATCGTTCCCAGACAGTGAAACTAGGAGCCTTCACCTCTGAAACTCGCACAATTTCTTGCGGAGTCCCCCAAGGATCACCCCTGTCACCCGTGCTCTTTAACATCTACCTCCGCCCACTCCTCAAAATCATCAGCAAACAGGGCCTGTGCTACCACTCATATGCTGACGACACCCAACTCTACTTTCGTATCACCGGGAAAAAAGACCAATATCACGGATTGGAAACCTGTCTCACATTGATCGATGAATGGATGACTGAGAATTCCCTCAAACTCAACGGATCCAAAACAGAACTCCTTCTCCTCCACGCAAACTGAAAGACAAAAACTAAGACTTCTTGGACACTCCCCACTATCCTTGGACAGACCGTTACCCCGAGCACCAAAGTCAAAAGTCTCGGAGTCATCTTTGACTCGGAGATGTCGATGGACGCACAAATTGGATCAGTAGTCAGCGGAGCTCACCATCTCCTTCGTCTACTACGTAGACTCATCCCCTTCATCCCAAAAGAGGATACAGCAGTAGTAGTTGGAACAATTATCAACTCCCGACTCGATTACGCAAACGCCCTCTACCTCGGACTACCCAAATACCAGATTTCGCGCCTACAAGTCATCCAGAACACGGCTGCCAGGCTGTAACGGGAAAAAAACCTTGGGAATCCATCACCCCATCACTAAGGACCCTTCATTGGCTAACCGTAAAGGATCGGATCACATTCAAGACCCTCTGTCTCACCCACAAGTGCACACAGGGAAACGCTCCACAATATCTATGCGAGAAGATAAAACACTACACCCCCAATCGCAATCTCCGATCAACCAACCAAAACCTCCTTCACATCCCCAAGTCCCGCTACAAATCAAAGGGAGAACGAAGATTTGCAGTCCAAGGACCACGGCTATGGAACGCTCTACCCACCAACATCCGCATGGAAGAAAACCACCGGGCCTTCAGGAAAAAACTTAAGACCCACCTATTCTGAAGGGTCAGGATGTCACTGGATGCAAAGCGCCTTGAGGCGATTTAGTTCGCATTTGTAGCGCTATACAAGTTATTCACTCACTCACTCACTCACTCAGGAGCGGTAAACACACCGCTCCTCTCACCGCTCCAAAGATGCGGCTAGCAGGACTTTTTTTCACGTCCTGTTAGCGCACTGCTCCAGTGTGAAAGCCCTCGGGGCTTTCACATTGGAGAGAAAGGAGCCGCTGTTTAGGCTCGGTTTGCAGGCGCTATTTTTAGCAAAATAGCGCCTGAAAACCGCCCCAGTGTGAAAGGGGCCTTAAGCTAGTGCATTGTTGGTTCACTTACCTTTTCCTTTGATTTACCTTCTAAATGTTTTTTTTCTTTGTTTTCTTTGTCTGAATTTGTCACTTCCTGTTCCTCCTCAGTAAGCTGTTCAGTAAGCTGTTCTGGCTGACTAAACACCACTCGGATGATGGTGTGAACTTTAGTGAGGAGAAACAGGAAGTTTCAGACAAAGAAAAAAAACATTTAGAAGGTAAATCAAAGGAAAAGGTAAGTGAACCAACAATGCACTAGCTTAAAGGAACCTATTTAAAAAATAAAAAACAAACCTTTACAACCCCTTTAAGGTTAGGCACATTCGACCACAGGTTTGATAGACACAGATTGTTATTGTCAGCGTCACGTCGAATCTCCTATCTATATCGAAATGTTGTTGCAACTAAAACGAAAATAAAGCATTTGTTTATGTCGGATCTTTCGGTTTTCGGATTCTGTGCTTTCGTTTTCGTTTGTTAAAACGATAATGAAAATACCTGAAATTCGGACGAAAATGCATTCGGACGAAAACGAATGCACATGTCTAGTTATGAGCCCAAATTGCAGAGGACGGCCTCCCTTTATGGCTCCCACTCACGGCCCCCTAGTAAGGTAACAGTAGGCACAGGAGTAAGGAGTGGCATGGGTGCCTGGCAGGATCAACAGAGGTGAGGAAGTGGATTAGACACCCGGAAGCTTCCTTGCAGGAACTGGGATACAGGAACTGGATCGGCTTAGCAGACTGGATCAGGAACAGCTCAGCAGACTGGATCAGCTTAGCAGGCTGGATCAGCTTAGCAGACTGGATCAGGGACAGCTCAGCAGACTGGATCAGCTTAGTAGGCTTGATCAGCTTAGCAGACTGGATCAGGAACAGCTCAGCAGACTGGATCAGTTTAGCAGGCTGGATCAGCTTAGCAGGCTGGATCAGCTTAGCAGACTGGATCAGCTTAGCAGGGTGGATCAGGGACAGCTCAGCAGACTGGATCAGCTTAGCAGGCTGGATCAGCTTAGTAGACTGGATCAGCTTAGCAGACTGGATCGGAACAAGGAACAGATAGAACCAACACAAGAATAGTCAGACAGGCCGGGTCAGATATCAGGCGGGCAGCAGAGGTACAGAGGTGCAGGCAAGGGGTAATCACAAACAGACCGAGGTCAGATGCAGGCAGATAACTGGATGGTCAGAGGTAAGCCGGGTCTCAACACAGGTAACAGTCTGTAGAGCAGACAGCTGGGACTGCTTGTGACAGGCAGGCTTAAATAGCCCACCTGGTGCCAACAGAGGTGCGCATGCCCGTGTGCGCGCGCATGGGGAATGGCACCCGCGATCGTGAACCAGGGAACCTGGAGCACCTGTTAGTGGCAGGATCTTCATGACACCCATCCATTTAACAGTTTAAAACATGGCAGTTGTAGATTTAACAGGGGCCAAGATGGCAGCTTCCTTGGCTGAAAAATGATAGGAGGGTTTACTTTAACTTACTTAACATTGAGAATTTAAGCACAGTTTCTTAACTGGTACTGAACCCTCCCAATGCATTTTTCCTTTTCCTACAACAGCTTTCAATACACTAACAAGACGGCTGCTCTGTGTCCCCTTTTATAGCGAGGGGGATGGCTTATTCAAAAGTCACCTTATTGGTCCTTCTAAGACTGATGGCCATAGTTCAAAGGCTACACAGTGCATTATGATTTTACAAAAATTCTACCAGGCAAATCTGCACATAAACTAGACAGGAATGCAAATCTTTTACCCGCAGTGTTAGCCTTGAACCCATGGGAGGAGAGTATTAAATGTAATATCTGGTTTAGATACACTAACAAATTAAGGCCAAACTCCAGCTCACACTTTATAAGCAGATACATCAAACAGTTTTATTTTACATAATTGACATAAATAAATAAAAGCTGATCATTGTAAGCAGCCCTGCCAGTGGTAAATGGTTTGTCTCGTGCCTGTAAACTAATACATCTCAAAGAGAGCTTGTTCTTTTGAAAAATAACAGACTTACTAGCTGGAATACTACTAACTAGAATTCGCTCGTCTCTGTTTCGGCAGTCCACTCTAATGTGTTTTTGACACATGGGGGGTTATTTACTAAAACGGGAGAGTGCAAAATCTGGTGCACTTCGGCATAGAAACCAGTCGGCTTCCAGATTTTATTGCCAAAGCTTAATTAAACAGGCTGAATTTAGAAGCTGATTGGCTACCATGCACAGATGCACCAGATTCTGAGTTAGTAAATCAACACCATGGTGTCACCTCACTTCTATACTGCACAACCATCAACTTATTCCACTAGTGATTGAAGCTGGACTACCTGAAAAGACCTATCAAAATCTGAGAACAACACATCTCTGGCATCTCAGTCACTCTGGCAGCTCATACTCCCTGAAGCTACCTCTTTCTCTCTTTCAATGATCGCAGCCACTACTTCACACCAAACAAAATGATTAACAATGGCATTTAAGATCATCTCTTTAAACAGGCTTGAATAGTCCCTATAAAAGGTCTTTGGTGAAGCGTCACTGCTTTAAATAACGATATCCTCTTTATATGTATAAGAGACCCACTTAGTGCATAACAGTTTTTATTTTAGCCAACGCTAATTAGAATGCCATTTGATTCATCTTTATTATTCAAAGCAAACCTATCCATTCATCCAGTTCTCCATTGTGGAAACCAATGGGACCCAGGTACAACCATCTACTGTCTGGAGATGTCTGGCCAGAAGTGGTCATGGAAGAATTTCAGCCAAAAAGTAACACCCCCGAAGTGGAAAAAAGGATAAGCGACTCAACTATGCATGGACATATAGAAACTGGGGTGCAGAAAATGGCAGCAGATGCTCTGGTCTGTTGAGTAAAAATTTTAAATATTTGGCCGTAGAAGGAGGCAGTTCCTTTGCCGAAGGGCTGGAGAATGGCATAATAATGAGTGTCTGCAGGCAACAGTGAAGCATGGTGGAGGTTCCTTGCAAGTTTAGGGTTGCATTTCTGCAAATGGAGTTGGAAATTTGGTCAGGATAAATGGTGTCCTCAGTGGTGAGAAATACAGGCAGATACTTATCCACCTTCTGGGAGGCATGTGATTGGCACCAAATTTATTCTGCAGCAGAACAACAACCCCAAACATACAGCCAATGTCATTAAGAACTATCTTCAGCCCAAAGAAGAACAAGGAGTCCTGGAAGTGATGGTTTGCTCCCACAGAGCCCTGATCTCATCATCTTCGAGTGTGTCTGGGGTCACATGAAGAAACAGAAGGATTTGAGGCAACCTACATCCACTGAAGATCTGTGGTTAGTTCTCAAAGATGTTTGGAACAACCTTCCTGCTGAGTTCCTTAAAAAACTGTGCAAGTAAACCTAGAAGAATTTGTTGCTGTTTTGAAGGCAAAAGGTGATCACACCAAATATTGATTTGGTTTGGATTTCTCTTCTGTTCATTTACTTCCCATTTTGTTAATCGATAAAAAATAAACTTATAACACACCTATTTCTGAAAACATTCTTAATTTACATCATTTTTTCCCACTGCCTAAAAGTTTAGCACAGTGCTGTAAGGGCAGGACAAACCTGCTTGGACTGTTCCTGGGTGTGCCTGTCCTGTGCATGATTTACAGCTACCACTACCAGTTGAGTCTGCCCCCCTTAATATATTTATATTTTTTACCCCTCTACTCCCCCATTCCACTGACCTTTTTGAACACACAACTAGGGTGGACATCCAGTGTGGAGTGCTGGGTGGTTTTCTCTTTCAGACTTCCAGTTCAGCATCATGTGGCCATGTGATCTCCTTGTCCCAGGCCTGGGATCTGGGGGCATTTGGGGAGAGACCAAGAACATGTGCCCCAGGTGCCCTGGCCTAGTGATGTCACTGGAGGTCTGTACTCTTCTGCAGAGAGAGACCCACCACACGTTGCACACACTTATCTTATGTAGCCCACATGCCCCAGAGCTTACCTGAAAAAGGGTAAATGGCGCAATGATTGTTCTGGCATAGTATAGCAAATTGTCTAATGTCAATATGAATATGAATAGGCACTAGCGGCAGCTACCATAGAAGCAGAAGCAGGCTCTGGAAGATATAATGGAAAAGGAAGGTGCGCTACAAACTAAGTGCAGTATTAGAGAGTATTTAATATATGGCAGTAATATAAACAGCCAAATGGTTACTCACAAGGTAATGGAAAATAAAAGCATGTAAGTGGGTGGTCCGGTGTCAGCAGCAGCGGTCTGTGGGGTAGATATTGCGCCCAGATGATAAAGCGCTGGAGGATGGGGCAGCGATCCGGTGTCTGCATGGGAATCCTCAGCATGTAAACACACTGGCTGTATGCAATGCACAACCTCCTGTAAGCCTGGACCGGATCAGGAAGTGCGCCTCAGCCTGCGCCTCAGCGCAGAGCACAGCGCAGCATCGGACCGGAAGTGACGTAGGAGAGGGAACGGACCAATAGGATGACCCGTTTCTCAGCATCCGTTGTTTAATCAGATGGATCTGATGAAACAGTGGATGCGGAGAAACGCGTTATCCTATTGGTCGGTTCCCTCTCCGACATCACTTCCGGTCTGACGCTGCAGTGCGCTCCACGCTGAGGCACAGGATGAGGCGCACTTCCTGATTCGGTCTAGGCTTACAGGAGGTTGCGCATCGCAAACGGCCAGTGTGTTTACATGCCGAGGATTCCCCTGCAGACACCAGATCGCTGCCCCATCCTCCAGCGCTTTATCATCTGGGCCCAACATCTACCCCACGGACCACTGCTGCTGACACCGGACCACCCACTTACATGCTTTTATTTTCCATCACCTTGTGAGTAGCCATTTGGCTGTTTGTATTACTTCCATATATTAAATACTCTCTAATACTGCACTTAGTTTGGTGCACCTTCCTTCCCAGAGCTTACCTGCATCCCCAATGGACTTCTCTGCTAACCAGATATTCACCCAGACAATGGCAATAAGTTCCACCTTTCTAGCACACTAAACTAGACTCTGTTTTACTATGTGCACAATGCTTAAAGTGTGTAACCCCCTCCTTCCAATACAAACACACACACACACACCAAAAAATGTATTTGATACATTGCAGTTTACCAGTGCTAAGGTGTAGTGACTGCATTAGTTACCTTTTTCAGGCTTTTATCCTGTATTTTCACTGCCAGTAAACACACTTTCTGTCGTAGGGTTTGCAAGGCTCACTTACTGGACTGCATCTACGCAGCCACAATATCTTCACACTAAACTTCTCTTGTGATTTGGACTACTAAGACCCCCCCCCCCATTTATTTCAGTAAATAAAAAGAGGTGTTTAGTAGTTCACAATAAATAGCTGAGTAGGCTGCTAACATTGTTTGAGATTCTATTTCAGTGCACTGTAAGTTACAAGGCACTACAAAGGGGGGCCCAAGCACACTTTCATGGTAGCCAGCAAAAAAAACAAAAAAACAAAAAACTAAGCTGTCTCAGATGCTCAGGATAAAAACACGGTTCTTTGTTGCATACATTTTCGAATACCTTTCTCCTTTTTGCTAGTTTTAAATTGACTTAACTGGTTGCCATTGTTATCTTTTTTTTATTTGGTACAGATGCATATTGGAATTATTCAACTTGCACGGGTGATGTCTGGTGTGTTACTCTACCTTTAGACCCCTTTCACACTGGGGCGGTTTGCAGGCGCTATTGCGCTAAAAATAGCGCCTGCAAATTGACCCTAAGGGCTCGAGCCCGAGGGCTTTCACACTGGAGCGGTGCACTAGCAGGACGGGAAAAAAAGTCCTGTAAGCTGTATCTTTGGAGCGGTGAAGGAGCAGTGTGTATACCGCTCCCGCCCATTGAAAGCAATGGGACACCTCGGCTATACCGCCGGCAATGCGCCTCTGCAGAGGCGCTTTGCGGTGGTTTTTAACCCTTTTTCGGCCGCTAGCGGGGGGGGTAAAACCGCACCACTATCGGCCGAATAGCCGCCGCAAATCCGACGTACCTCTTGCCCCAGTGTGAAAGGGGCCTTAGACCCCGTTCACACTATGGCATTTTTGAGGTGCTTTAGCATTAAAAAAAGCCTGAAAGAAGTTGCATCTGCAATCCCAATGTGAAAGCCCGAGTGCTTTCACACTAAAGCGCCTGAAAAACGCCCCAGTGTGAAAGGGGTCTTAGCGTTAAAAAAAGCGCCTGTAAAGCACCTGAAAGAAGCTGCATCAGCAATCCCAATGTGAAAGCCCGAGTGCTTTCACACTGAGGTGCTGCGCTGGCAGGTCGTCAAAAAAAGTCCTGCATGCAGCTTCTTTGCATCGCTTTAGGAGCGGTGAATACACCGCTCCTAAAGCGCCCCTTCCCATTGAGGCGCTTTTTTTAACGCCAAAGCACCTGAAAAACGCCCCAGTGTGAAAGGGGTCTTAGGCCCCTTTCACACTGAGGCGTATTTCAGGCTTTTAGCGTTAAAAATTGCGCATAAATAACGCCTGAAATAATCCTGCCCCAGCATTCTCAATGTGAAAGCCCTCGGGCGATGCGCTGGCGGGAGGAAAAAAGATCTCCTGCAAGCAGCATCTTTGGAGCGATGAAGGAGCGGTGTGTATACCGCTCCTTTACCGCTCCTTCCCATTGAAATCAATGGGACACCGCGGCAATATTGCCCACAAACCGCTGCTGTAGCAGCGGTTTGCGCATGGTTTTAACCCTTTCTCGGCCGCTAGCGGGGGTCAAAACCGCACCGCTACCAGCCAAATATCGCGGCAAATCCGACGGTATAGCGGCGCTAAAAATAGCCAGTGCACCTTCCCACCCCAGTGTGAAAGGGGCCTTAGCGGAGCTTTACCAGCGTATTTCGGGCACTGGCAGTGTGAAAGGGCTCTGAAAGCACTCAGGCTTTCACATTGGGTTTGCAGTTGAGGCTTCTTTCAGCCACTTTACAGGTGCTTTTTTTTAACGCCAAAGCGCCTGAAAAACGCCCCAGTGTAAAAGGGGTCTTAAGGAGGAAGCATGCCTCCAGGTGAGCCCGCTCTTTGTGTGTGCACTACTTTTACACTTTTTTTGAACTTACTGTAAAGTATAAATACTGTAAAAACTGTAAGTCCACAGGGACACATAATTATAGTAGTTCTTAAACGGTCAATAAACACAAACGCATGGGATCTGTGATCCTCAATGGAGTTCAAGAAAAAGATTTTACATACAAATGTATTATTTCTTATGCCGCGTACACACGATCGTTTTTAATGTCATTGAAAAAAACTGCATTTTTCTCTAAGTGATTTTTCGCGTTTCCTCTCAAGCCTGCCTTGCCTACACACTATCGTGGAAAAAAATGTTTGAGTAAAGCGCGGTGACGTACAACACGTACAACGGCATTATAAAGGGGAAGTTCCATTCGGATGGCGCCACCCTTCATGTTAGTAAAGTTTGTTGAAAGACGATTCGCGCTTTTCAGCCTTGTGCATTTCAGTCCGTTACAGCGTGACGAATGTGCCATCTCCATTACGAACGCTAGTTTTTCCAGAACGAGCGCTCCCGTCTCATACTTGATTCTGAGCATGCGCATTTTTTTTCACGTCATTAAAGCCCACACGCGGCCGTTTTTCATGACGAGAAAAACGACGTGAAAAATTAGAGCATGTTCCAATTTTTCTCGTCGTGATTCTCGCAGTTTTTCTCGTCGGGAAAAATGCTGGAAAGCCCACACACGATCATTTTTAATGACCATTTTAAAAAATTTAAATTTTCTCGTCATTAAAAACGATCGTGTGTACGCGGCATGAGACCTGTGAGATGTTCAAAAGCAATGCATCTGAGGGGTGGGCAACAACCAACAGATGTGGAAATCTTATTGGAAGAACATTTGAAGGAATAATTGCTTGAAGAGGCTAAATGAAAGGAAAGGGAAGCAATAGAGAAATTGCTACTATAAGGAAGGGCACCAAAATGTTGTGTATGTTGTTGCAGGGCAGGACAGGACGCATCACTAGGGTAAGATTGTTATTTGAAAGGATCGTGGGCCTTAACAGTAAAGTGGAGAGCAGCAAAGTAAGCACCACAAGGAAACAACAGGCGGGAGAAAACTTAGGTAAGGTAAAGCCTAGGAATGCTATGTATGCCTTAACCAAAGGAAAGCAGTGAACAGCTTGAGGTAGGAGCAGAATACCCCCAATCCAAAATAAAACAGCCCCCTCAATAGTAATCAAAAGAGAGAGAGAGAGAAAGAGACCAAGGAAGCAGACAAAATTACACCAATAGACACCTAGATGTGATAGTCACAATGAAACTTGTCAGTGTATATACAGTATATACAGTATCTCACAAAAGTGAATACACCCCTCACATTTTTGTAAATATTTTATTATAACTTTTCATGTGACAACACTGAAGGAATGACACCTTGCTAGAATGTAAAGTAGTGAGTGTACAGCTTGTATAACAGTGTAAATTTGCTATCACCTCAAAATAACACAACACTCAGACATTAAAGTCTAAACCGCTGGCAAAAAAGTGAGTACACCCCTAGGTGAAAATGTCCAAATTGGGCCCAAAGTGTCAATATTTTGTGTGACCACCAATATTTTCCAGCACTGCCTTAACTCTCTTGGGCATGGAGTTGATCAGAGCTTCACAGGTTGCCACTGGAGTCCTCTTCCACTCCTCCATGATGACATCACGGAGCTGGTGGATGTTAGAGATCTTGCGCTCTTTCACCTTTTATTTAGCTTGGCCAGTCCACTACCTTTATGCCGCGTACACACGATCATTTTTTCCATCGAGAAAAATTAAATTTTTTCCTTTGGACGAGAAAAACGATCGTCTGTGGGCTTTTTGTCGTTTTTCTCGACGGGAAAAACGGCATTAATCACGACGAGAAAAATTAGAACATGCTCTAATTTTTCTCGTCGTGATTCCATAGGGAAACACTGCCGGGGAGCCCACACACGGTCGTTTTTTTCGACCAAAAAAAAAATGTCATTTAAAACGGCCGTGTGTGGGGGGAACAAGCTGTTCCTCGTTTTTCACGCCGATTTTCTCGACAGTGTTTTCACCGTTGAAAAAATCGATCGTGTGTACATTAGCCTCAGATCTATAGCAAGGCAGTGGTCGTCTTGGAGGTGTGTTTGGTGTCATTATCATGTTGGAATATTGCCCTGCGGCCCAGTCTCCGAAAGGGGATCATGCTCTGCTTCAGTATGTCACAGTACATGTTGGCATTCATGGTTCCCTTAATGAACTGTATCTCCCAGTGCTGGAAGCCCTCATGCAGCCCCAGACCATGACACTCCAACCACCATG
The DNA here is from genome assembly GCA_029206835.1 of Rana muscosa. Classification (NCBI taxonomy): domain Eukaryota; kingdom Metazoa; phylum Chordata; class Amphibia; order Anura; family Ranidae; genus Rana; species Rana muscosa. Next base: position 220,665,464 of record CM055127.1, read on the forward strand.
CTTTACTGTAGGCAAGACACACTTGTCTTTGTACTCCTCACTTGGTTGCCGCCACACCTGCTTGACACCATCTGAACCAAATAAGTTTATCTTGGTCTCATTAGACAACAGGACATGGTTCCAGTAATACATGTCCTTAGTCTGCTTGTCTTCAGAAAACTGTTTGCAGGCTTTCTTGTGCATCATCTTTAGAAGAGGCTTCCTTCTGGGACGACTGCCATGCAGACCAATTTGATGCAGTGTGCGACGTATGGTCTGAGCACTGGTCTGAGCACTGACAGGCTGACCCCCCACCCCTTCAACCCTGTGCACTCAAATTTTTGGCAAGGCCTGTTCTGAGTGTAACTTGTCCAGTTAAACTGCTGTATGGTCTTGGCCACGTGCTGCAGCTCAATGTCAGGGTCTTGGCGAAATCTTCTTATAGCCTAGGCCATCTTTTTGTAGAGCAACGACTCTTTTTTTAGATCCTCAGAGAGTTTTTTGCCATGAGGTGCCATGTTGAACTTCCAGTGACCAGTATGAGAGAATGAGAGCGATAACACCAAACTGAACACATCTGTTCCCCATTCACACCTGAGACCTTGTAACACTAACAAGTCACATGACACCGGGGAGGGAAAATGGCTAAATGGGCCCAATTTGGACATTTTTACTTAGAGGTGCACTCACTTTTTTTGCCAGCGGTTTAGACATTAATGGCTGTGTGTTGAGTTATTTTGAGGGGACAGCAAATGTACACTGTTATACAAGCTGTATAACAGTGTGGGGAGCTTTACCTTGTGGACTGCTGAGATCTGTATGTGTCAATCTCTAGCTCTTCAGCAGTCAACATATCAAGGTTAATTCTCATCATGCTCTCAAGTTCACTGTTAAGCTAACCACAAATAACTCATAATACCATATTTTTCTGTATTTCTCCTAGTTCCTAGATTGACAGCTCTAACAAGCAGGGCCCTCTGATTCCTCTTGTACCAAAATTGTAATGTAACTGTAATGTCTGCCTTTATTTTGTTAAGCACTGCGAAAACTGTTTGCGCTAAATAAATCCTGTATAATAATAATAATAATAGTCTCATTATCTAAACTTCCAGCAGCCCATCAGAATGCATTATTCAGTGAGACCACTTTCACACTGAGGAGCTTTTCAGGCGCTTTCATGCTTAAAAAAGCGCCTGAAAACTTATTTCCATTAAAATCAATGAATGCTTTCACACTGAGGCAGTGTGCTGAAAAAACGCCTCTCTCCATTGAAATGAATTGAAAGCGCTTCAAAAGCGCCTGAAAAGCGCTTCAAAAGCGCTCAGTGTTTTACTGGCAGTTTTTTAAGCGCCTCTTAGGATTCAGTTTTCCATGCTGAGCCTTTTACTTTTGCACTTCAAAGGAATTGCTTTTTGACTTTCTGCTTCTCCATGAAGGCCATGTCTGATAAGATTTTTCTGTACTATCCAGTGTGTACCACCAGGTCCTTGGTGGTTTCTGCTAGTTCTAAGCTAATATTGGTGTGCTCAAAATCTTCCAGGTTCAAGGGAAGGTATGCTTGATATATTTTTTGTCTGCTGTATAAAAAAAAAAAACTGAATACTGCCTGTGATATGTTTCTTTGATAGCATTAACAGTTACATTTTCAGAACAGGTTTTCGGGGTGTTCCCTTTTTCTCATGTTTCCTTTGTTATCAGGGTGGTTAACGGCTTCATGCAGCTATATGCAGCATAATGCTTGAGGTGATTTACGGTAGCTGTATTAGTGCACTTGCAGCTAATCGCTGCATAAAGAAACCGTTAACCATCCTAATCACAAAGGAAACACACCTTGAGCCCTGGTTCACACTAGTGCGTTTTGACATGCGATTTGGCATGTCAAATCGCATGTCAAAACGGCGGTATTTGCCGCAAATTGCCGGCAATGGCACCGTTCTAATTGGTGTGACGCCGCATCTGCGTGCTGCACCGATTTCAAAAAGTAGTTTCTGTACTACTTTTTGAAATTTTGCCCCACGATTTACATTCACATCTGTGCAGAAACCTGCACAGATGTCTCTGTAATCGCGGCTGAAATCGGGACTGACCAGCGGGAGTGAAATCGTGCGAGTTCAGCTGAACTCGCACAGCTTCACTCTCGCAGCCCAGTGTGAACCTGGGCTAAAAGTTTGTCTTGAAAATTGCAAATAAAAAAGTATCATGGGCAACCAGTGCTCTAAATGTACTACAAGCACCTCAAGCCCAATGGTTGTCTGCTGTACTCTAGTCTCTACGGCTAATCAATGCTTTGCTGGTCTTTAACTTTACCAGTATTTTTGTGCTCCTGCAGAAGTATTTGGTTACACATCTGAAATTATTAGTTTATGCTATTTTTGGTTGTCACTTGCCCAGTTTTATACACTGCTGTTTCTGCTTCAGTTAATCAGTTTAATCAGATTGACTTGTTTTTTCCTAAACTTTCTCGCAAATGATTGCGTATTAGAAGTAAATACAGCTTCACCTTTAGGCTAGGTTCACACTAGAATGCGGTGAAGGAAACCTGCGATCCGTGCACACTTCTCATGCTGCTTTCAAAACACACTGCAGTTACAATCTGCAGCAGGTGTCAATGATAATTTAACAACACGCCAAATGCAGACCACAAATGCAGTGCGTTTGCCTGCACCGAAACACAGTCCAAAAGTAGAATGCATTCCGGTTGCAGTGCGTTTCCAAAAGTAGTGCGTGCACTACCTTTGGTGTGATGCAGTACAATTCGAGCCTATTCAAAATGAATGGTCTCAAACCGCATCGCACTGAATCGCATGCGAATTGCACAGGAATACACTGTGCGTTCCTGTGTAATTTATGGTGTGAATCAGAGCTTATTAAGTTAGGTATTTGCCTTAGACAATGTTATAATTACTGTTTTCTTCCATATGAAAGGCTAAGCACTGCAACATATAAAGCATACTGTATAATACATTGTATGCAGGGTACAAATATAATTTTCTTTGAATATCTGTATTAAGTTCACTTTTCCGCTGAACTAAGAAGAAATTTTTTAACATAAATATGCCTGTATTTTCACTTTCTTTAGTCTAAACTACGGTATGTAGTATGTACTGTATATCACACACAGGGCCATTAGAAAAAAACTGTTACTGTTCATTAATAATTGTCACCATTGCCCACTGGGATCTATAAAGCATATACCTCACATTTTCTTTCCATAACATTTATTATGTGTAAGTACCGTAATATAAAACCAAGTACATCATACTTTTCTTTCGGACAATTCAAACTGTCAAACCACACATATTTACTTAAGACTTAATACAGTGTATGTTTCCTAATATTCATATACATATTCCCCAGAATAGGAGTAATGGGATGAGGGAAAGGGAAAGTATGACTACAAACTGATTATTTTCTAAAACCTTATATGGAAAGAATTACTTACTTTCTGTATAGAATATGAATGCTTTAGTTATTAGCTCTTTTCCTATAGAGAACATGCATGTGTGTATACATATATATATATATATATATATATATATATATATATATATATATATATATATATGTCATAAAGACAGTATACACATTTAGGTAAGTGAACTTCAGCACCTTAAAGTTTTTAAATGTTTGTTAAAATTAAAATCTTTGTTTATATCAACCAAATGAATTGGATGTATGAATTGATAAATACAATGTTTTTTTTTTTTTTTTTCATGGATGTGATGAAATAGCATTAACTGGCCTAGGATTGGGTTTTGTTGAATGGCATACTATTATGTATATAACAAATATGTTCATATTTTGGATTATTTTTTCCCCAAAGAGTCTTAGGCTCATGCTGAGTTAAGTGCTTTGGTCAGGATCCAAGATGAATGGGCGTAGAAGTTGTGGTTGTGGGAGTTGCTGCTTAGCCCATCCAATAGATGAAAGAGATTTCTCCTTTACCCTGTTCTCAAACTATATAAAAAGGAGACAAATAGAATGCAAATGCATTACAACATAATCAACCATGGCTCTCAACGCTGATGACAAATCACACATCCGTGCCATCTGGTCATGTTTAGCTAGCCATGCTGAGCAGTATGGTGCAGAAGCTCTTCACAGGTATATTAATCTTGTGTGTATATAGACATATTTGCACATTAATATGACCTCTATAGTGTGTTTTTATATGAAACTCACTTGTGGATAGGTTTATTTTTAGTGTCTGTAATTGTTGGAAATTTGTTTACAATTTAGTTTATATTACCAATAGCTAATAATTAGCATCGCCTATACTAATAACAATGTATGAAACACTAAACTTGCAGTCAATATGACCTATTTCACCTCTTGCTTTGAATGATCTGTTACAGGATGTTCCTTTGCCACCCTCAAACCAAGACTTACTTTCCCAGTTTTGATTTCCACGCAAATTCTGCTAACCTAAAGAATCATGGCAAGAAGGTAATGAATGCTCTGACTGATGTGGTCAAACATCTGGACCACCCTGAGGCCTCATTGAGCCACCTGAGTGATCTCCATGCCTTTACCTTGAGGGTGGATCCTGGCAACTTTGCTGTAAGTATTGAGAATAAAATACCATTGTATGACTTTAACACATGTATAGCTCTAAACATACAAAACAATGAATCTCTAACACACTATTGTTTTTTTGCATCTAGTTATTGAGCAAAAATATCCTGGTTGTCATTGCTGTCCACCACTCAGACAAACTGAGCTGCGAAACTCATGAGGCCCTGGACAAGTTCCTGAACGTGGTTTCTGGTTTGCTGACCTCCAAGTACCGTTAGGGAAATCTGTCACCACTGAAGATAAAGTTACACCACTCACCCAATTATGGATTTCAAGCTACAAAAACAGCTGAATGAAAAAACATGAAATAAAATTGGTTATGTTCCAATTTTCTTCTCTGGTTTTATTTTATTTTATTCTATAAATGGTATAATTTAATAACAAAGCATATCATTTCTAAATAACAAACACGTAAAAGGTTTAGGGTTTACATTCAATTTAAATAAAGCTGCACTGAAATAATATATATTAAGCTGCTCATCACCTCCTTGTGAAAATGCTAGTTGCCTGGCTGGTATGCTTCAATACTTTGAGGCACTGATCTATAAAGTGTATGCAGGTCAGAAATTCTTACATTACTTTGACTTTTTATCTGCATGCTTGAACTATTTCTGGTCAATGACTCTGAAATTTTGAGAAAGCCAAGATACTAGTGTACTTAGACAGGGGTCAGCAATTGTAGCTCAAATATTCTTGTCCATGCAGTAAACAATACTGTGTACATTATATGTGATAATCTAGCACAGTGTTTCTCAACTCTAGTCCTCAAGGCGCCCCAACAGGTCATGTTTCAGGATTTCCCTCAGATGAAACGGCTGTGGTAATTACTAAGGCAGTGAAACTGATCAAATCACCTGTGCAAAATGATGGAAAGCCTGAAAACATGACCTGTTGGGGCGCCTCGAGGACTGGAGTTGAGAAACACTGGTCTAGCACAAAAATTGTAAAAGTGTGAAGTTTTCACAGTTGTAATTTTACCTTGTAAAACAATCCACTCTTAATGGCCAATGAGAAAAACATAAAACAATCTCTGGTGCACAATAAAGGTATATGGTGTAATAACAGCAAACCCTATACAGGCTGTACAGCAAATTAACCACTTAAGCCCCGGACCATTTGGTAGCTAAAGGACCAGAGGTGAATTCAGAATTTTGCACTGCGCTGCTTTAACTGTAAATTGTGCGGACATGCAATGTTGTACCCAAACGAAATTTGCGTCCTTTTCGTCCCACAAATAGAGCTTTATTTTAATGGTATTTGATTGCCTCAACGTTTTTTTTTTTTGCGATATAAACGGAAAAAGACAGAAAATTTTGAAAAAAAATGATATTTTCTACTTTTTGTTATAAGAAAAATCAAATAAACTCAATTTTAGTCATACATTTAGGCCAAAATGTATTCAGCCACATGTCTTTAGTAAAAAAAATGTCAATAAGTGTATATTTATTGGTTTGCGCAAAAGTTATAGCGTTTACAAACTAGGGTACATTTTCTGGAATTTACACAGCTTTAAATTTATGACTGCCTATCTCATTTCTTGAGGTGCTAAAATGGCAGGGCAGTACAAAACCCCCCCAAATTACCCCATTTTGGAAAGTAGACACCCCAAGGAAATTGCTGAGAGGCATGTTGAGCCCATTGAATATTTTTTTTTTGTCCCAAGTGATTGAATAATGACAAAAAAAAATAAAAAATTACAAAAAGTTGTCACTAAATGATATATTGCTCACACATGCCATGGTTATATGTGGAATTGCACCCCAAAATACATTCTGCTGCTTCTCCTGAGTACGGGGATACCACATGTGTGGGACTTTTTTAGGAGCCTAGCCACGTACGGGACCCCGGAATCCAAGCACCGCCTTCAGGATTTCTAAGGGCGCAAATTTTTGATTTCACTCCTCACTACCTATCACAGTTTTGAAGGCCATAAAATGCCAAAACAGCACAAAACCCCCCCAAATGACCCCATTTTAGAAAGTAGACACCCCAAGGAAATTGCTGAGAGGCCTGTTGAGCCCATTGAATATTTTTTTTTTGTCCCAAGTGATTGAATAATGACCAAAAAAAAATTAAAAATTACAAAAAGTTGTCACTAAATGATATATTGCTCACACATGCCATGGTTATATGTGGAATTGCACCCCAAAATACATTTTGCTGCTTCTCCTGAGTACGGGGATACCACATGTGTGGGACTTTTTAGGAGCCTAGCCGCGTACGGGACCCCGAAAACCAATCACCGCCTTCAGGATTTCTAGGCACAAATTTTTGATTTGACTCCTCACTACAAATCACAGTTTCGAAGGCCATAAAATGCCAAAATAGCACAAAACCCCCCCAAATGACCCCATTTTGGAAAGTAGACACCCCAAGCTGTTTGCTGAGAGGCATGGTGAGTATTTTACAGCTCTCATTTGTTTTTGAAAATGAAGAAAGAATTATTTTTTTTTCTTTTTTTTTTTCAATTTTCAAAACTTTGTGACAAAAAGCGAGATCTGCAAAATACTCACAATACCTCTCAGCAAATAGCTTGGGGTGTCTACTTTCCAAAATGGGGTCATTTGGGGGGGTTTTGTGCCATCTGGGCATTCCATGGCCTCCGAAACTGTGATAGGCAGTGAGAAGTGAAATCAAAAATTTACACCCTTAGAAAGCCTAAAGGCGGTGATTGGTTTTTGGGGTCCCGTACGCGGCTAGGCTCCCAAAAAGTCTCACACATGTGGTATCCCCGTACTCAGGAGAAGCAACAGAATGTATTTTGGGGTGTAATTCCACATATGCCCATGGCATGTTTGAGCAATATATCATTTAGTGACAACTTTGTGCAACAAAAAAAAAAATTTAAAAAAAAAATTGTATTTTTTCCGCAACTTGTGTCAACATATAAAATATTCCATGGACTCGACATGCCTCTCAGTATATAGCTTGGGGTGTCTACTTTCCAAAATGGGGTCATTTGGGGGGGTTTTGAACTGTTCTGGCATTTTATACACAACATTAGGAAGCTTACATCCACTCTTCTAACCACTTGAAGACAAAGCCCTTTTTGACACTTTTTGTTTACATGAAAACATATTTTTTTTTGCAGGAAAATTATGTTGAACCCCCAAACATTATATATATTTTTAAAGCAAAGGCCCTACAGAATAAAATGGTGGGTTTTGCATTTTTTTTTTCTACACAGTATTTGCGCAGCGATTTTTCAAACGCATTTTTTTGGGGAAAAAATACACTTTTTTTAATTTTAATGCACTAAAACACACTATATTGCCCAAATGTTTGATGAAATAAAAAATATGATCTTAGGCCGAGTACATAGATACCAAACACGACATGCTTTAAAATTTCGCACAAACGCGCATTGGCGACAAACTACATACATTTTTAAAAGCCTTTAAAAGCCTTTACAGGTTACCCCGTTAGATTTACAGAGGAGGTCTACTGCTAAAATTACTGCCCTCAATCTGACCTTCGCGGTGATACCTCACATGCATGGTGCAATTGCTGTTTACATATGACGCCAGACCGACGCTTGCGTTCGCCATTGGGCAAGAGCAGGGCAGGACAGGGGTGCTTTTTTTTTTTTTTTTTTTTTTATTATTAATTTTGCTTTTTTATTTTTTTTTTAAATTGTTCCTTCCATATTTTTTTTTTTTTATCATTTTTATTGTTATCTCAGGGAATGTAAATATCCCCTATGATAGTAATAGGTAGTGACAGGTACTCTTTTTTTGAAAAAACTGGGGTCTAGACCCTAGATCTTTCCTCTGCCCTCAAAGCATCTGACCACACCAAGATCGGTGTGATAAAATGCTTTCCCAATTTCCCAATGGCGCTTTTTATATCCGGGGGGGGACATTCCCTCCCACTGCTTGTAAAAGCAGTCCAGAGGCTAATTAGCCACTAGGATTGCTTTTACATGAAAGCTGGCTGCTGGCTGAAAAGAATGATACCAAGATGATACCTAAACCCACAGGCATCAATCTGGTATAACCATTCAAAGTCCAGCAACATACCAGTACGTTGCTGGTCCTTGTTGGACATGTATTGTAATCTTTTTTTTTCATGCAGCCAGGTGGCTGAACGAAAAAAGAGATTGATCGGTGGGTATGCCCACCATTAGAATACCGCCCTTCATCCACCCACTTCTAATGATGGGCATACATGCACCATTTATATATGCCGAAGCATGGGGGCATCCTCCCGCAAAAAAGTTATGCCGCACACACGGTCGGACTTTTCCACGGGCAAGCCTCCGTCGGAATTTCGACCGTATGTACGCGGCATTAGGAGCAAAATCACTCCTCCGCCCCTGCTGCCCCCATGCTTCGGCATATTTGCTTTTTTTTTTAAACTGTGGTGGTGAAATCACCTCCTACAGCACTGGAGTCGCAGGGATCAGGCCTGTCTCTGCGAACGCTGCAGTTATGTGTGTTGTGTTTTGCAAGTGACAGTGATCGATCGATACTGCACTTGGGTGGCCTGGGCTGGACGGAGGGGCAAAACACAGGTGCTAGCAGGTATCTGGGCTGATCCCGCTAACACTGCGTTTTTGGGAACCCTAAACTGCTGGGGACGCTAGTATAGATCTGATCAGATCAGATATTGATCTGTTCAGATACTATACCACTAAGGGAGGTGTATGCTTCACGCGTGGGTGTTAGCGTTACTGGCACTAACCTGACGCTGCCTGGGGTGTGACGCAGACCCTCTCTGACGCTAAAACCTAATTGATATCACCCGCCGGGCGATCAGGGGGTTAAACCTTTATTGGGTTATATACGGCGGGTGCCCTGACACTATAAAAAGCAAACTAACTAACCAGCGTCACCCGTAACACTTATATGATGATTACTGGTGAAAGAGTTAACTAGGGGCAATTAGGGGGTTAAAACCTTTATTAGATAATATATGGGGGTACCTGACGCTATAAAAACCTGCGGCGAACTTAAAAAAAATTACTGGCTACCGATCTGCATCACCGACGCTAAGACAGCGATCAGAAAAATGATCGCTTAGCGACAGTGGTGATAGGGGGTGAAAGGGTTACCTGGGGGGCGATCAAGGGGGTTAAACCTTTATTAGATAATTTATGGGGGTACCCGACGCTATAAAAACCTGCGGCGAACCTAAAAAAAAAATACTGGCTACCGATCTGCATCACCGACGCTAAGACATCGATCAGAAAAATGATCGCTTAGCGACAGTGGTGATAGGGGGTGAAAGGGTTACCTGGGGGGCGATCAAGGGGGTTAAACCTTTATTAGATAATTTATGGGGGTACCCGACGCTATAAAAACCTGCGGCGAACCTAAAAAAAATTACTGGGTACCGATCTGCATCACCGACGCTAAGACAGCGATCAGAAAAATGATCGCTTAGCGACGGCGGTGCTAGGGGGTGAAAGGGTTACTTGGGGGGCGATCAAGGGGGTTAAACCTTTATTAGATAATTTATGGGGGTACCCGACGCTATAAAAACCTGCGGCGAACCTAAAAAAAAAATACTGGCTACCGATCTGCATCACAGACGCTAAGACATCGATCAGAAAAATTATCGCTTAGTGACAGTGGTGATAGGGGGTGAAAGGGTTACCTGGGGGGCGATCAAGGGGGTTAAACCTTTATTAGATAATTTATGGGGGTACCCGACGCTATAAAAACCTGCGGCGAACCTAAAAAAAAAAACTGGCTACCGATCTGCATCACCGACGCTAAGACATCGATCAGAAAATTGATCGCTTGGGGCGTGGCCAAGACAGGCATGTGAGAGGACGCATCTCCCACAGCTCCTAACAGTGATCCGGTACTGATCCTCCCCCAGCCGCCTAATCGGTCCGACGGTCACCTATGCTCGCAGCCTGTGATCCGGGGACCACTGAGGTACCACCACCGGCTCTCTGTACCAGGGGGATGACCCGCAAAGGACAGGCGGAAATCGCGGGGCCGGAGCTCCAAGATGGCGCCGCCGCATCTGTAGTGAAGGGGACACCGCGCGGCCAGGACAAGCTAGGCCCCAAGGCAAGTAAGCCGCCCAAAACCCCCAAAGAACCCCCTAAGGACATGCTGTATTATGCCCAGAAGATGTCTGGGGTTTTGGGGACCGAGATGCCCGTCCGATCGGGGGACCCCACACATATGATGCCTGATATACATGCAGACGCTGTCCCAGATCAGTGGGGAGAGGAGGAGGGGGGCCAGGCAGGCTCTGTGATGCAGGACACTTCAGCCACAGATGCACAGGATGCAGTGCAACCCACTCTGGCTGATATCCTTAGGGCTGTGAACAAATGCACAGCCTCTGTTGATACTTTAAAGGAGCAGTTTGGCTTGCTGAGGCAAGACATGCAGAAGATCCGTGAACGTACCACGGCTGTGGAGAGCAGAGTTAGTGAGGTGGAGGACCAAATGCAGCCCATAGCCCAGGACACAAGAGCAGCCCTGCAGATGGCTAGAGATGCATACGATCGTGCTGAAGATTTGGAGAACCGCCTCAGAAGGAACAACGTTCGTATAGTGGGTCTCCCGGAGAGGGTGGAGGGCAGGGATCCTACTACATATGTGGAGAACTGGTTGATTGAACTTTTTGGCAAAAATTCATTTTCACCATTTTTTGCGGTGGAGCGTGCGCACAGAGTGCCGTCTCGCCCGCCCCAACAGGGGGGTCCTCCTAGATCCATCCTTGCGAAACTACTGCATTACCGGGACAGGGAGGCGGTGCTACGCCAAGCTCGGGAGCGAGCGAATGTACAGCACAATGGCACCAGAGTGTCCTTCTATCCGGACTTTTCGGCAGAGGTCCAGAGACGCAGGGCCAAATTTAATGATGTGAAACGCCGCCTGCGACTCCTGCAACTTCCATACGCTATGCTTTATCCTGCAAAGCTCCACATAGTGGTGCGGGGCCAGGCACAATTCTTTGAATCTGCCAAGGAGGCTCTAACCTGGCTGGATCGGAACGAACAATCACTTCAGCGACGAGAGCAGGAGGAGGGGGAATAAGGTCTAAATTCTGATTGTGCCTGATGGCACGAATTGTATGCTGCTCAAAGACACCTTGCGTTTAATTTCCTCAGGGGGATCCCCTATTATTGTTTGCGGCTACTGTTTTATGGCTGGGGGACATTATATGGCTATACAATGCAAGGAGAGTGATTTACACCACGTTGTCCAATAAGAGGATGTTACAATTGACTGAACCATGGCGACGTTCTGTCGTGAAAGGAGTTGCTGCTGCCCTGTTGGTGGATTATGTAGCTCCAGGACCCGTTAGGTCCACTGTTCCTACTAACTTTCCCTTTTTCAGCAGTTACAACTTCAAAGAGGTACATTGCAGCAGACGTGAATTAATACTCCTAGAGCGCAGTGCAGCGGGGTTCAGGAATGGTACGAGAGGGGTGACGTCACCCCTGCCCCGGGGACTATATTGTTGTCTCTACCCACGATTATCCGACCATTTATCTTTAATTGCGGATGCTCATGGCTAAGGTTTCTATTGTTTCCTGGAATGTGAGGGGTATGCACTCCCCCTTGAAACGTACAATGCTTAATATGTGTTTGAAGAAATTCCTTCCTGGGGTTATCTGTTTCCAAGAGACTCACTTAACGGCAGAGACAGTATGCTATTTACGGTATGCATGGGTGGGGAGAGCTTATCACTCTACACACACCTCCTTTTCTAGGGGGGTGAGTGTACTGGTGCATGCAGCCTTGGATTTCCAGGAGTTTGACAGTGTCATAGACCAGGAGGGGCGATATGTATTTCTTCACTGCAGGTTTGGTACATTGATATTTTTGCTGTCATGCATATATATCCCACCACCGTTCGCGGCGGCGGTACTCCGGCTCCTCCTTGCGTTTTTGGATGGTAGGCTGGATGTGCCGCTGCTAGTGATCGGTGACTTCAACTGCTGTTCGGACCAGGTGGCGGATAGACACCCGAGCCCTAGGCCCTCTGCCCTCGCCAGGAGTACTCCCCTGGCGCGGTTGTTGCAAGAGGTGGGCTGGGTGGATATCTGGCGACATCGCAATCCGGGCGACAGACAATTTACCTGCTTTTCAAAGTCCCATGGTTGCCTGTCTAGGATAGATCTGGGGGTGGGGAACCTGAGCATACTCCCGTTTGTAGCTGACATTACACATAGACCCCGTAGTGTATCAGACCATTCTGCTCTAGTGGTACAGTTGCTGGTGGCTCCACCGGCAAAATTAACTAGGGCGCCCTGGAAGTTTAATGCATTTTGGTTGAAATTGTTTTGTTCCCATGAGGAGATAATGGGTGATATACGGAGGTTCTTTGATGACGGGGATGGAGTAGAATTTAATGTGCGGCACTGGGATGCCTTTAAGGCGCATCTCCGGGGCCTCCTGATAGGGGAAATGAATAAGGTTAAAAGAGCCTCCTCTGAGCTCCTGATAGAAGTGGAGGCTAGGGTTCAGGAATTAGAGAGGGTATATGTGACGGATCCCTCTGATCTGACCAGAGAAGCATGGGTGGCCGCTCAGTCGGCCTATCAACAACTACTTTCCTCCTCGGCTGAGAAGAAAAGGTTCTTTACGAAACAGGCGTTCTTTGAGGAGGGTGAGAAGACCGGCCGACTTTTGGCACGGATTGCAAACTCCCATCAACGCTCGCCTGCTATAGGAGCCATTAGGTCCAAGACAGGGAGTGTAGTCTCCCAACCAGAGTTGATTATGGAGGAATTGGTGGGTTTCTATGAGACCCTGTACAGTCCTGGAGCGCCATACGCCCAGGAGGATCTGGAGTTATACCTGGCCCGATTAGTCTTCCCTGCGCTGTCCGAGGGTCAGCGGGCACAGTTGGAGGCGCCGCTTACTGTCGGGGAGCTCCGGGGGGCTGTGGGTGCATTCCCTAATTGTAAGGCCCCGGGGGAGGATGGGTTGCCTATGGAGGTGTATAAGCAATACTCAGAGGAAATACTGCCCCAACTACTGAGAGTGTTTAACAATGACAGGGAGAGAGGGACCCTTCCACCCTCAATGTCTAAGGCAAACATAGTACTACTGCTCAAACCGGGTAAGGATCCTGTAGACCCAGGGGCGTATCGCCCCATCTCCTTGCTGCAAAGTGACATCAAGATATTAGCCAAGGTACTGGCAATTCGGCTGAATGGGGTGATTACTTCAATTGTGCATGGGGACCAGGCTGGTTTCATGCCAAATAAATCTACAGCGGTTAATTTGCAGAGGTTGTTCCTGAATGTACAAGCAAGGGCAGATAACATGGGAAGCAGGGCACTCTTGTCCCTGGACGCCACAAAGGCGTTTGATAGCATAGATTGGAATTATCTTTGGTTGGTGCTGCGGAGGTTCGGGTTTGGTCCAATTTATATATCCTGGGTGAAGTTGCTATATAGTCAGCCGCAGGCCGCCATAAGGACCTTTGGTTCTTTGTCTGGGAGCTTTGCATTGAGGAGGGGGACTCGGCAGGGGTGTCCCCTGTCGCCCCTCCTATTTGCTTTGGCTATTGAGCCACTGGCCATGGATATTCGGGCAAATTCTGGCATTACTGGTTTCTGCTATGGTGACTTGCAGGAAAAAGTCATGCTATATGCCGATGACACTCTGCTTCTTCTGGGGGACACGGACTCCTCCCTTAGGGAAGCTATGTCGACCATATCCAAATTTGGAGGGTTTTCCGGTTTGCATATAAACTGGTCAAAATCGGCGTTGCTCCTGTTGGATGGGGACGACACACAGGTGATTAACTCTTCCTGCCCCATTCCCATTACCACTGCTTTTAAGTACTTGGGGGTTCAGATTACAGCTAGGCCACGGGATTTTATCCATCTTAATATCTCCCCCCTGTTACTAAGGTTTAGGGATAAAGTCAAAACCTGGAAGGCTCTTCTCCTATCTGTGGCTGGCAGGGTGAATCTTATAAAGATGATACTCATGCCACAGCTACTGTATTTCCTTCATAATACTCCTATGGTTATCCCCCTCAAAACATTTCGTACAGTAAATAGTATCTTTCGCAGCCTCATATGGAGGGATAAGCTCCCTAGGATCAGATTGGAACATTTGCAGCGGCCCAAAGACTGCGGGGGCTTGGCGTTACCAAACCCTTGGCTGTATTACTTAGCTTCCCAGCTACAGCACCTTATAGGCATGTTTCCATTAGAGGCAGAGGGGGCGCCCACCTTGCAAACCTCGGCTCATAAACTGCTGCTGTTTAGTGTGTGCAGAGATCCGGTTCCTGTGGCGTTGGAGGCTCAGGCCTTCGCTAAACCACATAAAAAGTTTCCAACTTATAGCTTAATTCAGAAGGTATGGAACAAGGTTAAATACATTCAGAATGCAGATGGCTATACAGAATATAGCCCTATATGGCAAAATGATACATATACTGAATTGGCAAAACTGCAGTCTGGGGCCAGATGGAAGCAGTATGGGATTACGCATCTTAGACACATATTCTGTAATGGAGTATTGCGCCCTTTTAGCGACCTAAGGGAATCTTACGGTCTCCCGCAATCAATGTACTTTTATTATTTACAATTGCTCCATGCGGTGGCGGCACAGGGTCGCTCCTCGGAGTGGCACTTGTCGCCAACCCCGGTGTTTAGGCTTCTTGGGGATGCTGGGTCGTCAAAGGGCTTTATCTCACAATGCTATGCCATACTGTTACAGTCCGTGATGAGGCAGCATCCTCTGAAGATAAGGGAGAAGTGGGAGGCAGATGTTGGACAGTTGGATGGTGAGCAGTGGGAGGAAATTTTCCAGGCTGTGGGTAGGTGCTCACTGAATATATCCCATAGGCTTACCCAGTTGTACATATTGTTACGCACTTATTTCACACCTCACAGATTACATTTAATGAATCCACAGCTTGACCCCATATGTACACGATGCAAAATGGACCACGGAGATCTAGTCCATATGTTGTGGAGATGTCCCAAACTCCACATGTACTGAGCGGGGGTGGTGTCTACCATTAATTCAGTGTTTGGTGTGTCTCTTCCACAGGACCCGAGAGCTTGTCTCTTGGGTGCTTTGGAGGAATACGAATGGGACGAGGACTGTAGAGAAGCCGTTCATAGGACTCTGTTTCAGGCGAGGAAGCTCATCATGATACACTGGAAAGCGGAGGACCCGCCGACCTTGAAGGAATGGGTTAATAATATTGGGATAGTGTTGAGGATGGAGAAGATGACTTATCAGCATAGGGGTAGTGCTCAAAAATTCGAGAAGCTATGGGCAAAATGGCTAGATGTACCGGGCTTGGCCCCGGTGGATCTGGTGGCTGATAGATTGCTAGGCATCAATATAGGTTGAGAGATGTTTTAACGATTGGGAGAGTGGATATGTTGATTTGAGGACCGGCTGGCTCCTAGTTCGGATTTGTTTTGAAATGCATGTTTGTAATGACTTCTTACCCCGCTATGTTGAGGGGTGTCTGTATGCTCTGTACCTCTGCAAATTAATAATAAAACTTTGTTGGATATAAAAAAAAAAAGAAAAATGATCGCTTAGCGACAGTGGTGATAGGGGTGAAAGGGTTACCTGGGGGGCGATCAAGGGGGTTAAACCTTTATTAGATAATTTATGGGGGTACCCGACGCTATAAAAACCTGCGGCGAACCTAAAAAAAAAATACTGGGTACCGATCTGCATCACCGACGCCAAGACAGCGATCAGAAAAATGATCGCTTAGCGACGGCGGTGCTAGGGGGTGAAAGGGTTATCTGGGGGGTGATCAAGGGGTTAAACCTTTATTAGGGGGGGTTAGGGGGCTACACTGGACCTAAAACTAAATGTAGTGACACTTTTACAGTCACAAATGTCACTGATTGCAGTGATCAGTAAATAAATGGTCACTGCAATCAGTGACACTGTGACTGGGGGCTGGGGGGTGATCTGGGGGGGCCTGGGGGGGCGATTTATGTGCCTATGTGTGCTGGTGTTAGTGTAGTGTTAGTGCACTGACCTGTGTGTCTTCTCTTGTACGGCGCTCGGTATATGTGAGCGCCGCACAGGAGATGACATCACTTCCTCCTGCTTTCTCTGTCTGTGTAAACATTACACAGACAGAGGGGGCATTTCTATTCGCCGGGAGCGATTGCGGGGGGGTGGCCGGAATCGAACGGCCGCCCCCCATCTCGGAACGCTCCCAGACGAATTCCGACCGCTCACTGTACAGAAGGGGGGTCCGATTGGACCCCCCAACTGTACAAAGGCAATCACGTATGCTCTACGTGATTGTGCCTGTCGGTGCCATTGTGCCGACGTATATATACAGTGAGCGGTCGTTAAGTGGTTAACAACACAAGCCATCACATTGATGAACATAAAATATAGGTTTTACAACATGTACACCAGTTACACATCTAATGTTGTTCACTAACCTTAAATGTTTTTTTTTTTTAATCAAAACTTTTTTATTTGTTGATGCATAAAGTGATTATACAGACGTATACCAAATATTGACAAGACCAAAAGCAGTTGCAATCGGTCAAAAGTACAGTATACCGATCATCAAAAATGAACATATATATAGGTTACAATTCACCTAGGCATAACAATCAGATCAAACTTTTAGAAACTTTAAATGTTTTTAAATTGTAAAAGAAAATACACTGGAAATAAGATTAATTTACTAAAGGAGTTGGGAATTTTCACTCAATTATTTCAGCTGTTTTGTGCTCTGAATACCCAATCACAGAGGCGGCACTTTAATTAGGCAAATTAGGCAGTCGCCTTGGGCCTCGCCCTCACAAGGGCCTCGCGGCCAACTAATTTGCCTGACAGGACAGTGTGGGATTTGGGAGTGGCAGGAAATATCCCCCGATCACTTTCAGTGTGCCCAAGCAAGCTGGTGGGGTGAGCGGGCCAGCGGGCGCTGCACACAGACTGACGCCGCCTGTCTGAGCTGAGCCATCGCGGTCCGCAGACGAGGGAGAAGAATAACAACATTACATCATCTCGGCGAGTCAACTGCATCCAATAGCAGGCTCCTCCTAGCCTTTCCCCCAAAGTCGGCGGCCCCAGTGCATGGCGGGAGTTGTAGTTCTCCACAGCACAGACATGGCCCTCTGGTGCCTGTGCTCTGCAGAGACTACAACTCCCAGATTGCACTGCTGGGCAATCAAAGAGAACATCACGTGTCGGCTTATCCTGTTGCCTTTAGTAGGGGACCGAGGAGCTGGTACATATTACTACTGTCTGTACCCAGTCTGTCTATGGTCTCATGGTCTGCACTTTGCGGGGGGCGACAAAAAAGCCACCCTGCGCGAAAAAAAAGCCCCCCCTGACCCATCCTCCCAAGTCCCAGCTCCCGAGGCCGCCTCTTGACAAATACAGCCCCGGGCGGGCGGCCAGCTTGCTGTATGTAGCGCCGCAATTGTATTATGGGCGTGCTTGGCCGGGGGGACTGGCGCCACAATAAGTGGCCGGTGACTGGCCAGACCGGCTGCTTGAAATTTGACTCCGCCTACCCTCCTCCACGTGGCTTTCTTACACTGCATCGTCTCCCCGGCTCAGGGCGGGGTCTGGCTGGGAGAGGAGCATGAGAGAAACCCCCAGGTGGCGGTCAGGACATCAGGTAAAATGAATTAACCACCTCCGGACCACCCGCCGTCGTTTTACGTCGCTAATTTGAAGAGGAATATCGTTGTAATAGCAGCAGCTAGCTGCCATAACCCCAGTATCCTTTTCAAGAGCGGGCGGTCCGCTTCGAGATAAAAGTGGTCTCTGTGGCGGATTCACCGCGAGATCACTTTTATCGGCAACAGGAGAGGGCCACCCTCCCGCCACTCTCCAGTGTCCTCCGCCACTTACGGGAGCCGTCGGTAGAGGCGGAGGCCGATGATCGGATCCTTCTCCTGGCTTGGTATGGAGACGAGTGAGGGGAAGATAGACCCCACCCGTCTCCATTGTATTTAATTTTTTTATTGCATTTTAGTATAAATATGAGATCTGAGGTCTTTTTGACCCCAGATCTCATATTTAAGAGGTCCTGTCATGCTTTTTTTCTATTACAAGGCATGTTTACATTCCCTGTAATTGGAATAAAAGTGACACAATTTTAAAAAAAAAAAGAACAGTGTAAAAATTCAAAATAAAAGGTCAAATAAATAAAAAATTTAAACACACCCCGTCCCGCCAAGCTCGTGTGCAGAAGCGAATGCATACGTGAGTAGCGCCCCCGTATATGAAAACGGTGTAAAAGCCACACATGTGAGGTATCGCCGCGATCAGTAGAGCAAGAGCAATAATTCTAGCCCTAGACCTCCTCTATAACTCAAAACATGCAGCCTGTAGAATTTTTTTAAACATCGCCTATGGAGATTTAAGGGTTAAAGTTTGTCGCCATTCCACGAGCGGGCGTAACTTTGAAGCGTGCCATGTTGGGCATCAATTTACTCGGCATAGCATCATCTATCACAATATAAAAAAAATTGGGCTTACTTTACTGTTGCCTTTTTTTTTAGTTAAAAAAAGTGAATTTTTCCCCAAAAAAGTGTGCTTGTAAGACCGCTGCACAAATACGGTGTGACAAAAAGTATTGTAACGACTGCCATTTTGTTCTCTAGGATGTTAGAAAAAAAGATATAATGTTTGGGGGTTCTAAGTAATTTTCTAGCAAAAAAACAGTTTTTAACTTGTAAACACCAAATCTCAGAAAGAGGCTCGGTCCTTAAAGTGATATGAAAGGTTACTTTTTTTTATTTTTATTAACAAACATGTCATACTTACCTCCACTGTGTAGTTCGTTTTGCACAGAGTGGCCCCGAACATCCTCTTCTGGGGTCCCACGGTGGGTCTCGTGGCTCCACCCCGCATTAGATAACTGGGAAGCTCTCTCCCGAGGGGGTTACCTCGCGGGTGCTCTCCTGTGTCATACACTCGGCGTCCATAGACGCTGAGTGTATGACTCAGCCCCGCCCCCTGGCAGCCGCATCATTGGATTAGATTGACAGCAGCGGGAGCCAATGGCTGCGCTGCTATCAATCTATCCAATGAAGAGCCGAGAAACCATGGAGAGAGCGATGCGGGATCGCGCCCATGGAAATTCGGGGCTCAGGTAAGTAAAATGGGGGGCTGGGGGGCCGGACACTGCAAGGTGTTTTTTCACCTTAATGCATAGGATGCATTAAGGTGAAAAAACACGAGGGTTTACAACCCCTTTAACCTTCCTAGCGGTAATCCCGAGTCTGGCTCGGGGTGAGTTTTCAATGCTAAGAGCGGTAACCCCGAGCCAGACTCGGGCTGCATCGCAGTATCCAGGGGAAGATACTTACCTTGTTCCCTGGATCCTGCGATGTCCTCCCGCAGTGTCAGCGAGCCGTGTCTCGCTTGATCCTCACTGCGAAATGCCGAGCTCCGTTCCCTGCGACGTTGCGGCACACGGGGGCGGAGTTCGGCGCCAAATTCAAAAAAGTTAACAAATAGTATACATACAGTATACTGTAATATTGCAGATTACAGTACTGTATGTAATAATTACACACCCCCTTTGTCCCTAGTGGTCTGCCCAGTGTCCTGCATGCACTTTTATATAATAAAAACTTTTCTTTCTGCCTGGAAACTGAAGATTGTCCATAGCAACCAAAAAGTGTCCCTTTATGTCAAAAGTGATTTTAGACCAGCTAAAAAACAGCGATAATAAATTACAATCACTCGCAGAATTGAGCGATAGCGATTTGTGGGGAAATTCATCATCAAACAAAAAATCTAATGACAGCGACAATTCTGCAACTGAGCAAATTTCAGTGTTTTTGATTTGATTACATTATTGAATAATTTTTATTATAATTACATTACTATTTGTTATAATTATTTATAGTTATTTGTTATATTATAATTTAATATTTTGTGTTTCAAACTTTATCATACCCGGGATGTCTACTAGACTCTTGTTTGGTCAGGTTTAAGTAAGTAATTACTAAGAATCGCAGGCCTACAATACATAACACCAAATTTCCATGCAAAATAATTGTACCGCTTTTGGTACATAATTCCAGACAGAATCATAACGCCAGGGAGGTTAAGAGGTTAAAGTAATGTGTGTGTGTGCCAAGCTCACTGAAATTTTGCAGGTGTTGTTGGTATACAGTTTTAAGGCAGAAAGGATGGTTACTTGCTGCATGCACCTGCAGGCCATGGCTATTGCATTACAGCTGATGACATAATAACAGAACCCAAAGCTAAGCACTATGCAGATACAAAAAGACACAACATTCATGAATTTTTATATGTTTTTAAAACATCATTCATGTAGATTTTTATACAAGTAGTGTAAGTATCTAAGTGAAAGTGAGAAAGCAAAGCGGCAGAGATGGGATCAGTGGCACCGCCCCCTCTCTCCAGCCACCATTAATTATGACTAATTTGATCTATATTTGTGTGCGTGTAATATATATATTATTATTATTATTATTCACGATTTATATAGCGCCAACAGTTTACGCAGCGCTTTACAATGTAGAGGGGGGGGGGGAGGCAGCACAATTACAGTACAGTTCAATACAGAAGGTACAGGAGGGCCCTGCTTGTAGAGCTTACATTCTAAAGGGAGGGGGGTGTAACAAAAGGTAATAGCTGAAGAGAATGATTTGATGGGGGTGGCTCGGGTACAGTTGTTAGGTGGGTGTGGGATAGGCTTCCCTGAATAAATTAGTTTTCAGGGATCTCCTAAAAGTGGACAGGGTAGGGGCAGGGAGTTCCAGAGGATGGGAAAGGTAACAAGGGAGCTAGAGAGCAGGAGGTCCTGGGAGGAGCGGAGGGGACGATTTGGGCAATATCTGCAGATGAGGTTGGTGATGTAGATGGAGGCGATGTTGTGAATGGCCTTGTATGTTGTGGTTAGCATTTTGAATTTTACACGGTGGGGTAGGAAAAGCCAGTGAAGGGATTGGCAGAGGGGAGCAGCAGTAACGGATCAGTTAGTGAGGTGTATTAGTCTAGCAGCAGAATTCATAATAGACTGAAGGGGGGTAGCCTGTGTAAGGGTAGGCCATTAACCTCCCTGGCGGTTTTCCCGAGTGTGGCTCGTTGTTAAATTTCAGTACCATTAGTGGTAAACCCGAGCCACACTCAGGATTGCATTGCAGGATCCTGGTGCAGTATACTTACCTTGTCCCCAGGATCCTGCGATTTCCCTTCTGCTGTGTCCGCGGGCTGTGTCCTCCGCCCGATGCCTCTGTGTGCCAGGCTCCGCTACCTGCGAGCGCCGTGATGAACTGGGGCGGATCCTGGCGGAAAATTCAAAAAGTACTAAATTCATAACACGTACAGTACACTGTAATCTGTAAGATTACATTACTGTATGTATGTATCCAGTGCCCTGCATGCAGTTTTATATTACATATACTGTTCTTTCTGCCTGGAAACTTGAGATTGTCCATGACAACCAAAAAGTGTCCCTTTATGTCAAAAGTGGTTTTAGAACAGCTCGAAAACAGCTCGAAAACAGCTATAGTAAATTAGAACACTTGCAGAATTGAGCGATAGTGAATCGTGGGTAAATACATTTTATTATTATATTATTATTTTTTTAATAATTATTTATAGTTATTTATTATATTATAATTTATGATTTAGTGTTTCAAACTTTATCATACCCGGGATATCTACTAGACTCTTGTTTGGACAGATTTAAGTGCGTTATGAATAAGAATTACAGGCCTACAATTTAAAACGCCAAATTTCTATGCAAAACAATTGTACCGCTTTCAATCGCAAAAATCTGACATAATCATACCGCCAGGGTGGCTATGGAGAGAGTTTCAGTAGTCAAGGTGGGAAATAATCAAGGAGTGAATAAGTTGCTTTGTGGTGTCATTAGTCAGAAAGGGTCGAATTTTGGAGATGTTGCAGAGGTTAAGGCGGCAGGATTTAGCCAGTGATTGGATGTGGGGACTGAAAGAGAGGTCAGAGTCAAGGATTACACCCTGGCATGTGTTTAGGGACCAATGGTTGTGCTGTTGATATTAATGGTAAAGTCATGGGGGGGGGGGGGCATAAAGGAGGAAATATAACAAGCTCAGTTTTAGAAAGATTGAGTTTGAGGAAGTGGTGTGACATCCATAACGATATGTCATTCAGTAAGTTTGAGATCCGTGAGGAGATTGAGGGGGTGAGTTGAGGAGTGGAGAGATAGATCTGGGTGTCGTCGGCATAGAGGTGGTATTGGAAGCCATGGGAGGTTATCAACTGGCCCAGGGAAGAGGTATAGAGTGAGAATAGGAGGGGCCCAAGGACGGAGCCTTGGGGTAGCCCAACAGAATGAGGAAGAGGAGCGGAGGAGATGGAGTTGTAAGTGACACTGAAAATGCGCTCAGATAGGTAGGAGGAGAACTAGGATAAAGCAGAATCACGGAGGACAAGGGAGTGTAGTTTGCTGAGGAGGAGCAGGTGGTCAACTGTGTCAAAGGCAGTAGAAAGATCTTATGCTGCATACACACGATCGGAATTCCGACCAGAAAACCGTGGATTTTTTTTCCGATGGAATGTTGGCTCAAACTTGTGTTGCATACACACGGTCACACAAATCTTGTCTGAAATTCCAAACGTCAAGAACGCGGAGACGTACAACACGTACGACTAGCCGAGATCAATGAAGTTCAATAGGCAGTTCGGCTCTTCTGCTTGATTCTGAGCATGCATGGTTTTTCCTTGCGTCGGAATTGCATACATACGATCGGAATTTCCAACAAGAACTTTTTCCGTCGAAAAAATAGAGAACCTGCTCTCAATCTTTTGTTGGTGGAAATTCCGACAGAAAAAGTTGGATGGAGCATATAAATGGTCGGAATATCTGACCAAAAGCTCACATCCAACTTTTTTGACGGAAAATCCTATCGTGTGTAGAGGGCATAAGACTATGAGTATGGAGTAATGGTCATAGGTTTTTAGCAGTTAGTAGGTCATTGGTGAGTTTTAGTAGGGCAGTTTCAGTAGAAAGTTGTGGGCGGAAGCCGGATTGTAGTGAGTCGAGAAGGTTGTTGTCCGCGAGGTAGCGACTCATTCGGTCATGGACAAGGCGTTTGATGAGCTTGGAGGCTAACGGGAGCAGGGAGATGGGTCTTAAGTTATTCAAACAGGTGGGGTCTAGTAAGGGTTTTTTAAGTATGGGGGTAGCCAGTGTATGTTTGAACAGGGAAGGAAAGGTGCCGGAGTAGAGGGAGAGGTTGAAGATGTGGGTTAGGGAGTTGAGGATAGAGCGGGAAGGTGGTCGCAGTAATTGAGAGGGGACAGGGTGCAGGGGACAGGTAGTGAGGTGAGCCATGGAGAGGAGTTTATCAACTTCATCGGTAGTAACTGGGCAAATAGAAGAAAGTATTGAGTGTGGTGTTGGACCTGATGTGTTAGGTAGGGGAGGAATTTGAATGCTGGATATCTCCTTGCGTCGATTTTACTTTTGAAATGGTTGGTAATCTGTTGAGCAGTAAGCAAGTTGGTGGGTGGGGACAGTGGGGGGTGAAGTAAGAAATTAAGGGTAGAAAAGAGTTGACGAGGTTTGGATGAGAGGGTTTTGATGAGAGTGTTGTAGTAGGTTTGTTTAGCAGTTTGGAGGCAGGAGTTGTATTTGAGAAGGGCAGATTTGTAGAGGGTAAAGTCTTGCAGGGATTTAGATTTATGCCATGCTCGCTCAAGACCACGGCTGCATCTCTTAAGACTTCTGGCGTCGTCTGTTTGCCAGGGTTGTGGCAGATGGGGCCTGGTTCTGCATGTAGGAGCAAGAAGGTCTAGGGAGGATGACAACATGGTGTTGGAGATGGAAGTTGTTAGGTCTGGGCAGGACAGGGGTGCGATTTTTTCATGAAGGCCATCAATAGCAGAGTGAAGAAGGGAAGGGTTGAGGTTGCAAAGGTTTCTGTGGGTAGTGGTTTGTGGGTTGGCAGCATGGGAGGTAGGAGACAAGGAGAGTGTGAAACGGATAAGGTTGTGATCAGAGAGAGGAAAGGGTGTGTAAGAGTGGTTGCAGGGAGTGCAGCGATGGGAGAATATGAGGTCAAGAGTGTTGCCGTTGGAGTGAGTGGGGGTTTGTGTCCATTGTGTTAGGTTAAAATAGGAGGTTAGGTTTGGTTGCAGTATTAACATTGATTGGAATGTTAAAGTCACCTAGGATGAAGGCAGGCACTTCAGACGAGAGAAAATAGGGTAACCATACAGAGAATTCATCCAGAAAGCGTGACACTGGTCCAGGAGGCCGATAAATGACTGCGACCCTCAGACAAGCTGGAGAGAAAAGACGAATGCAGTGCATTTAGAAAGAGCAGGGGGAAAGAGAGGGAGGTGTGGGAAGAACCTGGAAGGTGCATTGTGGGTAAAGGATAAGTCCAACACCACCTCCTTTTCGTCCACTGGGTCTGGTGGAGTGAGTCCAGAGGAGGCCACTGTGGGACAGGGCAGCTGGAGAGGTAGTGTCAAATTCCTGGAGCCAGGTTTCGGTAATAGCAAATAGATTAAGGGATTTGGAGAGGAAAAGGTAATTGACAGAAGCTAGTTTGTTGAAGACTGAGCGGGCATTCCAGAGGGCACATGAAAGAGGGGGGCTGACTTGTGCAATCAGGGGAATTGGGATGAGAAGGTGGCAGTTATGACTACTGTTGGAGGAGGAGGTAGACAGACAATTTTGGTGTTGGGAATTGGGAGGGCCGGGGTTTGGTGTGATGTCCCCAGACATTAGGAGAAGTAGGAGGGTGAGAGTGGTAAGGCGGGAGTGGGATTTATAGGAGGGCAGATGCTTTGGTGGAGTGGAAGTGGTGATACTGTGTGGAATGAGCAGGAGGTGGAAATGTCAGGGCTGGGCTCAGCCCTTCCCTTTCTGTGCTGGCAGCTCAGCTGTCAGCTAATTGCCAGCTCCCATCTCTCCACAGTGACTCACCTGTTGATGACCCTGCTCGTCAGCTCTGCCTACTTAAAGCCTTCCAGTTCATTTGCTCTCTGCCTTCGCCTTTGTTAACATCACAGGAGACTTTCTCCTGTGTTCCTGTTGAAGACTTGCTTGGCTGAAGTTCCTTCTGACTACTGATCCTGCTTGCTGTACTAACACGTTTATCGCTGGCTCTCTGACATTGGCTTGGTCGACTACTCGATCCGGTTACTGAACTCTGGCTATGTTTTGACTACGCTTACTCTGTTTACCTTTTTATTTTTATTATTAAACAAGGGTGATTTAACTGTACTCCTGTCTCGGTCTGATTCATGGTTTCTGACAGTAGGCGAAGGCCATGAATTCAGAAGATGTAGCCAATCCACTTGTTGGTAATATTTTTTCCAGATTGGATGCCCTGGATCACCGCATGGATCAGTTTGCCACGGCGATACAGACGCTCCTGAGTCGCACGGCTCGTCTAGAATCTTCCACTGTGGCCTCTCCGGTAGTCTCTGTGCAGGCACCCGCTTTGAGTATTACCTCTATAAGAGGTATGTCTGGTTCCACTCCGCTTCCCCAGCGATTTGGGGGTGATCCAGTTCAGTGCAGAGGGTTTCTCAACCGGGTTGAGATATACTTTGAGATGCTGCCCCAGGCATTTCCCATGGACAGAAGCAAAGTGGGTTTCGTGAAATCTTTGCTTTCTGACAGAGCCTTGGCCTGGGCAAACCCTCTATGGGAGACGCAAAAACCCGTGGTCCTGAGTTACCAAGAATTTGTGGCTTCCTTCACAAGGGTATTTGATGTTCCCGCACGCTCCGCTTCTGCTGCCAAGTGCCTCATGTCCATCAAACAGAGTACGAGGACGGTTGCCGATTACACCATTGAATTCCGTACTCTGGCAGCAGAGGTTGCTTGGAACAATGAGGCCCTCGTGGCTGCGTTTTCTCATGGTCTCTTGGATAACATTAAAGATGAGATAGCAGCCCGAGATATACCCATTGAGCTGGAGAAGTTGATCACATTTGATATCCTCATTGACTCCAGACTCAGAGAAAGACCCTCTGTTAAGGAGCGCTTGCTGAAGCCTCCTGTACGTTTGTCTCCGAGCTTTGCAGTCCCACCCCTGCCTCCCTCACCTCTCCCATGCCTCCTGGTACCGAGTCGGTCTGTAAAGATGAACCCATGCACTTGGGCTTCACGTGTCTCTCTGCGGATGAGAGAGCCCTTAGGAGGAGGGAGAGATTGTGCCTTTATTGTGGCCAGGCCGGTCACTTTTTGAAGTCTTGTCCCACCCGTCCAGGGAACGCTTGAACCTTGAGGTCCTGTCATGGACAGACCTTAGGTGGCGATATTTCGTCTCCAGTTGCCCAGAAGGATAAGCCCCTGGTTTCAGTTATCCTGTCTTGGGCTGAGTCATCCGTAGAGACACAGGCTCTAATCGACTCCGGGGCTGCAGGCCTGTTCATTGATGCTGCCTTTGTGTCTAAGCACTCGATTCTGCTGCAGCTGCGTGACACTCCACTTGCCATTGAGGCTCTTGATGGGAGACCTCTACAGCCTGCCCATGTGACTCATGAGACTGTTCCATTGTCCATGGCCGTAGGGGCTCTTCACCATGAGATAATCCAATTCCAAGTTATTTCCTCATCTAAGTTTCCGCTGGTTATTGGTTATCCTTAGTTACAAAGGCACAACCCGTCTTTTGATTGGCTCCGTGCTGAGGTTCTGTCCTGGTCGCCACAGTGCAGTGAGAGATGCTTCCAAAAGGTAGCCAAAGTCCTGGGCACCTCTTCACTCTCCTCCCTGCCGGACGAGTATCGCGATTTTAGCGATGTCTTTGACAAAGGTCAAGCCGGTACGTTGCCTCCACACCGGTCGTATGATTGCGCAATTGACCTTCAACCTGGTGCCAAACCCCCTCGTGGCCGGGTTTACCCTTTTTCGGTCTTGGAGGATAATGCCATGGAGGAGTGTATTGCAGATGCACTTTCTCTAGGTTTCCTTCGCAAATCCTCGTCTCCTGTTGGTGCTGATTTCTTTTTTGTGAAGAAGAAGAGTGGTGAACTGAGACCTTGTATCGATTATAGGGGTCTAAATCATTTTACCATTAAGAATACCTATCCGATCCCATTGATTACAGAGTTATTTGACCATACAAACAACAAAAAGATAGGTATGGAATAAGCTCATCCACTATATGGTCATGAGGAAAGGATGTGTTGATTCATAATTTGAATCACCCTTATTTCCTGGCAAGTTGACTAGTATATATTCAGGAATTGTCTGTGTTGCACAGAATATTCCTGTCAATAGTTCCTTTAAATTGTTTTGAGAATATACAAAAAAGGAGAGAGGGGAAGGAGGTGTGAGGTCCTTCCGAAAAAGAATTCTTCAGCGAGGAACTATTGAAAATATAGACTTTATTTTGTACACCGCAATAGATTATTAGCATGTAATTATAATAACAAACACAATAATACACCCTTCACCAAATAATTAAAATCAGACTAGTCTAAAACTGTAAACATGGGTGGCCACCCGACCAGCCATACACACCACAATCATCCAATCACTGACTCAACCAACGGGTACCACTTATAGGTCCGGGGTTTGGCCAAACTAGAAAGTCCTCCTTCAGTGTAGACATACAGTCTTATAGTGGAATGAAGGTTTGAAAGCACGCTCAATCATTATTGATACTTGTAAAAGAAAACATCAGTATAATGTTCATGCTGAATTTAAACATGACTCACACGCACTAATGTATGTGCTCACTGGATCATTCACATGTTTGTTAATGTGGGTATAACCATGGAGGAAGCCCGGTGTTCACGGTAGGTGACTCGCTGTAATAGCATAGAAACAACAGTGGGTAAGGTGGTTGTATCTCACCGTCTGAGTTGTTCACAAACCGGATAGCCCTTCAGTCATGTATCCGCTGTCATTGAAGTAGCCCCATCAAGAAGGGGAAAAGACTGCACTCGCCAGATCCTTTGGAGTCAAAGATGTTCAAATCCCAGTTCGAATAGGTAACGTGTGTTCAGCTCGGAAGTCCATGCAGTTTAACTGGTGACAGGTGTATCACGATTAGAGCAGCGTTAGTATCATTATTTTAGCTTGGCATTATCCGGAAGTGGAAATGGATGGTCAGCTCTGGAAGTGATCAGGTATTTGGCTGTACGAGTCGGGCACCCATATTTAAACTACAACTGGTGTAGCGGCAAACTGCTTACATGTTTCGGTTAAAAATAACCTTCATCGGAGCATGCGTGTTGTTCAGGTGTCAGTCCAGATATACCTTCCGTATCAGGTGTTCTATTGTAATCACCTGTGGCTTTATTGGGTCATTCACACCGACATACACGCCAATTCACTCAAAATTGTTTATGTAGACATTACGGGGAGAAGATCTGTGTTGCTAAACGACCATGTCAGTTCAGATAATCCATAGACTAATGGTTCATGGAAATATCAATTAACATAGAGTATAGGGCAGGTTGACAATCTCACAAAACACGAGCCTGACCATTAATAGCCACTTATCTTAGCTGTTAAACTGCAGAAAATATTACGCATCAAGTACTGTCATTCATCAACTCTCGTATATTCATAGCGGGGAACCGGGAAAGTGTCACTCAATGGCCGGACTCACTGTATATTGGAAGCCATTGTGAGTTAGAAGTGTCAATTAGTGTTAAGTTAGCCTAGTAGCTTTAAAAGAGGATGGATATGAATTGATCGTTACTCAGATGTGGATAGTTAAATATTGATGGTATATTAGTCAGTTCCAGCTAAGGAACAAACATAAATGCATATATCACAGACCACCAGCATTTAGGACTCTAAAAATACGTATAGATTGTACTCGTTTTTGAGTCCTGCCGGCTGTAAACTATTCAAATTAAAAATCCACATTTTTTCCTTTTGATAAATAATCTTGTCGAAATCACCTCTACAAGGTGGTAAATTCAAACGGTACATCCCTTTGAAGGTTAAACCATCCGGTTTACCTTTGTGATATCTCAGAAAATGTAACGAGAGTGGTCGTTCATCGCCTTTTTTGACGATAGTCAGGATGTGTTCGCTAACTCTAATCTTTAATTGTCTCTTGGTTTTGCCCACGTAAATTTCCCACATGGGCAGGATAGCATATAGATGACACGAGTAGTTGTACAGTTTATGAAGTTGGTGATTTTAAAATTCTTGGTGCCATCAGAGTTGACTAACACATCCATCCGATCAACAAATTTGCACATAGAACACCTACCACAGGCAAACATGCCTTTTAAAGGCGGCAGGTCAGTTAACCAATTAGGTTTAGCAGATCTCTGATATTCAGATTGGACAAAACTGTCCTTCAAGTTGCGGGATCTCCTAGCAGTAAGGAGGAGGTGGTCACCAACAAAGTCACCTAATATTGGTGCTTCAGAAAGGATATGCCAGTGGTGGCTGAGGATATTTCTGACTTGTTCCCCAGGAGACCCATATTTAGTTATAATTCTAATGGGGGTGTTGGATATGGTCTTTTTCCTCTCCAATCTTTTCTTTTTAGATAGCAGGTCCTTTCTCTCTGTCTGAAGAGCTCTTTTTTTTGCTTTTCTCAAGCAACCATGAGAATAGCTCCTGTCACTGAACCTACTGTAAAGCTGATGTGCTTCTGTTTGGAAGTTATCCTCCCCAGAGCAGTTCCGTCTAATTCGTAGGAACTGCCCAATGGGGATTCCCTGGATTAATGATCTGGGGTGATGGCTGCCTGCAAATAGGAGATTATTGGCTGCAGTTTCCTTTCTAAAGGTCCTGATTGATATTTTATCATTATCGACCGATATGGTTAAATCTAGGAAGGATAAGGTTTGTTTATGTTATGTATATGTTATGTTATGTATATGTTAGTTTTATATTTCTGTTGTTCAGATTGAGTTCCTCCATGAACAGAGTGAGTTCCTGGGGTGACCCCCCCCCCCAGATCATGATCACATCATCTATGAACCTTAGCCATAGACAATAGTGGTCACGATACATAGGTGAGGTGTATACCAGCTCATCCTCCCATAGACCATGATGGAGGCACGCATAGGCCGGTGCCCACGGTGCACCCATGGATGTGCTTCTTATCTGTCTATAGTTATTATTTAGAAATTGAAAACAGTTGTTTTTTAGCATAAAGCTGAGTGTGTCCACAATGAACTCATTCTGGGCTGCTAAGAGGGGAAATTTCTGATGCAAAAATTGTTCAACAGCCCTGAGGCCCCACTCATGGGGAATCGACGTGTAAAGCGACTCCACGTCGATTCCCACCATCAGGGCCCCAGGGGGGAAGACAACATCTCCCAGACATCCAAGGACATCCCTTGTATTCTGTATGAATGATGGGAGCTCAAACACCAGATCTTTGATAAGAGCATCCACAAGTCTACCAACCCGTTCCAAGGGTCCCTTGATGGCAGACACAATAGGTGGGGATTTGTGGTAGACTTGTGGAGCTTTGGAATAATATAGAACGTTGGTGTATTGAATTCCATCTATATATGTGATTCAGCGCCACTGAATAAAATTAATAATAATACTATATAAAGTAATGAAAAAGCTGCTCCCCTGCGGATGGAGTATTGGATCTCCTATCTGAGAATTGTTGGTATATGAAAGGGGGCGCTATTCGCACTTAATTAAAAATAAATACCATGTATCTTTAAATGAATAAAGTGGAAAAGAAAGAGTGAATATTATATACACCACGGTTGTGTGATATTTGATAAACACCAGGAAATTTGTTTTGGCAATCAACCATACAAAATTATTAAACAATAATTGTAATTATATAATATTTAGTCCCAATAGTGATGATTAGCGTGCTCCCACGCAAAAAACAATAAAAAAAAATGAAGAAAGTCCCCTTTAAATGTAGAAAATAAATCAGTGTTGCTTCAAATCCAACAAGTGAAAACACCTTCAGTAATTAAAGTTCATGCTATACTGTGATTCTTCCTTCAAAGGAGTGCACAAAATTATTCCATCACCAAATCTTCATATGAAGACATACACCTAAAGTGCACAGGTAGTGGATTGCGCTTACCGAATGAAGTGGACCTCTTTACTTAAAAAGATGGTCACAGACAGCTTTAGCAGGATTGTGCCTGCACACATATGGACAGATACTGGTGAAATATGAATCTCCTTCCTCGATCTCAGGCAAAGGATATGAAACACATAATGGAAAACTCCATAGTGCAACCCATACATTTATTTATAAAAAACAATATAAAATATATAAAAAACGTATGGCCTGGATGGCCTCTTACATTAAAAAGTGCCCATCCTGGCACTGGGGCTGCAGGCATGTAATGTGGAGTCAGCGGCTTGTGAACCTTTGAAAGCGGCGTGCATCGAAGCCGCCGTTCGCTGCAGTCAGAAACTCGGATGGAGCGCACTGTGTGTAACACGTGACCAGGCTACGCCACCGACGTACATTTTGTAGTGATTATGTCTTCAGGGGGGCGTGTGCTTGGTCACTATGGTCACGTGTGTTTATTTGTTAATGGAAATGGAGCGTGATTGGTGGGCAGGAACGGAAAGCCAAATCTTCAATGCAGCCGCAGTGCTGAGAAGAACTCCCACATAATAAACAAATACCACCATTCATATACAATAATTGATGAACAAATAGGTATTAAAACTGATTAAATAGAACTTTAGTCAAACATATTTGGCAAACTATTCTATATATTCTTGACTTGGGCATGTCAATTAGTAACTGGCCACTAGATGGAGCACTCTAAATGCTAAAACATACCTAAACGAAAGGAACATGTGTACTACTGATCTAGATCATATAATAGCCAAACTGACACCCCACATATATATAAAAATTTAATAAAAATTGATGATGTTCAGCTCACCCAATATTGCATTACACCACTAAATAGATTAGGCTCATGGAAACATATTGGAATAATTGATAATACCAATTATGAAACAAGCATATTTTATGTTACATAGTAATATTATTGATAGTTACCAAGAAGGCAAATTTCCTGTTAAGAACCCAGAAACTAGATTAGAAAATAACAGAAATTCTAGAAAACAGAGGCCAGTTTTGAATATACCCTGGCAAGTGTCCTCACTAATAATACCTGTTGTTTTAATCATTAGACAAGTAGCAATTTAAATCTAGCTCAATATTTAGGCCATAAGGCTGCATACTGTTTCAATTTGTACAACCACCTCGTTTCATTTTGTGAGATAACTCTTTTCATGTGTGTCCCTCTCCAATGATTGGAGATTTTATCTATCCCAAAAAACTTGCAGAGGCTGGGGTCACTTTGATGGTGACGTTTGAAATGTCTGGACACACTATGATTTGAAAATCCCTTCTTTATATTCGCCAGATGTTCGTTTATCCTTACTCTCAATTGGCGAGTGGTCCTGCCTACGTACTGGAGGGAACAAGGGCACTCCAGTACGTAGGTGACATGATCGGAATTGTATGTTATCAGGGGTTTTATCTTAAATTTTTCTTTTGTCACATTAGATTGGAAGTGTGTCTTTAAGAAGGATCGGCCAATATTTTTTAAATATGGTTTCGACTTCTCTAAATTGTCTGTGAAATCCTGACACAAATGCTAATTCTCCTCCAAATTCTTTTTTAGGCTTGGCTTCAAGTAACGTGTTTCTGTCCATAGAGGACACCTGGGCCAGCACCTTTCCAAGGGTCTCTAAGGTGTAGCCTTTTTCTAGTGTAGTGGCCTCCCCTCTCCACTCTATCATCAGCTCGTCTGTCTCTTGTCTAGGGGTATCTTAGAGAGGAGAGATCGGGGTCACCACGCCAAGCCTTCACCGCAGATAGTTGTGTGGTGTGAGCAAAGTTCTTATTTTACCTTCGGGTCGGTGTTCTGCACCTGGAGCCTCCTCCTCCTTTGAGCAATGTCTGCCAGAAAATGAGACCCACACCATTAAAGTCCAACACTCCTTTATTCTTCTCAATGCAAAAGTGAACACAATCAGTTGGACTTCCTCCAAGAACAAAACAGACAGGGGGGGGGGGTGTGGATGCGAGTAGGCCCAGACACAATGAACTCTCCACTTTCCTTCCTGAAAGTAGGTTGCGGTCTCCAAGCGAGGGGGATATCCTTCCAGGCGGTCTCCGGTGGAGGCTCACCTGTCACTGGCAATATGCTGCACCAGGTCTTCAAGCAAGTACCCCTCACCGGTCCATTACGCCTCTGGATTCGGGTACCCACTCCTGGGGTTCCCTAGGATCTCCTTCCCTCGCGGAACTCAGTGGTGGGCACTGAGCTCCAGACCTCCATCCGAGTACCTCACCCCAGGCTGAAGGTGCCTGGGATGGAACACGACCTCCGAACGTCCTCTAGGCCTAGGCCGCCTAGGGGACCGACACGAACCACCGCCTTCAGGCTGAAGGTGCCTGGGACTCGACCCCGTGACAAAGATGACCGGCCCCTTTATACCCTCTCCTAGCAAGCACGGCGGGTTCCCCGCCCCACCATACCACTGCCGAGGGAGGACAAAAAGGGGTCCGGCACACAGCAATGGTTCAACCCCAGCCCAAGGCGACAGCGCCACCCGCTGGGCTGCAGGGAACTATACATTACTGGTGTCTCTGCCAGTTTTAACACACAAGGAAAGTGCATACCCGCTACACTAGGAATTTACTTGTAAGGATATCAGCCTGTACAAAAAATTCTTCATTACTGGCACAGCTTCGCTTGATTTACCCCCCAAAAAATTACCAAACCTGTTATCAAACCCAGTACTAACCAAACCAAACCTAATCAGCCCCCCTACAATCCCTATCCTTATCCACCAACCTACCAAGTGGATACTTTCAATCGATATGCCCCTTTGGATCCTCGACCTATGGAATCAGGATACTATGATCCCAATCGGCAATATTATCAACCTAGACCATCCAGAGGAGGCTTTAGAGGGAATTTCAGGGGGCGACCAGCCCCTTATCAGAACCATTACCAGGGGGAATGGAGGGGATTGAAAGAGTCTTATCGCATCCCTCCCAGATCCCCACATTATCCAAAGGAACATATAGAAAGAGAGGTAGAAGAGGAAGAGGCAGAACGAAAAAGAAAAAGATCGCACTGAATGATGGAATTTTTAATTTGGCGGGAGCCAAAATTTTCAGATCAAGAACTAGAAGTTTTGCAACAGGGGTTAAAATTTGCACCCAACAAAAATATTGATAAATTTGAATTATTTATTGATATAGAAAAACACATTAGAAAATTGAATATCAAAAAACATTTTGCAGGCCAAATTACAAACAATAGAGTAATAACTAATGAAACTACCTATGTCCACAGCAGTCTTAAAAACAATTCGGTATTTAATCCCAAAAAAGGATCGAACCATCATATTGAAGTATTCAGAAAGATGGTACAAGATCATGTTCGTGATATGGAACTTTCTAATTACTCCTCCAGTCAACGCATATGGCAAGGGATAAAACTAATAGAAGAAAACAAACAGATTGTAGTCAGAAAGGCTGACAAAGGGGGGGGGGGGGGTTGGTAGTGTTAACCAAAGAGTATTATTACATGGAAATGGAAAGACTCTTGCGGGATAAAACTACCTACCAACCTATCAACGGTAACCCCATAGTACAATTAAAAGCACAACTCCGAAATTGGATAGAGGAAGGGTTATACAAACAGATCCTCAACCAGAAAGAAGCCAACTATCTGATGATTCATGCCCCTAAAGTACCGGTAACAAACATATTACCCAAAATACATAAAAACAAAGAATTTCCTCCAGGGCGACCTATAATAAGCAGAATTGAATCTCTATTTTCCAGGCTTGCGAGTATTTAGATGTTTTTTTCAAACCATTGGTATGTCTTAGTCCCTCCTATTTGAAAGATAGTTGAGATTTAATAATAGCACTCCAAATGGTCCAAGCCACTTCAAACATGCTAATGGTAATGATTGACATCGAGTCACTTTATACCAATATAAGACACTCAGATGCGTTGGAAGCACTGCAATGGGCGCTTATAAAACAATCCAAAATCAAAAAAACCCAGATTAGGTATTTGATTAGTGGACTAGAACTGGCCATGAAAAACAACTTTTTTCGGGCCAACAATCAATACTACAACCAGGTTGGGGGCGTGGCAATGGGGGCCCGCTATGCTCCCAGTGTGGCCAATGTGGTATTAAATAAATGGGAGCAGGAATCAATATATTTAAATAGAAATCCCTCACTATATTTTTACCGTAGGTATATAGATGACGTGATTTTATTCTGGGAAGGATCAGAAACCAACCTAGAAATCTTTCTGGCAGAGATGAATATAAACAATTATGGACTAAAATTTATAGCAGAGTATAGTCTCACCTCAGTCAATTACCTGGACCTCACAATTAGCAAAAAAGATACGAAGTTTGAGACAAAAACCTACTTCAAAAAGACAGACAGAAATGGCTTTGTGCCAACTTCAAGCTGTCACCATCCCCAATGGATTGGAGCAGTGCCTAAAGGCCAGTATATGCGCCTAAAGCGAAACTGTGCCAGTAATGAAGAATTTTTTGTACAGGCTGATATCCTTACAAGTAAATTCCTACAAAAAGGCTACACCTTAGAGACCCTTGGAAAGGTGCTGGCCCAGGTGTCCTCTATGGACAGAAACACGTTGCTTGACAGGTCTTTACGTACCTGTTCCAAAAATAAATAAATCCATCGATGTTTGGACAGAGGTGGCATTTTTAACGATTTGATTGGAAGATTGGATTGACGAGGACACTCAATGGGGGAGTTGTTCATCGAATCAGAGTCACTATCGTCGTTCTCATCTAGGAGGGAGACTAAGTTTTCTAATGCTTCTTGTTCTTCCTTATCAATGTCAGTCATTTCAGTGTTTTTTGTCGCTGGTTATGCCAGCATTTAAATACTAGTTTCCTCAGGAAGAGACTAATGTCTTTAAAAACCTCAAATTCACTCATCACTGCTTTCGGTGAAAATGATAATCCCTTTTGCAGCAGTGACAGATGGTGTATGTTCAGTGGGAAGTCGGTCAGGTTTACTACTCTCATATCGTTAGATATATTGGGTTCACAGATGTTAGTTAAAGGGCTAACAGTCTTAATTATTTTCTGTGTGATCTTGGTCTTAGTTCCTGTCTGTTTTTGTCCTCGTCGTGTAGATTTCCCTGTCTGGGATCGTAAATCTGAATATTCTGTTCCCCCTTTGGGTTGTTTTGTTTTTTCCACTTTTCTTGGGGCCTGGTCCCTCTCCCTGGTCCCCTTTTAGATCTAAAAAAAACCCCTATTTTTCCGGGTAGATCTGGCTCACTATCCGACGAGGTATATGTAGATGGTTTGGCTCTAGGTTTAGAATTCCGTCCCCTCCGTGACTTACTTCGTCCTCTTTGTACAGTAGGATCAAAAATATCTTCCCTCTCCCAATCCACTAGATTTTGTCTAAATCTCTCTTGTTTTGTAGTTTTCAGAGATTTCTGAAGTCTCTCAACTTCTTTAAGGAGGTTGTTACTTTTCTCAAAGCTGGGATCCGTCTTAAACACACACTTTTGTCTATCTCTAGTTTTATTTCTTCTAATTGTAAAAGTTCCTCATCAACAATCATTTGTAGAGTGTCTAATGCCACGTACACACAATCGTTTTTCTTGCCATTTTTTTTCTTGCCGTTTTTCACGTCGTTTTTTTTCATATTTCCTCTCAAGCCTGTCTTGCGTACACACGATCATTTTAAAAAACGATCAAGCAAAGCGCAGTGACGTATACCACATACGACGGCACTATAAAGGGGAAGTTCCGTTCTAATGACGCCACCCTTTGGGCCGCTTTTGCTAATTCCGTGTTACCGCGTGTTAGTAAAAGTTTGGTGAGAGACGATTCGCGCTTTTCAGTCTTCGTGCTTTGAAGATCGTTTTGTGGAGTTCAGTTTGTGCTTGTGGGTTCGTATCTGTTTGGCAGGGCTTGTAGTCAGTTCGTATCTGTTTATTCAGTGCGTTCTCGTCTGCTCGGTCCTGTTTTTCAGCTTGTTCTTCATAGGCCTTGCTGTTCTTCCGTGCGTTCTTCTAGTTTGTTCTGAGCTTGCGACCGTTATCTAGCCATGTTGCGGCTACGTACTCGTCGGAGAGTTCGTGCTGTAGTTGGTGCAGGGGTTCATGCTGTATCCCGACTCCATGCCATGAGCAGGGTCAGGAGGAGTTCATGAACCAAGAATTGGTTGCTCCAGCGCCACCAGTTCTGTCATATGCCTTTGTTGCGGGAGATCAGGGAGAATAATCCTGATGACTATAGGAATTTTCTCCGGATGTCTGACCCCGTATTTCAGCATCTGTTGGCTTTGGTGTCCCCCTACATTACCAGACAGAACACCGTTATGCAGGAAGCCATCAGTAATGGGCAGAGGCTCATTGCCACGTTGCGATACCTGGCGACTGGGAGAAGTTCTCCACAGGCATATCCCCCCAGGCTCTGGGTATCATTATACCAGAGACGTGTTCTGCCATCCTCCAAGTTTTGCAGGAGGACTATATTAAGGTAAGTGTTCTTATTGCAAACATCACATTGTATGTATTTTTTAGAATGTTTTTTTGGGGGGGTTTCTTAGCAGTCCCTAATTCCCATGATTCTTAGCTGCAGGGAATTTCCCCTTTCACCACATGTTAATTTTTTATTTTAAATTTTTTCATTGGCCTACATTAACATTTCCCTTACCTAACCTCTCCAGCATGCTATCCTGGGGCCATACCCACCTTGCCTAGTCCTTTCCATGTATTTTAATCTATGCTCCATCGTAGTGCTTTACCCTAAACGCCCCCTAAAGATTGCCTAGGAATGTAACATTTGTCCTAAATTCAGACAGAGTGCTCCAGCCTTCATTTGTGATCTCCCCAACTCATCTTCAACCCCCCCCCACCATTTTTTTTTCGCTTTTTTTGTTGCTTACTACTAATGTTTTAATTTTTCTGTTTGCCCCAATGTTGCCCATGAATGATTTCCTTTAATCTGCTTTCAATGTTTCAGTCTCAAAGTATTAATTTATTTTTGATTTCATTACACAGTTCCCTTCTACGCCACATGAATGGCAGAATGTGGCATCGGACTTTGCCCAACGATGGAACTTTCCAAACTGTGGAGGGGCCATCGACGGCAAACATGTTCGGGTCGTCCCACCACCCCATTCGGGATCCTTTTATTATAACTATAAGGGGTTCCACAGCATCGTCATGATGGCAGTGGTGTCGGCCACCCACGAATTCCTCTATGTGGACGTTGGCAAGAATGGCAGGATGTCTGATGGAGGAGTTTTTGCACAGACGGAGTTTGGGGAACGGCTCCTTTTGGATCAGCTGGCCTTGCCACCAGCGGAGCAGAATCTGGAGGGACTCCCATTTGTGTTTGTGGCGGATGAGGCGTTTGGCCTGGGTCCCCATTTGATGAGGCCATTCCGCAGCGCACCCTCACCCCTGAGAGGAGGGTGTACAACTATCGGCTGGCCAGAGCAAGAAGGGTGGTTGAAAATGCCTTTGGCATCATGGCCAGCCGCTTCCGCCTGTTTTCTCACCTCCATCCACCTTGCCCCTTACAAATGGAACCATGTTGTAATGGCATGTTGTGTCCTACATAATTATCTCCGGGTGCATTCCACAAATTATTTGACTTTGACTGGGCCTGAGGCCACCTTAATGGAAGCAGAACATCTTGTGGCCCTGGAAGCTGGCCGTCCAGGCTTGGCCCCCCAAACCGGACGTGAGGTCCGTGACAAATATGTGGATTATTTTGTGGGTAGGGGGGCCATTGAAATGCCTGATGACTTTTAACCTTTTAATTTCGAAAAATAAAACATTATTTTTCACAAAGATTGGTTTTGTGTATAATTTTAATAATGGTTTCTGTTTTTCGGAGGTTTACCTAGTGGACTTGTATTGCCATGTGTATTGTGCATTCTTAATTCGCCTTCATTGTCAGTGTAAACACAAAACATTGCTTAGTTCACAGTAGCACAACATTTACCTAATGAAGCCACAACTTCTTGATACCAAAATGCCATTTTTTATTTTAGTATTGGACAAATACTTTTAAATGTAGATGTCCTAAACATTTTTTGCTTGTTAAAACGCATGAACAGCCATGCATACCAAAAAAATATTAAAATATATATGTGAAAAATTTACATTTACTAGTCCTAAAAGGTTCAATGAAAAACATACCTGCCAAAACACAGCAAGTTCAGCGTTAATTTTGTAAAAAACATTAGACACGCCCAAGCACAGCCATGATCTTTTGTAGCCTTTCCTCCACCCGCTTGGTATTTTCCCTGATCTCTATCAAGTCTCCCTTTAATTTTTGAAGGTCACGACAGCAGACCATCAGGTATTGGATCAGGATCTGGGCACTGTGATGTGTCAAATTTTTGGGGTCTTCGGCCAGAACTGCACCTACATTTAAAAAAAAAACATGTAGTATAGAATATGTAGGCCTACATCTATTAACCTGCATCTGTCTGGTTTGACACTGACCTGTTGAGGTGGCACTTTCCACTTCCACAACCTCACGTTCCTCTCCATCATGTGGGTCTGGGGCTATTGTTGAAGGTTTTGGATTTCGAGGCTCATCTGACGTAGCTTTTTGAAGCCCTATGGAGATTGCAAGAAAAGGTATAGTTTCATTATTAAGGTTGATTTTTGGGAGAAAAATAAAGCATGAGAAAATAATTTGCAAACATTCTTTTGAAGTGTGGTCCATTTTTCAATGGACCCCCAGTGACAACAGGAAAACATGATTGGATACATAGCCAAATACATAGCATATATTTTTTAAAACAAAGTTTGACACATTGTAACACCCCAAAGTATATACACAGGATCACCTGTGTGTGACACCCTCAAACTTTGGGGCTTTTGGCCCACACTTGTACTACTGCGTTCAGATGTTTCATCAGCTGCTGAGCATTCTCTCCCTTAACATTACCATGCATATCCTTTTTTTTTCCAAAAATGTCCTTTGGATTTGATCCCTAAAAATATTTGGTGACCAAATTTGCTACCCCCCAAAAAATAAATAAAATGGGTGTTCACACTGGATGATCCAAAAACATCGTTTGATGAACTGTACGGAGAATGAGGTTTAATACGTCCGTTTACTTTGCGGACGAATCTGAAAGATGGTATCTTTCACTGTACGATATCAAAGACAAACATACACGACATAATACAAGTAATAATCTCTAGCAGGGAAAATAGCACTATAAAACGTACTTTTTCGTAGAACTTTCTTGATTCGTTTGTATTGGTCGGGCTCCCGCAACTTCAGATCAGACCATCGTTTTCTGAGCTGTTCCTTCGTTCTGCACACCCCGAATTTTTGGTGAAGACTTTTGACCACTTTGCCCATAATTTTGGACTTGACCAGATTCGGCCTTTTATACGGCCCATGCTTGGCATCATAATCCTCCCTCTTTAAAATGGCGACCATCTCCACCATTTCCTCGAATGACATGTTGGATGCCTTATATCTTCTGGATCGGGATTTGGGCTCCTCTGGAATTTCATCCTCTGTCGAGGTAATCTCAGCCACCTGTGTCTCCGCCATGTTGCTAAGCACTACGACGAGCGAGAAGGGGCGGGGAAAGTACAATATCGAACGTCAGGGGCGGGGAAAGCGTGCGTAGTTCCACGCATGCGCAGTGTATATCAAGTGCCGATCCATGTGTCGAAAATACGTTCATTTGGCGGGAGAGGGAGTTCGCAACGAACGTGTTGACCAAGGTACATAACATTCTTAAGGATTTTGGGTTACGCAGAGGAGGAGATTTTGGGCTTTTATATCTGTTCAAAATGCTGATTTGATGATTGTTGCCTGAAACATATGTCTTTTCTTGGTTTTTGATTTTACAGAGAGAATGAATACATTCAAAAACCCGGAGTTCATGGGGGAGTTCATTGAGAAATGGAAAGAACTCCCTATCCTGTGGCAGACAAAAAGTGGGTCCAATAAAAACAAAACGGCCAGGACAGCAGCACTGGAGAGCCTGCTTGCATTTGTCCAAACCCAGATACCCACAACAACTCTCCAAGATGTGAAAACCAAAATTGCTACCATCAGGGGGACATACAGGACCCAGAGAAATATGGTCCTGAAGTCCCAGAGGTCAGGTGCTGCAGCAGATAAGGTTTATAAACCCATTCTGTGGTACTACAGCAGGCTTTCTTTTCTGGATGACCAGCTGGAAGTGCGGGAATATCTCTCCACCCTTCCCCCCAGAGGTCAATCCAGCCTTCCTTGTAGCCAGCCCTCCAGCCTTCCTTGCAGCCAGCCCTCCAGCCTTCCTGGCAACCCTGCTCTGGCTTCCTCTGAGGATCAAGATCAGGCCCTTGAGGAGGCAGATTTGGATATATGGAGCCAGGTAAAGTATTGATATCTCCATTTAGATGTTACAAAAGTGATGCATTTAAAATGAGGATAGTATTGTTAGGTATTTTATTTAAAAAAAAAAGGATTTAAAGAGCAAGATACAGTAGTGGTCAATTTTGATGTGGACAAGGCAACAATATCAGGAGGCGGAATCTGTGAGAATTTTCTAAATTTGCCCATTCATGTCAAAAATGTCTGGAGGTGAACAATGTGTGTGATTGATGGTGGCCAAAAAATAATAAAGTCCCTTTCTTTTTTTACAGCCAGAGCAGAGCCAGGAAGAGGGTGATGGTGGGGACCAGGAGGAGGCAGGGCCAAGTGGCACCCAGGAGGAGGCTGGGCCAAGTGGCACCCAGGAGGAGGCTGGGCCCAGCACAAGAGCCCAGATGCCTCCCCTGGTAATGAGACCACGAGGGCCAAGGAGAGGTAGGCAGGTGGAGGAGGAAACAAGAGCCTTCCTCAAAGAGGCTACTGTGGCCCTCAGAGAGACACCCTCTGCTGAGGAGGGCTTTGCCGCAGTCCTGGCCAATAAGCTAGCCCAAATGGACCTGCAGCAAAAGCTGTATAGCGAGACCCTCCTTTTGAAGGTGATCAACAAGGGATTGCTCGGTGAACTCACCAAGTACACCGACATCACAGAGGTTGTCCCTACTCCTCCACCTCCTCCTCCTCCTCCTACTACTCCTCCTGCCACAACCTCTCCTCCTGATCCCCAGCCTCCGAGGAAGAAACCAACCAAGGCTGCAGGGAAGGCTGCAGAGAAGGCTGGAGAGAAGGCTACGAGGAAGAGAAAAAAATAATGCCTGCTGTACTACCACAGACTGGGGACATATATGACTTATCTGCTGCGGTTCCTGACCTCTGGGAGTTCAAGCCAAGATTGGCCTCCTTTTTGGTTTTCACATCTTGGATGGTTGTTGTGGGGTCCAAGGGATGAACAAATGCAAGCAGGCTCTCCAGTGCTGCCATCCCCTTTAATTTGTTATGTTCCGAAATAAAGGATACTTTTTTTTGGCTTTAAATACTAGACTATGTGATTTGTATTTCAAAAGAGAGTTTGCTAGGGAGAAGGCAGGGACATTTCTAATAATATTATTGTTATTAACAAGGGACACAAACCTCCTTGAGGAAAAATGAGACAAATTTTGAAGGTTGGTGTGGGACATTTCCCCAAACATAATTTAAGGGGGGAAAAAAAAGCCACAGAAAAATGAAGAGGCTAACTTAAGTACTAAAAAAAAATGCAAAAAGAACAAAAATCAAAAAAAATATCTTTACATTTCTTAAGGAATTTATGAGGGAGATGTGGCTTGAAAAGAATATTTTTCTATCATTAAAAAAATTAGGAATTACTTTAGAAACAAGTTTGGCATAACTCTCAATATCATTATCAAAAGAGGGTAATTGTTCAAGCATTCTCTAAAGAAGAACGGAATGCGCAGCATTAAAACGATGCTATTAATTCAACCGTGACGAATG
Organism: Rana muscosa; assembly: GCA_029206835.1. Classification (NCBI taxonomy): domain Eukaryota; kingdom Metazoa; phylum Chordata; class Amphibia; order Anura; family Ranidae; genus Rana; species Rana muscosa. Next base: position 220,708,759 of record CM055127.1, read on the forward strand.
TGCCATATCGATTTCCAACACTAGCTTTACCAAAACGAGCGCTCCCGTCTCATACTTGATTCTGAGCATGCGCGTTTTTTTTCACGTCGTTAAAGCATACACACTATCGTTTTTCACGTCATTAAAAAAAACGACGTGAAAAAAGAGAGCATGTTCGAAAATTTTAATGGCCGTTTTTCACGTCGTTAAAAATGCTCTGGAGCATACACACGATCATTTTTAATGGCCATTTTTTTTAATGGCATTTTTAACGGCATGAAAAACGATCGTGTGTACGCGGCATAATCCTCGGGTCAAACAGCATTTTTTCCACTGCTCTAGAAATCGTGGAGTATGGAGATGACCAGCCGGGATAATTCGTTCTCCCCTTGGGATGATTTTGTGTTCTATGTGTGATTTTAGGGATGAAATATCCCATTTACGATTCAGGTATTTAATAGTACGTTTTTTGTGATTTTTAAATAGTTTTTTCAAAGAATCATTACTTTCATCGGACACCAGGAGGTCTCTAGAGAATGCTGTTCGATTCCCTCATCCAAAAGGTATGCCATAATAAGTATTTAAACCTCAAATTAAGTTCAGTGTGTATATATATGACATATACTACATTAGAAAATGATGGGGAAACTCAACAGAATTGTCAAGATTTTTTTGAAATTGGTTTCGTAATGCAAGACAGATCTTCCCCCTCAAAATAAAAAACAGGGGTGATAGGGGTGTGTTTTGTGTTTGGCGGTTTTTGAGAGCTAATACCTAGAAGGGAAGTATAGCCAAACTAGAAAGTCCTCCTTCAGTGTAGACATACAGTCTTATAGTGGAATGAAGGTTTGAAAGCACGCTCAATCATTATTGATACTTGTAAAAGAAAACATCAGTATAATGTTCATGCTGAATTTAAACATGACTCACACGCACTAAAGTATGTGCTCACTGGATCATTCACATGTTTGTTAAAGTGGGTATAACCATGGAGGAAGCCCGGCGTTCACGGTAGGTGATTCGCTGTAATAGCATAGAAACAACAGTGGGTAAGGTGGTTGTATCTCACCGTCTGAGTTGTTCACAAACCGGATAGCCCTTCAGTCATGTATCCGCTGTCATTGAAGTAGTCCCATCAAGAAGGGGAGAAGGGGAAAAGACTGCACTCGCCAGATCCTTTGGAGTCAAATATGTTTAAATCCCAGTTGGAATAGGTAACGTGTGTTCAGCTTTGATCAATTCAGACCGACCAGTCTGCTCGGAAGTCCATGCAGTTTAACTGGTGACAGGTGTATCACGATTAGAGCAGTGTTAGTATCATTATTTTAGCTTGGCATTATCCGGAGGTGGAAATGGATGGTAAGCTCTGGAAGTGATCAAGTATTTGGCTGTATGGGTCGGGCACCCATATTTAAACTACAACTGGTGTAGCGGCAAACTGCTTACATGTTTCGGTTAAAAATAACCTTCATGAGAGCATGCGTGTTGTTCAGGTGTCAGTCCAGATATACCTTCCGTATCAGGTGTTCTATTGTAATCACCTGTGGCTTAATTGGGTCATTCACACCGACATACACGCCAAATTCACTCAAAATAGTTTATGTAGACATTACGGGGAGAAGATCTGTGTTGCTAAACGACCATGTCAGTTCAGACAATCCATAGACTAATGGTTCATGGAAATATCAATTAACATAGAGTATAGGACAGGTTGACAATCTCACAACACACGAGCCTGACCATTAATAGCCACTTATCTTAGCTGTTAAAGTGGAGTTCCACCCTCTTTTACAACTTGTCTGCATCCTCTGCTGCTCTGTCCCCTTATGCTGATTTGGCATATAAAAAAAAATTATTTAAAAAACTCACTGTTTTAATGGAATATATTTGTTTTTGCGGCCGCGGCGGGAGCAGCCTCAGTGCGTCATCCACAGACTGCTATGCCTCCTGGGAGATGTTTGTCATCAATCCCAGAAGGCATAGCCATCCCTGAGCCATAGCATTGCGTTATTTTGAAACCGGAAATAACGCGATGCAAGGCGATGCCCGGCGCCATTTTAATTGAGGGCAACCAGGCATGTGTTGCCATTGTCACTCCTCACCACTGGCGTAGCGTGGGATTGGATCGCTGGTGAGCGGGACCGGCCTCCACTTGGCTGTGAGCCGCCGCCCCTGAGTCCCCCCCTCCTCCTCCTCCTCCTCTCCTCCGGATCGTTTCCTGTTGTGACAGGCAGTCTGGCAGTGTGACAGACCGCAGAGCAGGGCAGACAATGGAAGAAAAGCAGGTGAGTGAAAGACTCCCTCGTGAGTCACATTGCTGGCCTGCTGGGGGGAGTGGACATGGTCTGGGGAGACTGAGCAGCCAGTAAGTCAGTTTAGTGTTCAGTGTAGTGTGTAGTATTCAGTGTTTAGTGTGTAGCATAGTGTGCAGTGTTTTTTGTGTAGCGTAGTGTTTTGTGTGGAGCGTAGTGTGGAGTGTTTTGTGTGTTTAGTCTCTCGCTCTTCATCTCGCTTGCTCGCTCCTGGTTGTGGGACATGTGTTGTGTTGTGGGACAAGTGTTGTGGGACATGTGTTGTGTTGTTTTGTGGGACATGTGTTGTGGGACATGTGTTGTGTTGTGGGACATGTGTTGTGTTGTGGGACATGTGTTGTATGTTTGTGTGTGTGTGTATATATATATATATATACACACACACATACTCGTTTATGTTTATTATAATGTGTGTACATAAATATATATCTAATGTGTGTGTGTTTGTGTGTGTGTGTGTGTGTGTATGTATGTGTATGTATATATATATATATATATATATATATATATATACACACACACACACATACATACATATACACACTCCTGTATTATAGTGTTTGGTACTGGCGGGTGGCGCTGGTTGGCACTGACAAATGGTACTGGTTGGTGGCACTGACAGATGGTACTGGCTGGTGGCACTGACAGATGGTACTGGCTGGTGACGCTGATTGGTGGTGGTACTGGCAGGTGGCACTGATTGGCGGTGGCACTGGCTGGTTTTACACTGAGGTTTAAGCCACCGTAACTGTCAAATTGATGGGGTAAATAGAGTCCCTCCTTACATCAGACAATCCCAGCAGAGTCCCTCCTTACATCAGGAATACCCAGCGGAGTCCCTCCTTACATCAGGTAATCCCAGTAGAGTCCTTCCTTACATCAGGCATACCCAGCGGAGTCCCTCCTTACATCAGGCGTTCCCAGCGGAGTCCCCCCTTACATCAGGCAACCCTAGTAGAGTCCCTCCTTACATGAGGCGTACCCAGCGGAGTCCTTCCGTACATCAGGCATACCCAGCGGAGTCCCTCCTTACATCAGGCAATCCCAGTAGAGTCCCTCCTTACATCAGGCGTTCCCAGCGTAGTCCCTCCTTACATCAGGCAATCCCAGGGGAGTCCCTCCTTACATGAGGCATACCCAGCAGATTCCCCCCTTACATCAGACATACCCAGCGGAGTCCCCCCTTACATCAGACATACCCAGCGGAGTCCCCCCTTATATCAGACATACCCAGCGGAGTCCCCCCTTACATCAGGCGTACCCAGCGTAGTCCCTCCTTACATCAGGCAATCCCAGCGGAGTCCCTCCTTACATGAGGCAATCCCAGTAGAGTCCCTCCTTACATGAGGCAATCCCAGTAGAGTCCCTCCTTACATGAGACAATCCCAGTAGAGTCCCTCCTTACATGAGGCAATCCCAGTAGAGTCCCTCCTTACATGAGGCAATCCCAGTAGAGTCCCTCCTTACATGAGGCATACCCAGCGGAGTCCTTCCTTACATGAGGCGTACCCAGCGGAGTCCCTCCTTACATCAGGCAATCCCAGCAGAGTCTCTCCTTACATCAGGCGTACCCAGCGGAGTCCCCCCTTACATCAGACATACCCAGCGGAGTTCCCCCTTACATCAGACATACCCAGCGGAGTCCCCCCTTACATCAGACATACCCAGCGGAGTCCTTCCTTACATCAGACATACCCAGCGGAGTCCTTCCTTACATCAGACATACCCAGCGAAGTCCTTCCTTACATCAGACATACCCAGCGGAGTCCTTCCTTACATCAGACATACCCAGCGGAGTCCTTCCTTACATCAGACATACCCAGCGGAGTCCCCCCTTACATCAGACATACCCAGCGGATTCCCACCTTACATCAGACATACCCAGCGGAGTCCTTCCTTACATCAGACATACCCAGCGGAGTCCCCCCATACATATACATATATATATATATGTAGCGGGTATTTAAATTGGGGGGGGAGCATCTGGGTTATTTAACCCAGATGTACTAATTGTTAGGGAATCTGAGAATCCCTTTTGTGGTTCTTGGAGGACTCTGGTGGTGCAAGGTTCCCTGTGGCCTGCTGGTGGCGTTGTCACCCTGGGCTGGAGTTGAACCTGCACCGCAAGACTGAACCTTTTTGTCCTCCCCTGGAGCTGGCACAGCGGGGCGGGGAACCCGCTGTGACGCAAAGGGAGAGGAGATAAAAGGGGCGGACGCCCTGACCTTGGGGTTCAGAGTTGGAGGACGCGGCCGCACCCAGGCACCTTCAGCCTGGGTGCTGGCGTTCCAGAGTTCCGGGCCCAGGTGCCCTTGACCTGGCCGGAGCGAGAGATGGAGACCATCCCAGGCACCTTAAGCCTGGGGTGAGGTACTACTGCCGGAGCCTGGGGCCCAGTAACTTCGACTGGGTTCCGCGAGGGTGGAAGAGTCCGAGGGGCCCTAAGGTGTTGGGACCCGTATCTGAGGCGAGGAGGCCGGGGAGTGTAACCCTTCTGGATAGTCCGGTACAGCATTAATCCGGTGACGGCGGGGCCTCCGGTAACTCCCTTGGAGGGATATCTCCCCCCTGACAGGGGCTGCAACATAGCGAAGGTAACTCCAGTTCCTGTTCATTAGAGTCGCTGGAAGAGACTCTGAAGCCAAAATTCTATTTAACAGCCACTGTGCTTAGCAACCGTTTCTTTGAGGATTGTGCCTTGACCTACTCCCCACCAATACTGAACTGTTCTATGGGTCGCAAACTGTCTGCTCACAAAGGACTATTTGTTTGCCGTCATGGAATAAATAAGTGTTGGACCTTTTCAGTGTGTGGTACTCCAATTACAGGGAGCAAAGGGGGTTATCAGCAGAACAGACTTGGCTCTAAGCGTATACACAGGCCCGAATACAATCAGATACTGGCCTTCACCTCTACATGCTGTAATCGAGAGGACATGGGCCGTGGCGCACCTCGCTCTCCCCTCCAAGGTACCCCTAGACCAGAGCCAGAGTAACCGATAAAGAAGAGGGAGAGGGTGAAGGCCGCTACACGTGGGGGCTCGTAAGTTCGGGATGTGTGTTTCGTGTATGGAGCTGGGAAAGTCTGTGTTGGAACTTTGCTGCCCGGTGGAGTTTCGAGTAGGTCGGCCATGTTGGCAGGTGCGCCACGAGGCACACCATAGCTGCGCAGTTCGTGGGCGGGGAGAAGGGAAAGCCCGTGAACAAGTGCAGACTGTGGGAGGAGTCTGGCCATGTGGAAGTAGTCACGTGGGGATTCTGGCGCGTGTTGGTCAGTGCGCAATGGAGCAGCAGACAGTCGGGATGACCTCAAGTACCCCGTGGATTCTGGTTTCTTACCCCATGAAGATGACTTCCTTTGCTGCTTCCATAACAGATACAGGAATAAGACTTAGGCCCCGAGGACATTTGGCTCTGTATGTATGTAGAGACATAGAGGCCCTCGGTGTGATCTGTCCCGGCTGCTCGGGACTGGTGGTCAGTTTGAAGCCATTCGGGCGATGTGAGGCCTGCAAGGAATTTCTTTTTGAGGTGGAACCATTCACAGAAAGGCCCCGAGCCTTCCACCTCAACTGCCTCACAGGTACCGCCACTCCGGAAGGGGAGATCCAGGCCTTTGCGGAGATTTCTGTGCGCGCTGACCAGGGCAAGGAGAGCGCCCAACCAGAGACTGAGAGAGAAAAATCTGAGGATGCTGCTTCGGTCACCACAAGCTCCCTGCTCCCACCTCCGAAGAGGAAAGTCGGCCTTGTACAGGCATCCTATGGTCGTGGAAGAGCTTCGCCCCGCCGCTTGCCTGGCCTGGATGGATCCGGAAGGAAGAGCCCTGGACCTCCCTGTTCTTCTGAAGGCCCAGGTGTGCCAGGGGTTGGGACTGTGTGTGTGGTTGGAGGTGTCGGGGGTCCATTGTCGGTGGAGCCTGTGAGGGAGGGTGATTCCCCATCTACTGGGAATTACCTGCCCGTGGAAATGTACGACACCTCCGACCTGGAATCACTGTCCGATGCTGGCGATGATGGCGAGATTGACGAGGTCTTTCACCGCAAGGGTTGGGACAGGATGCCGTTACCCGCGCTCCGCGCACCAAGGGATCTGCCCATGTCAACAGGGGATAGTACACCCCGGGTGGAGGTCCTGGAGGCCGGGGAGGAATCTGGTCTCTTGCTTGCCCTTCCATCCTGTGAATCACCTGCTGTTTCATCCGTTCCAGTGACAGGAACGCAACGTTCATTGCTGCGGGCTCCCAGGTCCAAGCCAACGGAGGTAGTTAAAGTACCTCGGCATCCGGAGTCCATTGTCCAGCCTGGAGAAGGAGACCGTGCCACCATGCCACCTCTGGCCCGGCTACAGCGGCTCTTCTGTCAGAGTCTTGCCCGTGAATCTGGGTGGGAGTACCCATACCTACCCTGGGACTTGCTTTTTAAAGTGGAGGTCCTGCGGCAGCGATGGTACGATGAGTTTGTCTGGGAAAAGCTCAAAGTGCCCCATGCTCGCCGATATCTTTCATGCTCATCCCCCGTGTCCAAGAAGTTCAAGGACTGTAAGACGGAGTGGATGTTGGGCCGGCATATCCATGCGGACAAGGTGCTTTTTTGTCGCAAGGACGGAGAGAACATTGAGTATAATGTGGAGACTCTTGATAGGCACCTGAAGCCCTTGATCCTGCCGCACCCAAAGTTCTACCTTTAGAAGAAAAAGACTCCTGTGTGTTTTCTGTTACTCATTGCTGGACTTTCCGGAGAGCCTTTGCCGGAACGCAATGACTGTGCCCTAGTTTTTTTTTGATTTGGGCGTCTTGCTCTTTTGGAGAAATGGGAGCCGTTACTGTTGTTCTCCCTCCTTCTCCTTGCATTTCAGAGAAATCATTGACTTTGGGGTTTTAGTCAGTGTAGAGAAAAAGAAAAGAAGAAAGTTGTCTGGAAGATTCGATCAAGTGTTATTACCGTGGCACTGTCACCAGGTGGCGGTGCTGCGCAACGACTGTGTTTTTTTTTTACACTTGCATCACCATGCTTATTGGAGCGAATGGGTCTTTTCAAGGAGAGGCCCGTTCGTTCCAAGAAGGACACACATTGTGATAGGATGTTTGTTTTTTTCCCTCTGCAGGAGATTTGTCTGTCAAGGCTACTGAGTATGGGTGGTCCTTAGATAGTCAGGGGGAGGATAATGCATTTGTAAATGTCAGAAGAGTCTTACTGAAAGTTTACTGTTTTATATTTTCCCTTTCCCATTCTAGGTCTTGGCACAATTCAGGGTCAAATTGTGTAGTTGGTCTCTGGGTCAGACTTATTCTGCCACTTTTTGGGAGATGTGGGTTTGCACCAGACACTGGGGACCAGTGTCAAATTACAGGGGGGAGAGTGTAGCGGGTATTTAAATTGGGGGGGGAGCATCTGGGTTATTTAACCCAGATGCACTAATTGTTAGGGAATCTGAGAATCCCTTTTGTGGTTCTTGGAGGACTCTGGTGGTGCAAGGTTCCCTGTGGCCTGCTAATGGCGTTGTCACCCTGGGCTGGAGTTGAACCTGCACCGCAAGACTGTACCTTTTTGTCCTCCCCTGGAGCTGGTACAGCGGGGCGGGGAACACGCTGTGACGCAAAGGGAGAGGATATAAAAGGGGCGGATGCCCTGACCTTGGGGTTCAGAGTTGGAGGACGCGGCCGCACCCAGGCACCTTCAGCCTGGGTGCTGGCGTTCCGGAGTTCCGGGCGCAGGTGCCCTTGACCTGGCCGGAGCGAGAGATGGAGTCCATCCCAGGCACCTTAAGCCTGGGGTGAGGTACTACTGCCGGAGCCTGGGGCCAAGTAACTTCGACTGGGTTCCGCGAGGGTGGAAGAGTCCGAGGGGCCCTAAGGTGTTGGGACCCGTATCTGAGGCGAGGAGGCCAGGGAGTGTAACCCTTCCGGATAGTCCGGTACAGCATTAATCCGGTGACGGCGGGGCCTCCGGTAACTCCCTTGGAGGGATGTCTTCCCCCTGACAGGGGCTGCAACGTAGCGAAGGTAACTCCAGTTCCTGTTCATTAGAGTCGCTGGAAGAGACTCTGAAGCCAAAATTCCATTTAACAGCCACTGTGCTTAGCAACCGTTGGTGAAACCTCAACGGTTTAGTTTTCTTTGAGGATTGTGCCTTGACCTACTCCCCACCAATACTGAACTGTTCTATGGGTCTCAAACTGTCTGCTCGCAAAGGACTATTTGTTTGCCGTTATGGAATAAATACATGTTGGACCTTTTCAGTGTGTGGTACTCCAATTACTGGGAGCAAAGGGGGTTATCAGCAGAACAGACTTGGCTCTAAGCGTATACACAGGCCCGAATACAATCAGATACTGGCCTTCACCTCTACATGCTGTAATCGAGAAGACATGGGCCGTGGCGCACCTCGCTCTCCCCTGCAAGGTACCCCTAGACCAGAGACAGAGTAACCGATAAAGAAGAGGGAGAGGGTGAAAGCTGCTACATATATATATTTATATATATTATTATGTAGCTATATCTGCACAGAAACAAATGATTTAGTTTACAATTAGGATATTTTTAAACCTCTAGCAGCAGAATTCTGTTTTTCTAGAAGAATATTGCTTGTACATACTAGAGATAGGAGGAGGGGAGGAGATGTTTACATAAATAGTGGGCGGCAACTGGAGAGAAAAGGAAACTTGAAACTGAAACCACTGCTTGAGAAGCACTGAGCTTGTGCGAGATTTGCAAGCCTGGAATCCAGGAAGACATACAGTCTGGCTTCAGATGACCACACTTAAGATGGCCACAGTCTATTTGTAGTTTATAAACGCTGTAATGCTAAATGCTGTAATAACCTAACTAAACAGACCTTAGTTTACAGACTAACTTTACTAGAATACATTAAGGTTGTGTATTCTAGGGGTATTTTTATTTTAAAAGTGTAATTTAGGCCGGAACTCCACTTTAAACTACAGAAAAAATTATGCATCAAGTACTGTCATTCATCGACTCTCGTATATTCATAGCGGGGAATCTGGAAAGTGTCACTCAATGGCCGGACTCACTGTATATTGAAAGCCATTGTGAGTTAGAAGTGTCAATTAGTGTTAAGTTAGCCTAGTAGCTTTAAAAGAGGATGCATATGAATTGATCGTTACTCAGATGTGGATAGTTAAATATCGATGGTATATTAGTCAGTTCCAGCTAAGGAACAAACATAAATGCATATATCACAAGCCACCAGCATTTAGGTCTCTAAAAATACGGATAGATTGCACTCGTTGTTGAGTCCTGTCGGCTGTAAACTATTCAAATAAAAAATCCACATTTTTTTCCTTTTGATAAAGAATCCTGTCGAAATCACCTCTACGAGGTGGTAAATTCAAACGGTAGATCCCTTTGAAGGTTAAACCATCCGGTTTACCTTTGTGATATCTCAGAAAATGTAACGAGAGTGGTCGTTCATCGTCTTTTTTGATGGTAGTCTGGATGTGTTCGCCAACTCTAATCTTTAATTGTCTCTTGGTTTTGCCCACGTAAATTTTCCCACATGGGCAGGATAGCATATAGATGACACGAGTAGTTGTACAGTTTATGAAGATGGTGATTTTAAAATTCTTGGTGCCATCAGAGTTGACGAACACATCCATCCGATCAACAAATTTGCACATAGAATACCTACCACAGGCAAACATGCCTTTTGAAGGCGGCAGGTCAGTTAACCAATTAGGTTTAGCAGATCTCTGATATTCAGATTGGACCAAACTGTCCTTCAAGTTGCGGGATCTCCGAGCAGTAAGGAGGGGGCGGTCACCAACGAAGTCACCTAATATTGGTGCTTCAGAAAGGATATGCCAGTGATGGCTGAGGATATTTCTGACTTTTTCCCATTGAGAACCATATTTAGTTATAATTCTAATGGGGGCGTTGGATATGGTCTCTTTCCTCTACGATCTTTTCTTTTTAGATAGCAGGTCCTTTCTCTCAGTCTGAAGAGCTCTTTTTTCAAGCAACCATGGGAATAGCCCCTGTTATGGTACCTACTGTAAAGCTGATGTGCTTCTGTTTGGAAGTCATCCTCCCCAGAGCAGTTCAACCTAATTCGTAGGAACTGCCCAACGGGGATTCCCTGGATTAATGATCTGGGGCGATGGCTGCCTGCAAATAGGAGATTATTGGCTGCAGTTTCCTTTCTAAAGGTCCTGGTTGATATTTTATCATTTTCGACCGATATGGTTAAATCTAGGAAGGATAGGGGCGTGGCTTGCCTGAGGAGAAGATGGTTGCTTAATTCCTCACCTCCATCAGACATCGGCCTATATTCGGCTTTTATTGGGGACTGCCGTTGTTCTTTCGTACATTGACATGGGGACTTTATCCCGTGGTGCCTCTGGATCCAGATCTCGTTCTCCGAGAGAACCAGGAGGTCACATCAATGCAACTATTCCGGGTATGTTCCGGAATCACAGAGCTAATATGGCGGCTCTCTCCTCGGCATCCTCTCAGGGACATGACGACATCGTCTTATCTCCGACTACACCACCCCCTCCTAAAATGGCAATCACCTCACCGGATCATCAACAACCGAGTCTTAACGACCTCAGAACAGTGGCGGCAGATATTAAGGATACGTTATCTGCAGCCATCACGGATCTGCGTCATGAACTACAGGCCATTGCGGGAAGGATCCGTGAGGTAGAAGAGGCGGCTGTACAACAGCAGACGGAGATAACGACGGTTCGTCACACGACTGATAAACATACCATGCAACTCCGAGATTTACAGCTACATGTGGAAGAATTGGATAACCGAGGAAGTCGCCATAACCTAAGGGTAAGAGGTCTTCCTGAAAGTGTCACCACCGACCAGATTGTCCCCACAGTGATGGCCATATTTAATCAAATTCTTGACAAACCCCGCCAAACGCCTATAGACATGGAACGTATACATAGGGCTCTAAGACCGAGGGGTAAAGATTCGGATCCACCTTGTGATATAATATGTTGCTTGACTGATTATAAACTTAAAGAGGACATTCTCAGAAAAGCTCGGAACAAGTTGGATCTGGATCATGATGGCAGCACCATTCATATATATCAGGATTTGTCGGCCATTACATTGAAACACCGCAGGGACCTTCGTCCTTTGCTGGAAGTCCTAAAGAGCAAGAGCATCCAATATCGTTGGAAATTTCCCTTCGGCCTAACGGCGACTCATTTAGGACGTACAGCTTTATTGAGAGTACCCGAAGAGATGGAGGACTTCTGCCACACTTTGGATATCCCGTTGGTTGCAGTACCGAATTGGTATGCTGATTTTTCTATTACCGGATCGGTCTGTAGGAGGGATAGAGAGGAACCTATGGAAGCTCTAAACACGCATTTCCGCAGAAGGCGCTCTCCTTCATCTTCCCGATTGATCCCAACTTTGATCCCAACTTTGATGTCTCAACGTCAACCTCATAGTCCTGCTATAGTGCCTATGCCTCGTAGAGCTCGTCGAGACCGTTAAGATGTCCCTATACTATATGCTTTTTACGGTCGGATGAGTTAGAAACTGTTTTTTCTTGATACCTGTTATGTTCTACATTCGGTGCACCTCTTTTCATCGCTCCTTGCTATCCTGGATTGATGTTTGGAAGGTACTGGGTGACCCAGCTAGTTCTTCTACACGCTCTTGGCATAATATGTCGTGAAGATCTGCCTACCGTCAAGTGTTCTTTGTGATTCTACTCCTCTGTATACCTCTAAGACTGATCCCGGGAATCGCAAACATTATACTTGCATTGGTAAATATTCGCTGCCTTGACACATTTGCATCGGGACGTCCTGATTACTGAGACAATACAAGAACGTTTACACTTGCTTCTGCATAGACTGTTTTACCCGCTTCATCCCCTGAATTGGGGATCAGTGACATTATTGACTTTTGGTGTAAGTATCTCACGAGTTGTACTTCTGTTCTTTGGATTACACACCGGAGTTTTGTTGAACTGCACTGTACCTGTCGTTGCAGGGAGATATGATTTATTTTAAATATTTTAAATATATTAACGCTGTAATGTGTATTTCTATAATTTGTTCCTCTAGTTTTCTGTCATACAGAATCGCGGGATGAGATGTTGAAGATGTGTTGTTTTGAACTTATGTTATATTTCACCCTTATCTGTCTGAACTCTGTTGCTAATGTCAGTTTTTTTTGGGATTTAGCATAATATGACTGAACTGTTGTTCTGCAGTGCCACCTAAAGAAACAGGAAGGTCATTGACGTTCTTGCCTCCTGCTTGATACATTAGTGACTACTGGTCCATCACATATACAGTATAGACTCCCATTTCCCTTTCACTTAAATGTAATGGTTGTACCAATTTTGCTATTATACCCTATACCTTTGGAGTGCGACACTCTGACTGGATACTAGCACACTCTCCTTATGCTCCCCCCATATGTAGCTCATTTACTTGGGACTATTCTTCACTAATTATAATATCAATACATCTTTACATGGTATTTGTTCTCTTAATACACCTCCGACTCTCATTCCCTTAACGTATTGTTGATGATTAGAGGTTTTATTGTGCTCTTATGTTTGTATAATGACTTTTCTCATGGTGTAGTTGTTACTAACTTATCCTTAAATAGGTTTTTCATTATTTCCTTATTATTTTATTGTTTCCTTTTATCAACGTGTATTGCTTTCAGAGATTTTCAAATGGCATAGGTTAAATACGGATTTTACGTTCTTACTTTTTAAATTCCTATACAAATTCCTATACAAACCTGATACCCCATGAATTCATATTATATGCCTTTTTTCCCCTCATGTTTACTAATGTGCCATTTTCAGGCCATTTGTTTGATGGTTTTCATACATTACATCTTTTTTTCTGACAAGACCTCATCTCACACAGTGGCTGTGATACATATACATCGCTAAGTGACAAACCTTTTTAGCTGCCACTGATACCGTCCGGTTTTTCTCACCTCCCTATTAGGACAGGTGAGCGGGTTCTCTATTGTCTCCGGAATCCCCCTTTCTTTCCCTTGAACCTTTCCTGTACACTCCAACCTTTGCCCCTTATATATTTATCACTCGCTCTCCACTTTACTGTACACCCTTTCTTCCCCTGTTTACCAGTATCTGCTTCACCGTTTTGACATAAATATCAAGGATTCTAGACCCTTCTCAGTTATAAACGGCCCATACTTCTGTGACAATAATGTCCTCTACACTACCAAAGAATGATACACACCAGCTTAAGCTCCTTTCTCTAAACGCAAAGGGACTTAATGTACCAGAGAAACGTTCCCAATTACTTCTTTATATGCATAAACATAGAATAGATATATTATTTTTACAGGAAACACATTTCCGTACAGATGCAACTCCAAAATTACACAATTATTACTTTCCAACTGCTTACCATTCTACTAACCCGCTATCCAAATCTAAGGGGGTATCTATTTTATTAGCTAAGCATTGTCCTTTCCACCTGATTGACACTTTCACAGATGTCAAAGGTAGATTTATTTTCTTAAAAAGGTACCTACATGGGTAAAACATTCACACTAGCGAATGTATATGCCCCAAATTCTAGACAAGTTACCTTCTTCCGTACTATTGTAAAGGCCCTAGCAACGTTTCAGGAGGGTGCTCTTATTTTGGGGTGTGACTTTAACGTCCCCCTAAATCCGCTTCTTGATACCTCTAATGGTAAGTCTATCCTTCCATATGCGGCTCTCCGATCCATTAAGACCCAACTCCAAGCACTGTTATTACATGACACATGGCGTACGTTGAACCCTAACGGTAAAGACTTCTCCTTTTTCTCTGCCCCACATAGCAAATATTCAAGAATTTACTATTTTTTCATTTCACAGAATGATCTTCCCATCCTACAACGTACCTCTATAGAGTCCATGTTCCTCTCAGATCATCACCCTGTCTCTATGACTATATCTTTCTCTGATGTGCCTAACCATTCACAGTCATGGAGATTAGACCCATCTCTGCTCACGGATCCATCCATCTCTGCTGAAGTTGAACTTCACATTAAACATTATTTTATGGAAAACAACCCCAATGATACTTCCCCGCTTATTAATTGGGAAGCCCACAAATGTGTAATACGTGGTGTTCTAATTGCAGCGGCGGTTAAAAGGAAAAAAGAAAGACAAAAACACTTTAATGACCTAGCTTGCAAGATCCGTCAACTTGAACGAGTACATAAACAAACTCAAGCCATTGACACCTTAAACTCTCTGATTCAATGCAGAAATGAGATGCTGGACTTATTGGGCAAACAAGTAAGACGTAGATATATTCTCTCTCGAAAGTCTTTCTACGAATATGGTAACAAAGCAAGTAAGTTACTTGCTAGAGCATTACAGGTCAGGAAGGCTTCTACAACGGTACATTCACTGACAGATTCGGTGGGTCATAAACTAACCTCAACACCTGACATAGCAAATCAGTTTGTCTTGTATTATTCACAACTGTATAATCTACCCCAAATGACTTCGAGTACCAATGAGATTGGGAAGTAAGCAACTGATCAAAGACTTCCTAAATTTACATGGTACCACTCCTATTTCGGAATCCTCTTTTCATGTTCTAGACAAACCCCTGACTACAGAAGAAGTCGATATCGCACTGAAACAAATGAAAACAGGTAAAAGCCCGGGACCTGACAGACTGACTGCAGGTTATTATAAAGCTTACTCGGATATTCTAACCCCCGTTTTTATATCGGCCTTTGATGCCTGTGCGTCGTCCGTCAAGCCCCCACGAGACTTATTGACGGCCCACATTACCGTAATCCCTAAACCGGGTAAAGATTTATCGCTTGTTTCAAACTACAGATCCATCTCATTGTTGAATGTAGACCTCAAGTGGTATGCAAAAATTTTGGTAAATCGAATCCTTCCCCTACTTCCTGATCTTGTACATCTTGATCAAGTCGGTTTTATCCCGGGCAGGGAAGCTAGGGATAACACCCTTAAGGCGCTCAACATTCACCATTGGCTTACGTCTACCGATCGTCTGGGTTTTCTGCTGTCCCTCGATGCCGAGAAGGCATTCGACAGAGTGGCTTGGGATTATATGACTGAAACGTTGAATTGTATGGGCTTTCCTCCCCGTATGTTAAATTATATCCTCACACTTTACTCGACTTCCTCGGCGAGGGTCAGGGTCAATGGCCACCTGTCGGATGCTTTCTCTGTTTCAAACGGTACCCGCCAAGGTTGCCCACTATCCCCTTTAATCTTCGTTCTTACGCTAGAACCATTACTTAGATGTATTAGAGCTAATCCTGATATAAGGGACATAGACGTAAATCACCGCACTTACAAAGTTGCGGCTTATGCGGACGACATACTCCTTTTTTAACAAATCCATTGACAACTATTCCAAACTTACTTAAGGACCTCAACCATTTTAAATTACTATCAAACCTCCAAATAAACTTTTCAAAATCAAACGCCCTAAACATTTCACTGCCTCAAGACTTGTGTACTCAGTGTCAACATAATTTTCCGTTTCATTGGAACAGCAAAGCACTCACGTATCTGGGTATACAAATACCTGTTTCCCTGTCAGATCTGTACTCTACTAATCACTTACTCTTGCTACAAAAAGTAATACTGGACTTGAAGAAGTGGTCCGTAAGACTTTTTTCTTGGTTTGGAAAGGGAGGCCCGGAATGAAAAGACAGAAAGAAAGAATAATGGAGGGCCGGGCATGACAAGGTGGAGAGTAAAAGCAACACAGGGTTAAAAAAGCTGGGAAGTTTGGAGAGGGAGGAGACTGGAGTAATATGTGCTTAAGAGGAGGAGCGCTTTAAATATGAAGGGGCGGGAACGCCCGGGAACATTTTGTGAGGAGACAGCAAGGGAGAGGAAGTTTTTTTTACTTCTCTCCTTAGACAAAATGGCGGACGTGGCTTTGATCCTCGCTCGGTTGCGGGCGGCTGCGGCAACGAAGGGGCCAGACTGTCTGGGAGACCAGGTTGGTGCCCTCATTCAGGGTCGTCATAACAGGACATCTGCTTGGGGCCCGATCTGGCCTGGAGCCTCAGCAGACGCGCCCCCCCCGCGATTCGCGGCACCCCCCTCCCGTGATTTGCGGCCACCCCACCTCCCGCGATTCGCGGCACCCCCCGCGATTTGTGGCTGCCCCCCCGCGATTCCCAGCCCCCCTCCCGCAATCGGTGCCCCCCCCAAAAAAAAAAGTTGCCACACCAGGAGCCCACAGGCTGACTCGTCGGCCCACCCCTGCTTCAGCCGTGGGGTGAGCCGGACGGTACACGTGGCAACGACAGGGGGTGGGGCTATGGGCTGTAATGGCGCCCGTGCTTCACCCTCGCGGCGGATGACCTCAGAAAGTGTGACCCCCCCTTCTGTGCAGGCGGCAGATAGGGGGAGGTTCAGCGGGGGAGAAGCGGTGCCACGTCCGCAGGGCCTCTACCAGATGAGGCTGGCGGTGTCGGGAGAAGCAGCGGGTTGAGGGACGTGCAGGACAGCAGTGATCAGGTGTCGCGGCCTACCCGGGGCTCGTCAAGAGGGCGCAGGCGCTGCAGGGAGGTGGTGGTGGATCCCCAGGAGGGGACTTCAATTCGGCGCCAAGGGGAGTCGCGGCCTCCAGGCAAGCTTCGCCTGGGGGGCTCATCACGCCCATGCTTTCAGCCTGGGAGCGGAGGTCAGAAGGGGAGCTGTCCGGATCATTAGAGGAGGATCGCAGAGGCTTCGCAGCACCAGGGGAGGCGAGATCTGCGGCTGTGGGGGGACGTGCCCTGTCAGCCCGGTAAGTCTACCACTATCATTTCTCCTGTTGATTTGACGAATGCACTGTGTGAGTTGTTGGGTGTGGGGTCGGGGGGCGTTGCCAATGGTGTGGGGGCCACGCCGGTGGTCAGTGATGCTGTTGCACCTGTGGCGGGGGTGGCGGGCAACCAGCCTGCCTCCCCCGGGGCAGGGGCCCTATTGCAGATTATTGAGGGATTTGGTGCATCGATTTTCGTGGGTGAAGGGGGTCCCCCGCAGGTGGCGCTGTGGGTAGGCGGGCAGGTAAAGGGGGCGGTTAAGGTGGTGGCACCCGTGTCCACTGCGGGGCCCGTGACGGAACATTGTTGGAGGTGATCAGGTGAGTAGGGCCGTGGGGGTGAACGCAGGGGATCCTGCTGTGGCGGCCAGGGGGGTTATAGTACGTATCGCTGATGCCGCTAAGTGTGAGGTTTGCGTTTGCTTTGAAGGGCCCTTGGGGGGCTCACCTGACCAGGGGATGAGAGACAAAATTGGAAAGGTGAGTATGTCGAGATTTTCTCATTACTGCCCCTAGAAAAAATTCATTTGGACAAAGGTAAGCCGGTCGCTTCCAAAAAGGAGGATGAGGAGAAGGGGAGGTATCGATTGATCCCGAGGAAGTTTGGGAATTGGCTGCAGGCGTTCGCCATCTTGGCCAACGTGATAGGTGAGTAAACCCCGGAACATTGCTCGGCACTGTGCTGTTATATGGCCGTGATAGGAGAGGCCCAGGGGGATATGGTGGGACTGCTTGGCTGCGTGAAGACGAGCAGTTTAGGCAGCTTTGGGCAGTTTCGTCCGACTCTTCGTTGGGATCATAAGGATACAAGCCTTTGGCTGCGTTTGATGTCCTCGGCGCGGACACCGAGACAGTTTTTCAGGGGGGGGGGGGGGGGGTCGGGGGGACAAAGGCCTCTGTACCACTGACCGAAAAACCATGGGGGGGGGGTGTGCTGCCAGTTTAATGAAGGATACTGCTAGTTTGGGGGGGTCTTGTCGTTTTAAACATGAGTGCGGGGGGAAGCACCCCTTGTCTCGCTTCAAAGAAGTAAAGCGTGCCAGGGATTTTGCTCGCAAGAGGGATGACACCGGCGAAGGCGGTAAGGATGCGGTTTCTAAGTAGATATCCGGATAGGGCGGCGGCTGAGTTGCTGAGAGTGGGTTTCTCGGAGGGTCTTTAAATTCTGTGCTCTCTAGAGGTCGTGCCGCCCTTGGCGCGAAATTTGAGGTCGGCACTGGTTAGTCCAGGGATGGTTTTCGGGAAAACATTGGCTAAAGAGGTGGCTTTAGGTTGTATGGGGGGCCATTTCGGGAGAGCCCACTCGGGGATCTGGTGGTGCCTGAGAAGGAACCGATTACACTTCTGCTTATTCACCGCCTCTCGTTCCCTAAAGGGGGTCAGTCTATGACTCGATAGATCATGAAGTGTGCACAGGGTGGGGCACTCGTGGCAAAGGCGGACATTGAGTCAGCATTCCGTCTGCTGCCGGTACACCCGGACAGTTTTAGCTGTTGGGGTGATGCTGGGGGGGGGTTTATGTGTATCGGTGCCTGCCCATGGGATGCTCCATATCATGCGCCATGTTTGGAAAATTCAGCTCCTTCTTGGTAGGGGTGGGGTGTGACGTGTCGGGTGGTCCATTTCCTAGATGATTTTGTTTGTGCCCCCCCCCTCCACAAAGTTGTGTGCAATTTTATTGGGGAGATTAGGGAGATGATGGGGAAGAGGAAGGTGCAACTGCGTGGACTTCATTCCTTACTGGGTAAGTTAATTTTGAGTGTCAGATTATTCCCATGGGTTGGGTTTTTTGTCGACGGCTGTCGGCTGGGGTGCGGGCCACTACGCATTTCATTTGACTCAATGAGGAACTTAGGGATGAGGTGAAAGTGTGGCTCACGTTCTTGGAAACTTACAACGGGTGATGGGGGGCCCGGTGAGCAATTTTGATTTAGTATGGGTCACTGATGCAGCAGGGTCCATGGGTTATGGTGCATTTTCCGGGGGCAATGGAGTGCAGGGGCTTGGCTCAAGTTTTTAGGTGGAAGCGGGGTTCATTCGTATCCTGGTATTGCTGGAACTGTTTCCGGTGGTATTGGCTACGGAGCTGTGGGGGGCAAGGTGTAAGGCCCTGAAGATTAGATTGCACTGTGACAATATGGGGGTGGTGCAAGTCATCGAATGGATTGCCGTGTCGTCAAGACCGGTGGGCGATTGCTGGGCCACCTCGTATTGCGCTGCTTACAGTTGAACGTTTTTCTCTATGCTGTGCATATTCCCGGGGTTTGACAACACACTAGCTGATTCACTGTCCCGGTTTCAGGATCAGGAAGTCGGTAAGTGGGTCGACATGGGTGCAGATCCAAAAATCCAGAGTGAGGGGCTGCGTTCATACGGCTAGCGGATGCTGAGCTGGGCGTGTTTGAGACAAAGTTGCTGGTAGTTTACTTTGTAACTCGGCGCATGGGGGCAGGGGTTTCGGTGTCAGGGATCGAGAAGAAGCTGGCAGGCTTGGCGTTTATGTTCAAACTCCAGGGCAGGCCGGTTTTCACTACGGTTTTCTGGGTAAGGCAGGCGTTAAGGGGGTGTCGAAAGGATCTCCCTCATAAGGATACAGGGAGGCCTGTGTCTTTTCTCTTTTACAGGTGATCTGTTTATGAGGTTAAGTTGTTCTATACAGCGTTTTCTGTTGCATTTTGTGGGGCATTTAGGGTGGGGGAGCTTGTGTGCCAGTCAAAACTGAGGACTGGGGGGGTTACTGGTACAGGACGGGGAGTACGATAGGGTGAGGTTGCGGTTCAGGAGGCCAAAAAGGGGTGACGGTACACCTGTTTTCCTTGCCCGGGGCTCAAGCCTGTTCAGTGAGGGTGGTGAAGGAATTTTTGGAAGTTAGGCCGGCCGGGGGTGGGCCTTTTTTGGTGCATGGGGATGGATCGTTTCTAGTACGATTTTAATGCGTGGCAGTTTTCCGTTAATGCCTGGGGCGGCGGGGCGCGACTGTGCGCATTTCGCTTCACACTCCTTCCGCATCGGGGGTGGCCACTGAGGCTGCCCGGTGCGGGTTGGATGAGGCGGCACTAAAACGGATCGGGTGATGGGAGTCCAGGAGGTTTTCGTTCTTATGTACGCCACCATTTATTAGCTGATGTGAGTGGGAATATGTGGGAATTGAAGGGGTGTGCGAGGGTGGTTATTGGCAATGATGGGGTGTTTTCCTAGGGTTTGAATGATGTTGTGGTATTTTCGTTTCAGATGGAGGTCCAACACGCCTCGTCTGGATGTTGGGGCATTCTTATGTCTTTTGGGGGGAAAAGAGGGCAGACGTCAGACAGGAGGGCTGGCAGTTGGGGATATCCAGGAGGGAGGCTTACGTTAAGGGCATAGGCATCCCCGGCATGGTTTGGAGTAGGGTGGTGCCAGAGGTGTATCGGTACGCCCGGTTGGATAGACCGCCGGTCGTTTTGGTACTACATGTGGGGGGGGGGGGGGGAAATAACTTGGGGATAAGAGCCATTGGGGCTCTGTTCTCAGCCATAAAGTCGGATTTCTTGGTGCTTAGAGAGGTCTTCCTGGGGACGTTGGTGGTATAGTCTGACGTTGTAGCGCGCACCTCGTGGTGGATGGCGAGATCAGTGGCATGGATTTAACAAGGCGGGAAGCAAGTTTAACATACTGGTGGGTAGGTTTGTTGCCAATAATGGGGGGCTGGTGGTAAAGCACATGGAGTTGGAGGTAAATGTGGGCTTGTACTTACGGAGGGATGGTGTGCATCTTTCTGATGTGGGGATGGATTTGTGGGCATTGAGGATTCAGGATGGGATCCAGTGTGCCCTGCGGGTGTGGAGGGGCCCTTAAGGGTAAGGGGTTACCCTTGAAGGCTGTGGCGGTGTCCTTGGTCTTTGACAGTGGCATAAAACAGATGTGATGGAAGTGGTGGGGGCTCATCGGTGGTATGTGCCCCTCTGGTGTATTCCAGTGGAACGGTGTCTGCTGCTATACGGGTATGGTTGCACTGCGGGAAGGGGTTGTCTCCGAGCTGTGATACGGCTGGAGGCCTGGTATGGTAAAATTTTGGTCCCGCAGTGTATTGGTGGAAAAAGTGTTAAAAGTTCGGGGTGCCATCAGAGACCAACAGACTGGGAGTTAAACTGTTAAAGTTATTGAAGTGAAAGTATTATTTTATATTGGAGTTTTATCTAATTATGTTTTAATAAAAAGGCTGTTATGGCCAGTTATACTCCAACTCTGGTGTGGGCTAATTATTATAGAGTGGTTAAGATAAGGGGTATGTAATTTAAGAGGGCAGAATGGTATGGGTAAAGTGTTGGGAATATCTCGATTACACTGGTCAAGGGAGGCCCGGAATGAAAAGACAGAAAGAAAGAATAATGGAGGGCCGGGCATGACAAGGTGGAGAGTAAAAGCAACACAGGGTTAAAAAAGCTGGGAAGTTTGGAGAGGGAGGAGACTGGAGTAATATGTGCTTAAGGGGAGGAGCGCTTTAAATATGAAGCGGCGGGAACGCCCGGGAACATTTTGTGAGGAGACAGCAAGGGAGAGGAAGTTTTTCCCACCCACCCTCCCTATTGTTTGGTGTTTTTGTCATGTTTGTGTGTTTTCTTGTGTTTCAGGTCGGATGGTTTCGGGACGTCGTAACAGCTGTGTACTGGCGGTGTCTTTGGTCTTTGACGGTGGCATAAAACAGATGTGATGGAAGTGGTGGGGGGCTCATCGGTGATATGTGCCCCTCTGGTGTATTCCAGTGGAACGGTGTCTGCTGGTATATGGGTATGGTTGCACTGCGGGAAGGGGTTGTCTCCGAGCTGTGATACGGCTGGAGGCCTGGTATGGTAAAATTTTGGTCCCGCAGTGTATTGGTGGAAAAAGTGTTAAAAGTTTGGGGTGCCGTCAGAGACCAACAGACTGGGAGTTAAACTGTTAAAGTTATTGAAGTGAAAGTATTATTTTATATTGGAGTTTTATCTAATTATGTTTTAATAAAAAGGCTGTTATGGCCAGTTATACTCCAACTCTGGTGTGGGCTAATTATTATAGAGTGGTTAAGATAAGGGGTATGTAATTTAAGAGGGTAGAATGGTATGGGTAAAGTGTTGGGAATATCTTGATTACACTGGTCAGGGCTGCCATCATTAAAATGCACATTTTACCTAAGTTATTGTACTTATTACAAACAGTCCCTATTAAACTTCCTCCATCTTTTTTCTCAGCTTATAGAAAAGTGTGTACTGATTTTATCTGGGGTCCATTAAGACCTAGAATTAGTTACTCCAGACTCACTGCCCCTAAACTCAAAGGAGGTGTGGGCTTGCCAGATCTGAAAAAATACCAACAGGCTTGCCATTTGACTAGAATCATTGATTGGAATGTCCACTCTGATACTAAGGATTGGGTCCATTTGGAGTCTTCAATGGCTTCTGTCCCTTTGGCACATTCTCCATGGATAGCTCAACATCATATTCCCTTGACATTCCGTTATAATCCTTTAATACACCCTACACTAACCTCCTTTAGAGATACGTGTACCAAGCACAGAATTTTGTCGATCCTGGGTCCAATGACCTCGCTTAGACTGAATCCTGCCTTTACTCCTGGAATACAAGGGAACTTCTTAAAAGATGTTTGGCCACATTCACATGTGAGAGCTACGCACTTCTTTGAAGATGGCCAATTTATCTCTTACAATAATTTAGCCGCTAAAATGTTGACAGGTACGTTCCCTTTTTGGTCATATGTACAAGTTCAACACTTTTTTCACGCTCCTAAACCTACGCCGGATTGGGCGAGATAACATACCCCATTTGAAACACTGTGTTTGAAAACAGAACCACAACGACATCTTATTTCTTGCACATATGCTCTATTATTCTCAGAACATACTTCTAATGATAATTGGCCTTATCGTAAATGGGAAGAAGACCTTTCTACAGAACTAACTGAGAGAGATTGGGAAACCATTTACAATCATATTCATAAGGGTACACTGAACACTTATACACAGGAAAATGCTTTTAAAATAGCTTTGAGATGGTACAGAACCCCCCTCAAGCTTCACCATATGTACCCGACTCTTTCTCCACAATGCTGGAGATGTGGTTCAGAGACTGGTTCGCTCTTACATATCTGGTGGACGTGCCCTAAAATCCAACCCTTTTGGTTGGATGTCCATAAATACATTACGCAAATAACCACCTACAATTTAGAATATACACCAGTTCAGTTTCTGTTGCATCTCCCCTCAATCCCAAAAAAGGTGTATTTTCGCTCTTTGCCTATGCATATGGTGAATGCTGCTAAAATGTGTATTCCTACTAAATGGCGCTCCCCTAACCCTCCGTCCATGGCAGATTGGTTCTTACGTATTGGTAAAACGGCGGAAATTGAAGATCTCATCCACCAGGCAAAAGTTACGCCTTCCAAATTCACCAAGATTTGGTCTTGCTGGATACATTTCCCTACTACAGATGAATACAAACGGGTCATTTCATGATGAGTCATTGAGATTGATATAAAGATATTTGTGACTCTGGCTACTCCTTCTTTTTCATCTTGACACCTTTTTTTATCTAAATATTTTTTTAGTTTTATTATATGTTTCAGATTATTTTAATTATTAGGGTTTAGTCCTATCAGGTACACTCCTCATTGATATTTTATCAATATCTTATTGATGTACCTGTTTATATGGTTTAGTTTTCTTAGGTCTGAAATTATTTTACATTTTTGCTTCATTGCATTGTTTGAACTTATCTTTGAGACTGTAAAATTATACATCTGTATTTTATGTGGCGGCTGCGTCCGCATTTATTATCTTTATGTACTTCTGTGTTCGTTCACAATAAAAACTTCTCAACAAAAAAAATAATCTAGGAAGGATAAGGTTTGTTTATGCCATGTATATGTTAGTTTTATATTTCTGTTGTTCAGATTGAGTTCCTCCATGAACAGAGTGAGTTCCTGGTGTGACCCCCCCCAGATCATGATCACATCGTCTATGAACCTTAGCCATAGAAGACAGTGGTCACGATACATAGGTGAGGTGTATACCAGCTCATCCTCCCATAGACCAAGATGGAGGCACACATAGGCCGGTGCCCACGGTGCACCCATGTATGTGCCTCTTATCTGTCTATAGTTATTATTTAGAAATTGAAAACAGTTGTTGGTCAGCATAAAGCTGAGTCAGGGCCGGCCCTACCATGGGACCCGATGGTACCATTGTACCAGGCGGCACTTTCAGGGGGGCGGCAAATTGCCGCCTGCCCACCATCTCCTTCCTCTCCCCCACTCCACCTTTCACTGTGAAACAGCAGCAGTGGCATAAAGAATACACTGTGCCTGCGGCTGCGGTGTGTATTCTGGATTTAAAAAGCTCCTTTCTGTCTCTTCCCCCTCCCTCCAGTCTCGTGCCGTGCGGTGTCCTTGTTATCTCCCTGACTCAACATCCCCCCTCCAATCATCAGTGCGGAGTGTTGTGAGAACTGGGGGGCGGAGCTCACTGGATCTCCTGTCGGGCTGGCCAGAGGAAGGGAGGAGGTGAGCTGACTTATTCTGGGAGAAGTTTCCTAGGGTGGATAGTAGTTGCTTTCAAGGTGTTTTTTTCTTCAGGAGATGCAGTGAAGGGTTAACAAAACTTGTCAGAAGAATCGGAGGAGATAGTGAGTGTGGGGGGAGGGGGGGTCTGCAGCAGCCCGATCACATTTGACAGATCACTTCTAAGCATGAACAGTCTGTGCAAACATCCTCCAATCCAATTATTCAGACTAGATAATGTGAAGTCATGTATAACCATTCATGTAACCTGTATATATGTGGTGAGTTTGATTGTACAGAGCCTGGATACCACAGAATTACATGAATGGTCATACATTACCTTCACATTATCTGGGTATACAGAGTGCTAGGAGCTTGATTACATAGATCTGTAGTACTGTTGTATGATTTATTGTTGTATGTTTTCAGTGGATGAGCTTTTTTTTTATTTTTATTATATACATCGCTATTTGACCACTTCTCAGCCACCAACTCCCCCCAGCTTGCATCACCCCCCCAGACCACTTCATACAGACGTCACTCCGAGCTGCTTCCTACCCCCCCCCATCATTCCATGGTCACTTTCCTTCCCCTATCTTCCCAACATCACTCCCTGGTCACCCCATAGACACCGCAAGAAATCCCTCCTCAATCTGCCACCGCCATACCCTCCGAAGTCCTCTCCTGTACCAACTGCACCCATCATACCCTCCGAACTCCTCCCCTGCACTAACTGCACCCATCATACCCTCCGAACTCCTCCCCTGTACTAACTGCACCCATCATACCCTCCGAACTCCTCCCCTGTACTAACTGCACCCATCATACCCTCCAAACTCCTCTCCTGTACTCACTGCACCTATCATACCCTCCGCACTCCTCTCCTGAACATACTGCCCCCATCATACCCTCCACACTCCTCTCCTGTACATACTGACCCATCATACCCTCCACACTCCTCTCCTGTACATACTGCCCCCATCATACCCTCCACACTCCTCTCCTGTACTAACTGCACCCATCATACCCTCCGAACTCCTCCCCTGTACTAACTGCACCCATCATACCCTCCAAACTCCTCTCCTGTACTCACTGCACCTATCATACCCTCCGCACTCCTCTCCTGAACATACTGCCCCCATCATACCCTCCACATTCCTCTCCTGTACATACTGACCCATCATACCCTCCACACTCCTCTCCTGTACATACTGCCCCCATCATACCCTCCACACTCCTCTCCTGTACATACTGCCCCCATCATACCCTCCACACTCCTCTCCTGTACATACCGCCCCCCTCATACCCTCCACACTCCTCTCCTGTACATACTGCCCCCATCATACCCTCCACGCTCTTCTCCTGTACATACTGCCCCCCTCATACCCTCCAAACTCCTCTCCTGTACATACTACCCCATCATACCCTCCACACTCCTCTCCTGTACTAACTGTACCCATAATACCCTCCGAACTCCTCCACTGTACTAACTGCACCCATCATACCCTCCGAACTCCTCTCCTGTACTAACTGCCCCCATCATACCCTCCACACTCCTCTCCTGTACATACCGCCCCCCTCATTCCCTCCAAACTCTTCTCCTGTACATACTGCCCCCATCATACCCTCCACACTTCTCTCCTATGCATACTGCCCCCATCTTACCCTCTGCACTCCTCTTCTGCAGAACCCTGTGCATTCAGATGTAAAGGGGAACTCTGCGGATTCAAATCTAAAGGAGAACTCTGTTGACTCTGATATAAAGGGGGACTCTTGTGATTAACTCCATATGATTAAAAAATGTATTTAATCACAAAAATATATGTACAGTGTATACTAAATTAAAAAAAAAATTAGCTGTGCATTGCTTTGTACAGAGGTAATGAATTTAATGTACTACAAAAAAATATATATATTGACGTGCGCTGCTAATGTGTTCTGGTTTGGCTTGACGAAAAGGTGGCAAAACTATGCTGCACTTGTGAGGCAAATTGTCGCCAACCCATTCCGCCCGCTCCGTGCTCCACTGTGAGGCAAATTGACGCCCGCCAGCCAGCCTGCTCTGCTCCCCGCACGCTCCATTCACCTGGGCATCGGGCCCAGGTGAATGGAGCGTGCGGGCAGAACAGGGGAACAGTCAGCGAGTGGGACAGTCAGCAGGTGAGCGGGCTTGCTGGCCAAACAGCGGGCGGGGGAGCAGAGAGATGACATCATCTCTCACTGCCCGCCCTGCATCACTGCAGTTCCGTCCCCACTGTGCAGGCAGCAGAGAGATTAAATTATCTCTCTGCTGCCTGCCTTTACTCTGGGACACAGCAAGTGGCAATCTGCTACGTGTAGCAGGTGACGTGGCAAGTGACAATCTGCAACGTGTGGCAGGTGACGTCGTGGCAAGTGACAATCCGCAATGTGTGGCAGGTGACGTCGTGGCAAGTGACAATCCGCAATGTGTGGCAGGTGACATTGTGGCAAGTGACAATCCGCAATGTGTGGCAGGTGACGTTGTGGCAAGTGACAATCTGCAATGTGTGGCAGGTGACGTGGCAAGTGACAATCCGCAATGTGTGGCAGGTGACGTCGTGGCAAGTGACAATCCGCAACGTGTGGCAGGTGACGTCGTGGCAAGTGACAATCCACTACGTGTGGCCGGTGACATCGCGGCCGCCGGCCACGCACAGGTCCTTTTATACTCCTATATACATGTATAGAGCCATGACAGGTCCTCTTTATTCTCCTGCATACATGTATAGAGCCATGACAGGTCCTCTTTATATTTCTATATACCATATTTTTCAGTGTATAAGACGCTATTTTTTCCTAAAATAATAGCCTGTAAATCGAACAGCGTCTTATACACGGTTGGTCAGCCTGGGAGACATCCGCGAAGGTGCGTCGCGGCCCATAGCTTGTCAAGTGGCTTCCTCCAATCACGAGCCGTATGTTACTGACGTCAGCTAGAGCTGGGGGAGGAGGTGGAGAGTGAGCAGATGCGATCCCGTTGGAAGTGGAGATGCACAGATGCAACAGGGACCGGAGTGTTCTGGGACCAAGATGTCAGAAAATAATAAAAGTAAGTGATCGTCTTACTCTGCCAAATCAAACCAAATGTAGCCAGCTATGCAAAAAAGAGCATGGGAATAGAGCTGCAGAGATACAGTTTGGACTTGCCTCCACTGAGTGTATGATCAGACAGTGGAGAAAACAGGAAGAACAACCCCTGCATAATATACTAGTATTTAAACGTTACCTGCGGTAATTACTAAATAAAAATGTGTTCTGTTTTACCTATGTGTAAAATATTGATTTCTTAATTTTGGGTTGGAAAAGTGGGGGGCGTCTTGTACATGGGGGCGTCTTATAGACGGGAAAAATACGGTACATGTATAGAGCCATGACAGGTCCTCATTATACTCCTATATACATGAATAGAGCCATAACAGGTCCTTTTTATAGAGCCATGACAGGTCCACTTTAGTTATCATGATATAAAATGATGGATGTGGGGGCATTTTGGTGGGCGTGATTTTTTTTTTTTTTTTTGGGGGGGGGGGGGGCAGCATTTCATTCTTGGTACCAGGCAGCACAATGTCTTGGGCCGGCACTGAGCTGAGTGTGTCCACAATGAACTCATTCTGGGCTGCTAAGAGGGGAAATTTCTGAGGCAAAAATTGTTCAACAGCCCTGAGGCCCCACTCATGGGGAATCGACGTGTAAAGCAACTCCACGTCGGTTCGCACCAGCAGGGCCCCAGGGGGGAAGACAACATCTCCCAGACGTCAAACACCAGATCTTTGATAAGAGCATCCACAAATCTACCACAAATCTACCAACCCGTTCCAAGGGTCCCTTGATGGCAGACACGATAGGTCTGCCTATGGGATTGGTGGTAGACTTGTGGAGCTTTGGAATAATATAGAACGTTGGTGTATTGAATTCCATCACTGATGATATTTGAGATACTCAAATTCCCTCTTGGTGATAAGCTTCTCTTCAAACGCGAAACTCAATTTAAAGTTAAGCTCCTTGGTAATCTCCAAAAAGGGATTTCGGTCCAGCTTCAAATAGGTGTGCCTATCACCAAGAAGGCGCATGGTCTCTTTTTCATACATAGCTTGGGGGAGCAGAACAGTATTTCCCCCTTTGTCACTGTTTTTAATAACTATGTCATTGGCCTCCTCTAGCTGTCTTAGGGCCTTTCTCTCTTCTTTCGTGAGATTGTCCATGCCCCTCCACTTCCAATCGACTTTGGACAGGTTTTTACGTACCTGTTCCAAAAATAAATAAATCCATCGATGTTTGGACAGAGGTGGCATTTTTAACGATTTGATTGGAAGATTGGCGAGGACACTCAATGGGGTAGTCGTTCATCGAATCAGGGTCACTAACGTCGTTCTTATCTAGGAGGGAGACTACGTTTTCTAATGCTTCTTGTTCTTCCTTATCAATGTCAGTCATTTCAGTGTTTTTTGTCGCTGGTTATGCCAGCATTTAAATACTAGTTTCCTCAGGAAGAGACTAATGTCTTTAAAAACCTCAAATTCACTCATCACTGCTTTCGGTGAAAATGATAATCCCTTTTGCAGCAGTGACAGATGGTGTATGTTCAGTGGGAAGTCGGTCAGGTTTACTACTCTCATATCGTTAGATATATTGAGGTCACAGATGCTAGTTAAAGGGCTAACAGTCTTAATTATTTTCTGTATGATCTTGGTCTTAGTTCCCGTTTGTTTTGTCCTCGTCGTGTAGATTTCCCTGTCTGCGGTCGTAAATCTGAATATTCTGTTTCCCCTTTTGGGATGTTTTGTTTTTTCCACTTTTCTTGGGGCCTGGTCCCTCTCCCTGGTTATTTGACCGCCTCAAGTGAGCAACAGTTTTCACGAAGCTTGATTTGAGAGGGACATACAATCTCGTCAGGATTAAGGAGGGCGACTAGTGGAAAACTGCGTTTAATACCAGAACAGGTCATTATGAGTATCTTGTAATGCCTTTTGGCCTCTGTAATGCTCCGGCAGTTTTCCAGGAGTTTATTAACGATGTCCTCTGAGATTTGTTGCAGTTATGTGTGGTGGTTTATTTCGACGATATCCTCATATTTTCCAAGTCCCTGGAGACCCACCACACAGATGTCTGTCGAGTGCTCAGAAACTAAGAGAGAACAATCTCTATTGTAAACTGGAGAAGTGCGAGTTCCAGCGTGAACAGGTTAAATTCCTGGGCTATGTAATTTCCACTGCTGGTTTTTCAATGGACCCAGAGAAACTTTCTGCAGTCCTACAGTGGCCTCGACCCATGGGTTTATGTCCTCTGCAGCGTTTTCTTGGCTTTGCCGACTATTATCGGAAGTTTATTCGTAACTTCTCGTCTCTGGTCAAGCCCCTGACTGATATGACCAGAAAGGACGGTAACCCACAGACTTGGTCTCCAGAGTCCATTAAGGCTTTTGAGAGTCTTAAGACTACCTTTGTTTCTTCTCCTGTGTTGGCACATCCTGATCCTACATTGCCTTTTATCCTTGAAGTTGATGCTTCTGAGACTGGAGTTGGCGCCCTTCTGTCTCAACGTCCTAACTCTGTGTTGGGCCATTTTCCAACAATTCTGGTGGCCTAGTCTACGTGTGATGTAGCCGCCTTCGTAGCTGCCTGTTCCGTGTGTGCGCAGAGTAAGACTCCACATCATCTTCCAGTGGGCCTCCTACAACCCATACCCAATGGTGAGAGGCCCTGGACCCACCTGTCTATGGATTTCATTGTGGAGTTACCCAACTCCCAGGGCAACACAGTTATCCTTATGGTGGTAGACCGGTTCTCGAAAATTTCTCACTGTATACCATTAAGAAGTTGCCTACGTCTAAGGAACTGGCTTCCATTTTTGCTCGGGAGATCTTTCGCTTACATGGCTTACCCAAGGTCATTGTCTCTGACAGGGGAAGCCAGTTTGTGTCCTGGTTCTGGCGAGCCTTTTGTGCACAATTGGGAATTCAGCTTGCTTTCTCCTCTGCGTATCACCCGCAGTCTAATGGGGCAGCAAAACGAGCCAATCAGTCCTTGGAGCAATTCCTGCGTTGCTATATTTCTGACCATCACAACAACTGGTCAGACCTCTTACCATGGGCGGAGTTTGCTCACAATAGCGCTCTGAATTCTGCTTCCCGTTTGTCCCCGTTTATGGTGAATTATGGTTTCCAACCTTCCATGTTGCCTGACTCGTTTGTTCCTCAGAGTATTCCTGCGTTAGAGGAACATCTCCGTGGTCTTCGTTACACTTGGGTACAAGTCCAGGAGGCTCTGCGACAGGCTAACGAGAGGTACAGACTCCACGCTGACCACAGACACCTGCCTGCGCCTTCCTACCAGGTTGGGGACAGGGTCTGGCTGTCATCTCGCAACTTCCGACTTCGTGTTCCTTCTCTGAAGTTCGCACCTCGGTTTATTGGGCCTTTCCGTATCCTTCACAGGATAAACCCAGTGGCTTACACCTTGGACCTTCCTTCCAGTATGCGTATCTCTAATGTCTTTCATGTCTCCTTATTGAAACCTTTGGTCTGCAACCGTTTTACCACCTCTGTGCCACGTTCTCACCCTATACAGGTTGAGAACCATGAGGAGTATGAAGTACAGTCCATTGTTGACTCCCATAGGTTCCGTGGGTGCATACAGTACCTGGTGCATTGGAAGGGGTACGGTCCGGAGGAACACTCTTGGGTCCCATCCTTGGACATACATGCCCCTGTCCTCCTCCGTGATTTCCATAGACTTTTCCCCTCAAGCCTGGTGGTCCTCCGAGGGGAAGGGGTCGTTGAGGAGGGGGTACTGAATAAACAAGCTAAATGGTGGGGCTTTATATGAAGCACACTACTGAATTATATGGACCAATTATATTAAACATAGTTTATTCATTACAAAAAGGCATGGCATACACATAAAATATGGTAAAATAAAATTGATAGGTAGCAGTAAAGCCCTGTACACACGATCGGTTTTACCAATGAAAACAGTCCGATGGACTTTTTTCATAGGACAAACCGATCGTGTATGGGACCCATCGGTCTTTTTTCCATCGGTTTTAAAAAATAGAACATGTTTTAAATTTTTCCGATGGATCAAAAACCGATAGCAAATTCCGATCGTCTATGGGCAAGTCCATCGGATAAAAAACCCACGCATACTCAGACTGAATCAGGAGACGGGAGCGCTCGTTCTGGTAAAACTAGCGTTCCTAATGGAGAGAGCACATTCGTCCTTCTGCAAATTATTGCCTTGTTTAATGCAGCGCATTGTTTTCTTCTTTAGAATGGTGTTTAAAATTTATTTTTTGCTGCAGATATTTATCCCGAGTTCTGTCAAACTTCTTTCTTTATTGTTTCTTGTGATCTCATGAATAATTTGATCTATTCTTAAAGTCAGACCTCACTCATTTTAAAAATGATTTAGAATCCAGATCTTTTTTTTTTTTTTCTTTTTTCTTGTGGCCTTTTTTTTTGGTGTCAAGTTCTCCTAACAACATATGTTTATTTTATTTTTCCCTCAAGGGGGTTGGTGTCCATTATTAATTACACATTGTATTTATGAAATGTTCTTGCTACTCACAATAAAAACACATCAGGCAAGTATTTTGGCTGAAATCAAATCTCCATTTATTCTGGCAAAAAATATAAAGAAACCCGAAGGGCAACAATTGGAAAATTAGCGGATTATATGAAGACTTTGGACCCCAGAGGCAGATATTACTATGATGAACAATAAAATAAACAACATAAGGAAATCAGGAGCAGCAGCCGAAGACATACATCATTCCAAGCTGTTATACTCCTACAAACTGCAACTTCTGAAAGAGCAGCTTGAAGCCAGGGAATCACCTTCTGCTCTTCCCTCCACGCTTCCCTCCAGCATTTGTTCCACGGCCCCGTCCACGCACCCTTGCAAGCTGTGCCACTGTCGGTGGTAATGTGGCAGGAGGAGGAGGAGAAGGAGGAGAAGGATGGGCCAGATGGCAGAGATGAGTGGCCTCTGTCAGATGACCCCTCCCCCCCGTGTGAATGGCAGTGTATATCAGATGCTCACAGAGGGCACGTTGTCCCGCCTCCATTTGAAACAACTTTTTGGCCAAGAAGGCACTAAAGCCCTCAACAGGGTTAAAGGGGGCCCTCATAATGGCAGCAGCGTCACGTATTATCTGAAGTGACTCCTCCTCCACCGGTGTCATCCGCCGATGTTTTTTCGGTCTGACGTAGAGGGGAGCCACTTGTGACTGTGTGCTGCCACTAGGCCTGGGGACCTGTTAAGTGCCACTTGGCCCTGCCTCCTCCTGGCTGCCACTCACCCCTGCCTCCTCCTGCCTGCCATATTCCTGAGCCTCTTCCTCCTGGCTGACCTCATCCTGTGTAGAAAAAAGGGGCATAGTTTGATATTTTGTTGAATCAATCACACACAATTTTTATCTCATGTCTGTTGCAATTTGAATGTTCAATAAATTGAAAAGACTTTCATTCTGACCCGTTTTTTTTTAGATACTGTACCAATCATTTCTGCCCACTTTTTTTTTTTTTTTTTAAACTTTTTTTTTTTTTTTTTTTGGGTTAATTATTTAATTTGTGAAGAATAAATCTAGTTCACAATAGTACATTGAGGCCAATAAATATGTTTGAAAATACTATACCTAGCTGAAGATGCGCAGATCCGGCTCTTCCAGCTCAGGTGGCTCCTCCTCCCCCTCTGCAGGGGTGGAGGGAAGGGTGGAAGGAACGCTGGAGGGAAGGGTGGAAGGAACGCTGGAGGGTAGGGTGGAAGGAAGGGTTGAGGGAAGGCTGGAAAGTGATTCCCTGGCCTCAATCTGGTCTTCCAGAAATTGCAGATGCTTGTAGTACCACAGTTTGGGCTGAACTACTTCATCTGCTGCTGCTCCTGATCTCACAAGCGCGGACTGCTGTGTAGCTTTTTTTGTAAGCATTCCGCATGTTGTTTATCTTATTGTTCATCATAGTGTAGTCAGCCTCTGGGACCCAGGTCTTCATATATTCCGCTAATTGGTTAATTGTTGCCCGACGTACACCACTCTTGTGGTAAGAACTATGTTTGAGCTCCCACAGGTTGCGCAATTCTTTGTATTTCTCGATGAATAACAACATAATGTCTGGCTCCCTTAATTTATGCATTTTACTTTCTGCAAGATAAAACACAAGAAAAAAACAGTAGAGGTCAGTTTCAATTGTCATAATCTTATCCCAATATAGGCCTTTAAAATCAGGAACCATTATAGGCCACTGCAGGCCCAAGTTTCATTCTTACCTTAGTTGATTTTTTTCGTCACTTCCGGTCGTTCTTACTCCGCGCAACCATAACCTCGTTTCCCATTTATATACCCTGCGCATGCGTGTAACTCCGCCCGCCCATGACGTTCTTTTTATGCATTTCCCCGCCCCTTCTCGTTCGGCGCACAGTAGGAGACGACGATATGTCGGTGACACAGGTGCATGCTTTATTATTAAGTACCGACGAGGAAAGCCCAGAGGCGGGAATGTCCCGATCCAGGAATAAAAGATACAAGGCGACTAATATGTAATTTGCTGAGATGGCGGAGATGGTGGACATCCTGCGGAGGAAAGATTATGATGGGAAGCATGGGCCATACAACACCCCTAATCTCCGGAAGTCTCAAATACTGGACAAAGTGGCGAGGAGTCTCTATCAGAAATTTGGGATCAGGAGATCCAAGGAGCAGCTCCGTAAAAGGTGGTCTGACCTGAAGCTGAGGGAGCCGGAGCAGTATAGGAAGCTTAAAAAAACCCTTGAAAAAAGTAAGTTTATTTCCTGTGTTATTTCAAATTGTAATATTTATTCTTGCATGTTTTGCTACATGTGCTTGGGTTGTCTGGTTTCACATTGTAAAATGTCAACTTTTATGTTAAGTTGAGTGTCCACTTATTTGGTAATGTTTCGTAGTAAACACTGATCGTCTTCAAAAGAACATGTTTTGCACACATGTGGTCATGCATATTTTAATGAAAACAACGTTTATAAACATTGTGGGCTAGATGATGTGTTGTAATTAAATAGAATGTGAAATGATAAACTGGATTCTGGGTAAAGGAGAGGACACTGAAGCAGCTGGTTACACAGCTTTTAACTCAGGAGCACTATAGTGTGGGCCACCTGAACAACCTTTTTAGGGTGTCACACACAGGTGCTCCAGTGGATACCTTGGGGTGTCTCCATGTGTGTTATTTTGGTCCAAAAATAAAAGTATTCCTGCTTTGTTGAATTCACAAAATCTCATGTGTTCATCTTGGAACTCATCCAAAACTAAATTGGACCCCACTTCCAAGCAATGTTTACAATTTATGCCCTCAAATCTCTGTGTGCTAAAGGATACCTTTTGTTTGTTTCATTCTCATAGGGGAGAGGAGACTGGGAGGACGCCACTCTGAGGAGCCTTGGAAGCACAGACCACATAAAGAAAACCAAGATCCAAAAGCACCCCAAGATCGGCATGTGGAGGAAGCGGAGGTGGAGGACGGAGAGGTGGAGCTTATCACCACAACAGGTCAATGTCTGTCACCACAACTTCAAGGTAAAAACAGATTTAGGCCTGCATATTTCTAAATCCCTTCTTTTTTTTTTAGGGGATGAACGTGGTGGTGTGTCCGAAACTCCAACTCCTCCATTCACAAGTGCTAGTGCCAAAATACTAATTCAAGAAATAATGGAATGTAGTAGCGAAATGGCCATTATGAGGAATAGGATGAATGTGATTGAGCAAAAATATAAAAACATTATATTTTGGGGCGAATAGTCTGAAGCCCCCCCCCCTGTTATTTTGTATTTTTTGGCAACAAACATTTGCACTTGTTTTCCCACCAGCCAAAATTTGAAGATGCACACAGTGTGTCAACATGTGCTATCTGCCGTCACAGGATATCTATGTCCCTGTTTTGGGGGTGCAACCTCTTCCTCGCTACTCAAGTAGGTGAGAGGAAGGGTTTGCACCCCCAAAGCACGTCCATTGATCCCCCATGATGGCAGATAGCACATGTTGACTTTAGCCATAGGCTTACCTTGAAAATAACCATTTGGCAAACAAGAAACTGTGTGCATCTTCAAATTTGGGATGGTTCAGGGGTGACATCACCCCATCTCAGGTTTATCGTTTTAATGTTGAACTTTGTAAGTTCCATTCTTTTGATATGTTTGCTATTTTGACCCATGCAAGTTTATGCAAAACCAAAAGAAAGCAAAAAATATTATTATTCTCCAAAATGTGGAGCAAAAAATTTCTACATTGTGTTTAATAAAAAAAAAAAACGCACCTGTGGTGCACAGAGTAAAAAATATTTTGGACACTCAAAAATGTGTTGCTTGTTCTTTCTATGCTCAATAGCAGTTCCGAAAATGCAAAATGCATGTTTTTTACTGTGACAATTGTGGCTATTTACTAAAGACAAATACACTTGGCACTACAAGAACCTGGGAGACACATACTAAAAAAGTAAAAACGCAATAAATGACAAAACAAGTTTTTCAAATATATATTTTTCATTTATTTTTTGGTAAAAAAAAGGTCAGATATGGTCTGGCATTGCGATGGCCCCCCTACCTGTGAAGTACTCAACGTATTTATCACGTACTTCACGGGCACTTTGGGGGGCCAAGCCAGTATGGGCAGTGTCCAGGCTGGTCAGAATGTTCATCTCAGATAGACCGGCCTCAGGCCCAACTGTAGATATATATGTTGCAGAGTATTGTCTCAAGAAATTGTACAATATGCAGCAGCAGTAAATTATGTGGTTGAGTTTGTATTCCGCCATGTGGATAGCTGTCTGAAACAGGCAGAACCGGCTGGCCATTATCCCGAAGGCATTCTCCACAAACCTCCGGGCTCTGGCCAGCCGGTAATTAAAAACCCTCCTCTCCGGGGTGAGGGTGCATTGGGGAAACGCCCGCATCAGGTGTGGTCCCAGTCCAAAGGCTTCATCCACGATAAAAACAAAAGGAAGTCCATCCACATTGTCTGCATCTGGAGGCAGTGCCAGGCCCCCAGACTGCAGACGGTGAGCGAACGCCATCTGCGCGAATACTCCGCCATTGGACATCCGGCCGTTCTTCCCCACGTCCACATACAGGAACTCATACCGTGCCGACACCACCGCCATTAACATTATACCATTAAAACCTTTATAGTTATAATAGTATGACCCCGAACGGGGGTGGCGGCACTATGTGGACGTGCTTGCCATCAATTGCCCCTCCACAGTTGGGGAAGTCCCACCGCTGGGCAAATTGGGCAGCCACAGTCTGCCATTCCTGTGGTGTTGAAGAAAACTGTGGAGTCAAACAAAAAGAATACATTAGTACTTTTTCACTTTACATTGCAAGCAGATTACACAAAGACATTGTTGGCCAACATCAGTATAACATTTATTATTTGAGGGAGTATTTAAACACAAAAATAGAAGGCCCACTTATCAGATGACTCACCCCCGGTGATGGGACATTTGAAAATATTCTAAAGGGGGGGAGGGGGTTATAGCTGATTTTGTGCCCCCCAAAAAAAGGCTCTACCACTCTGCTGAACTTGAATGTGAACTAAAACATTTGGACACATTTTAGGGGGGGGGGTTCAAAACTACTATGGCGCTGACAAAAAAAACATGCATGGGGAGAAAGGGGACATTCCCAGCATATTACAATCAGGGTAATTTGGGAAGGAGGAAAGAAAGACAATACATTAGCAAACATTCAAAAAC
Source organism: Rana muscosa (assembly GCA_029206835.1). Classification (NCBI taxonomy): domain Eukaryota; kingdom Metazoa; phylum Chordata; class Amphibia; order Anura; family Ranidae; genus Rana; species Rana muscosa. Next base: position 220,746,107 of record CM055127.1, read on the forward strand.
TAGAATGTGATGTTAAAGGAGAAAACTTACCTTCATATAGTCCTTCTGCAGGACCTGGATGATGGCAGAACACATTTCCGGGATAATGATCCCAAGAGCCTGGGGGGAGATGCCTGTTGAGAACTTGAGGTCCTGCAAGCTTCTCCCAGTCGCCAGGTATCTCAATGTGGCAATAAGCCTCTGCTCGGCAGTGATGGCCTGGCGCATCACAGTGTCCTGCCTCGTGATATAGGGGGACAGCAAATCCAACAGACGGTGAAAAACGGGGTCCGTCATCCTGAGATAATTCCTGAAATCATCAGGATTATTCTCATGGATTTCACGCAGCAGAGACATATGAGAGAATTGGTCCCGCTGGAGCAACCAATTCTTGGTCCATGAACTCCTCCTCACCCTGTTCATGGACTGAACTCGGGTTACAGTGTTAACCGCAACACCAAGCCCATAGCCAGCACGAGCTCTACGACGAGAATGTACTTCAAACATGGCTTTAAACCGGTCGGCTGGTCAGAACGAACTCAAACAGAAGGCATCGAGGAACAGCAAGGCCTGAGAAGAACGACCTGAAAAACAGTAACGAGCGGCCAAGAAGGCACTGCAAAACAGTAACGACCTGACTGCACACACTGAATAACAAATACGAACCCACAAGCACAAACTGAACACCAGGAAACGATCTGCAAAGCTCGGAGACTGAAAAGCGCGAATCGGCTCTCACCAAACTTTTACTAATACGCAGTAACACAAAATCAGCAAAAGCAGTCCAAAGGGTGGTGCCATTCTAGTTGAACTTTCCCTTTATAGTGCCGTAGTACGTGGTGTACATCGCGTCGTTTTGGTGCGGTCGGTTTTTTGACTGATGGTGTGTAGGCAAGACTGATGGAAGTCAGCTTCATCGGATTTCCGATGGACAAAACCATCAGATTAGAATCCATAGGATATCCGATCGTGTGTACGAGGCTTCATAGGGGTCTAGATATTACATAATTGTACATAGTGTTCCAACGTAACATACATGGTAATGCATGATAATCACAAGTCTCAGTAAATGAATTCTAGACAAACCATAATAAAACATAATTCTCACAAGGTAACATAACAGTATAAGGCCTTGGGTATGTGAACCACAATTATAGGGGTAGCATGTAGACAGAATAATAATAATAGGTTCATTAAAATGGAATAGTAAGATACATATATTATGCATGTACACTGTGACGTATTATCATAGAAGAGCTCTACACATTTCGTGGTTAGTATACCACTCGTCAGGAGCAGATACGCAGTATGGGGGTATCTATAATAGAATAAAAGATGCCATAATATTAATATAGTAAAAAATTGTAGAAAAACATATAGAGTATAGAAGGAAGAGGAGGAACAAAAAAGTCTCAATCACTTTTACCTATCTGTAGTATATGGGTAAGTTTGTAACATGGTATCAGTAGTAGATGCCTCTCATAGCTGCCCTCCCCTTACTACTGATACCATGTTACAAACTTACCCATATACTACAGATAGGTAAGAGTGATTGGGACTTTTTTGTTCCCCCTCTTCCTTCTATACTCTATATGTTTTTCTACAATTTTTTACTATTGTAATATTCTGGCATCTTTTATTCTATTATAGATACCCCCATACTGCGTATCTGCTCCTGACGAGTGGTATACTAACCACAAAATGCGTAGAGCTCTTCTATGATGATATGTCACAGTGTACATGCAAAATATCTGTATCTTAATATTCCATTTTAATGAACCAATTATTATTATTATTCTGTCTACATGCTACCCCTACAATTGCGGTTCACATACCCAAGGCCTTATACTGTTATGTTACCTTGTGAGAATTATGTTTTATTATGGTTTGTCTAGAATTCCTTTACTGAGACTTGTGATTATCATGCATTACCATGCATGTTACGTTGGAACACTATGTACAATCATGTAATATCTATACTCCTATTACTGCTACCTATCAATTTTATTTTACCATCTTTTATGTGTATGCCATGCCTTTTTGTAATGAATAAACTATGTTTAATATAATTGGTCCATATAATTCAGTAGTGTGCTTCATGTAAAGTCCCACCATTTAGCTTCTTTATTCATGATAATCGGGGATGGAGGTGTATGTAGTCATTACCTCATTTAAAGTCCCAACCCTAGCCTTATGCCGCTTACACACTATTTTTTTAATTGGTCATTAAAAACGATTGTGTGTAGGCTCCAGAGCATTTTTAACGACGTGAAAAATGGCCAAAAAAAAAATTAGAACCTGCTCTATTTTTTCACGTCGTTTTTCATGTTGTTTTTTTTAACGTCTTGAAAAACGGTAGTGTGTATGCTTTTACGAGGGAAAAAAAAACGCGCACTCAGAATCAAGTATGAGACGGAAGCGCTCGTTCTGGTAAAACAAGCGTTTGTAATGGAGATAGCACATTCGTAACGCTGTAAATTATTGCATTGTTTAATGCAGCGCATTCATTTCTTCTTTATATAATGCTAAAATAATGAACTTCTTTTGCTAATGATATTCAGAGTTATGACAAACTTGTTTATTAGTAATTGTTAGCGATCTCATGATTTTAATTTATTTTTTGGTAAGCCAGATCTCCTTAATAAATTATTAAATAATTTAAAATATCTTAAATAAAAGATCTTTTTTTTTTTTCTTTTATAGTTAGAAATGTTTTATTTTTTCTTTTATATTTAGGAATCATTTTTTTTTTTATCTTTTGTGTGTCAAGTTACCACACCAACATTATAAATTTGTATTAATTCCCCTCAAGGAGGTTTGTGTCCCTTGTTAATTCTAAAATGTTTTTTTTTAAATGTCCCTGCCTACTCACTAGCAAACTCTCTTTTTGAATTAAAACAACATAGTCAAGTATTTGCTGTGAATCAAAAAATCCTTTATTTTGGCACTTAACAAATTAAAGGGGAAGGCAGCACTGGAGACCCTGCTTGAATTTGTGCATCCTTTGGACCCCACAGCAAACATCCAAGAATAGAACACCAAACTATGTAATTACAAAAAAAAAAAAAATTAGGAGCACAATCTTGTCTTGGACTCCCAGAGGTCAGGACCAGCAGCAGGTAAGTCAGATATATGTCCCCAGTCTGTGGTACTAGAACAGTCATTATTTTTTTCTCTTCCTTGTCGCCTTCTCTCCAGCCTTCTCTGCAGCGTTCGTTAACCGCTTCCTCAGAGGCTGTGTCTCAGGAGGAGAGCTTGTGGCAGGAGGAGGAGGAGGAGGGACGACCTCTGTTAGGTCAGTGAACTGGGTTAGTTTGCCCAGCAACCTCCTGTTGATTACCTTCAACATTAAGTTTTCACTGTAGAGCCATTGCCTAATGTCCATTTGACCTAGTTTGTGTGCCAGTACTGCGGCATAGCCCTCTTCAACGGAGGGGGGCTCTCAGAGGGCCGCAGTAGCCTCTCAAATAAAGGCACGGGTTTCCTCCTCCACCTGCCTAACCCTCCTGGGCATTCTTTGTTGGATTTTCAGGGGAGGCATCTGGGCTCTTGTGCTGGGCCTGGCCTCCTCCTGTGTGCCACTGGGCCCTGCCTCCTCCTCTGTGCCACTGGGCCCTGCCTCCTCCTGGTCCCCAACATCACCCTCTTCCTGGCTCAGCTCTGGCTGTGTATAAAAAAGGGACATACTTAGATTTTTGGCTTCATCAATCACACACATTTTTTACCTCATGACAATTAAAAATTGAATGCTAAAAGAAATAAAAAATACAATGATTCTGACCCCTGCTTTTTTTATTCTTCGCCCCCCATCAGTTTTGACCAATACTGTCTATTGATATTTAAAACTCTTTTTTTTCAAGCATTAAATAGTTAGCAATAATAACATCCATTTTACATCATTACTTTTTTATATATATAAATCTTGATATCAATACTATACCTGGCTCCATATGTCCAAATCCGGCTCCTCAAGGACCTCTGGTTGTTCCTCAGAAGAAGCCAGAGCTGGGTTGGAGGCTTGGCGGCAAGGAAGGCTGGAGGGTTGGCTGCAAGGAAGGCTGGAGGGTTAGCTGCAAGGAAGGCTGGAGGGTTGGCTGCAGGGAAGGCTGGAGGGTTGGCTGCAGGGAAGGCTGGAGGGTTAGCTGCAGGGAAGGCTGGAGGGTTGGCTGCAGGGAAGGCTGGAGAGACGTCTGGGGGGAAGGGTTGACAGAGATTCCCTGACTTCCAGATGGTCATCCAGAAATGATAATTTGTTGTAGTACCACAGACTGGGTTTATAAACTTTATCTGCTGCAGCTCCTGACCTCTGGGACTTCAGGACCATATTCCGCTGAGTCCTATATGTGCCCCTAATAGTACCTAGTTTGGTGTTCACCCCTTGGATGGTTGCTGTGGGGATCTGGGTCTTTACAAATTCTAGCAGGCTCTCCAGTGCTGCCGTCCTGGCTGCGTTATTTTTATTTTTGGCTGTTTTAGTTTGCCACAGAACAGGAAGTTCCTTCCATCTGTCCATGAACTCCCCCATAAACTCTGGACTCTTGAAAGCCTGCATGTTTGCTGAAAATCAAAAACACAAAAATACTAGTGTCAGTCAAGACTCTTAAAATAATCTTTAGGACCATATATAGGCCACAATCTCAACCACTGATGAAACCAAAATCAGAAAAATGTTATGTACCCTCGTCAGGGCTGGACTGGGACCAAAATTTGGCCCTGGACTTCATCCAGACTGGCCCACTTTAATTCAATAAAATGCTGCCCCCCACCCCCCCAAAAAATCACGCCCACTAAAAGGCCCCTACATCCATTATTGTATATCATGAGAGGGTGAGCGAGAGGGGAATGAGAGAGAGGAGAGAGAGAGAGAGGGAGGGTTGAGGGAAAGGGGATGAGAGGGGGTGGGTGAGAGAGGGGGTGAGTGTAAGAGAGAGGGAGTGAGTGTAAAAGAGAGGGGGTGAGTGTAGGACCCCTTACACACTGAGGCGTTTTTCAGGCGCTTTTGGGCTAAAAATAGCGCCTGTAAAGCCCCTGAAAAACGCCTCTGCTGCAGTCCCAGTGTGAAAGTCCTCCAAGCAGAATCTTTGGGGCGGTGGAGGAGCGGTGTACACACCGCTCCTGCCCATTGAAATGAATGGCTCAGAGACAGAGGAGGGGTCTGAGAGACAGAGGAGGGGTCTGAGAGACAGAGGGGGAAGCTTAGAGACAATGGGAGGGAGCTGAGAGACAGAGGAGGAGCTGAGAGACAGAGGGGGGAGCTGAGAGACAGAGGGGGGAGCTGAGAGACAGAGGGGGGAGCTGAGAGACAGAGGGGGGAGCTGAGAGACAGAGGGGGAGCTGAGAGACAGAGGGGGGAGCTGAGAGACAGAGGGGGGAGCTGAGAGACAGTGGAGGGGAGCTGAGAGACAGTGGAGGGGAGCTGAGAGACAGTGGAGGGGAGCTGAGAGACAGTGGAGGGGAGCTGAGAGACAGTGGATGGGTCTGAGAGACAGTGGAGGGGTCTGAGAGACAGTGGAGGGGTCTGAGAGACAGAGGAGGAGAGCTGAGAGACAGAGGAGGGGTCTGAGAGACAGAGGAGGGGTCTGAGAGACAGAGGAGGAGAGCTGAGAGACAGAGGAGGGGTCTGAGAGACAGAGGAGGGGTCTGAGAGACAGAGGAGGGGTCTGAGAGACAGAGGGGAGGGGATAAAAGAGGGGGGACTGAGAGACATGGGAACTGAGAGACAGAGGGGGGACTGAGAGACAGAGGGAGGTTCTGAGAGACAGAGGAGGGGTCTGAGAGATATTTTTTTTGTGAGGGCTGCTGTTTGCTGCCACGCTCCCGCTGCCGCAAAACTGCATAAAAAAACGGGCCACAAAAGAAAAAAAAATTTTTTTAAACGGCCCACTGAGCCATCGGCCCACCGGGAAACTCCCGGTAGTCCCTATGGCCAGTCCATCCCTGACCTTCGTTAGCACATTCGTTGCTTACTCCTTCTTCCGCACAATGAACGTAGTTACGACACATGCGTATTAGCTTTATATACACTGCGCATGCGTGAAACTCCGAACGTTTTGACCCGTCCCTGACGTTCGATATAGTACTTTCCCCGCCCCTTCTCGCTCTTCCTAGTGCTACACAACATGGCGGAGACTCAGGTGGCTGATATTACATCAACAGAGGATGAAATTCCTGAGCAACCAAAGACCCGGTCCCGGAGATATAAGGCATCCAACATGACATTCGTGGAAATGGTGGAGATGGTCGCCATTTTGAGGAAGGATTATGATGCCAAGCATGGGCCGTATAAAAGGCCTAATCTTGTCAAGTCAAAAATTATGGGGAAAGTGGTTAAAACTCTTCACCAAAAATTCGGAGTGTGCAGAACTAAGGAACAGCTCAGAAAACGGTGGTCTGCTCTCAAATTGCGGGAGCCCGACCAATACAAAAGAATCAAGAAAGTTATTGGAAAAAGTAAGTAATTTTCATGTCTTTGAACTTCAAATTATTATTACTTGTATGTTGCTGCATGTGTTTTTCTTTAATGTAGAAAAGTTAAAGATAGCAACTTTCATGTTCGTGGGCACAGTAGTCGGTCGCAGTAAACCTCTTTCGTACGTACACTTAATAATACAATGTTTTTGGCTGATACAGCATCGAAGAAAAAAAAAAGTTACCATGTCTATTTTGGGGAGATGATTTTTGGGACATGATGTTGGAATAGATTTTTGGGGAACTAGATTTGTAAAAAAATACCGTATTTTTCGCTCCATAAGACGCACTTTTTATCCCCCAAAAAACGGGGGGAAATGTGTGTGTGTCTTATGGAGCGAATACTAATCAGGAGAGCCGCTGATAGGGGGATCATTTCGACGGCAGAACGATGCCCTATGCATCTCTCTCTGCCCCAGCTAGATCCTGTTTCTCCTCTGCTTTCAGCTGCTACTGGGAGAGAAACAAAAGGGTATTGTTCTGTATTTAACCCCCACAGGATCGGCATTGATATGTAAATCGCGCGGGCATTGTTATGTTAATGAGGTCGGCCGCCGCGATTCATATGCTAATTACGCCCTCACCTCTGCCCACCTAGAAGGTGTGAACAGCATACAGGTGAATATAGGGGGCATGTAGAGGGGATCAAAGAGGGGGGTTTGAGGTGCAGAGGCTGCAGAGTTGAATGGGAAGGAGGGGTTGGAGTGCAGATGTTAGAAGATGAGGGGTTTGGGGGACAGAGGTTAGCAGATGAGTTAGAGGGACAGAGTTGTACTGAGAGGGAGATAAGAATGCAGAGATTAGTAGAGAGATGGGGGAGGGGGTTACTGTAAATACACCATTTACATTACTGGTCAGTGTAAATGTCTAAATATGCAAATACTCCTGTTGTATTGAGGTAATGTAAATGTCCCAGTTAAATTGGGGATCAGTGTAGGGTGCCCCCTTACATTAGTTGTTAGTGTAGAAATATTATTCTGTTATACTTTATTAAATATTTTAGTTCACCATTTGGTTCAAGTTTTTTTTTTTAATATTTTCCTCCTCTAAAATCTAGGTGCGTCTTATGGTCAGGTGCGTCTTATGGAGCGAAAAATACGGTAAGTGTATGCATTGTAATGTTAAGGAGAGAATGCTCAGCAGCTGTTTAAACATCTGGACTCAGTAGCACAAGTGTGGCCCAACAGAACAACCTTTTTAGGGTTTCACTCAGGTGAAACAGTGTATATACTTGGGTGTGTTTCCATGTGTGAAACTTGTTATAAATAATTATATGTTCCTGTTTTGGGTATGGATACAATCATGTGTTCAGCTTGTAACTTTGGCTAAAAAGACAATTGTACCACACTTCCAAAAATGTTTCATATTCCTCTTTCAGGGCTTTTTTTTTAAGATAATTATTATTTAGGAACTAACCTATACCTTTTATTGCAATCTCAATAGGGCTTCAAAAACATTCAAGACATGAGCCTAGAAATACCACACCTCCAACAAGAGACCCACAACCACATGATGTAGAGGAACGTGAAGTGGAGGAAGTGGAAAGTGGCACCACAACAGGTCAGTGTCAAACACCACATATTCAGGTTAATAGATGTAGGCCTACATATTTATACTACATGTTGTTTTTGAACATTTTAGGTGCTGTTCTGCCTGAAGACCAAGAAAATTTTACAAGTCACAGTGCACAGATCCTGATACAATAGCTAATGGTCTGCTGTCGTGACCTTGAAAAAAATAAGGGAGACTTGATACAGATCAGGCAAAATACCAAGCGGGTGGAGCAAAGGCTACAAAATATCATGGCTGTGCTTGGGCGGGTTTAATTTTTAGCCACAAAAGAACTTTGAACTTGCTTTGTTTGTGAAGGTTGTTTTTTGGTTTAATGTTTAATTAATACTACATGTAGAAATTTAGATAAAACATTTTTTGTACGTTTTTTAAGCATGCCAGTTCATGCGTTTTACCCCAAAAAATATTTTAGAACACTCCAAATTTAAAACATACTTTTGTTAAAAAAAAAAAAAAAGTGCAAAGATTAAAAAGATAAAAAAATAAATAAAATGTGTGGCTTATTATTTAAATGTTGCCCAAAGTAAGCAAAAATATGTTTTGTGTTTACACTGACAATGATGGGTATTTAATAATGAAAAATACACATGGCACTACAAGTGCACTAGGAGAACCAAAGAGAAAGATAAAAGAAACACAACCAAAAAGACAATCCAAAAAAAATACTGCAGAAAGTTTTTATTTTTTAACACAATCAAATTAAGATTCAACAGGCATATCAATGGCCCCCCTACCCACAAAATATTCCAAATATTGCTGCCGAACATCACGGCCGGTTTGGGGGGCCAAGCCTGGACGGCCTGCTTCCAGGGCCACTAAATTATTACCGTCCTGTATTGAGGCCTCAGGCCCACCAAAAGAAAGATAATTAGGGGAATGTACCCATAAGTAATTGTGTAGGACACAACAGGTCATTACCACATGGTTCCATTTGCATGGGGAAAGATGGATGGAGGTCAGGAACAAGCGGAATCGGCTGGCCATGATGCCAAAGGCATTTTCCACCACCCTTCTGGCTCTGGCCAGCTGATAATTAAACACCCTCCTCTCAGGGGTGAGGGTTCTTTGAAGAAATGGCCTCATTAAATGGTTACCCAGGCCAAACGCCTCATCCGCAACAAAGACGAACGGGAGTCCCTCCACATTCTGGTCCACTGGTGGCAAGGCCAGCTCATCTGATAGGAGCCGTTGGCCAAACTCAGTCTGAGCAAAGACTCCTCCATCGGACATCCGTCCATTTTTACCAACATCCACGTAAAGAAATTCGTAGGTGGCCGACACCACTGCCCTCTTGACGATGCTGTGGAACCCCTTATAATTGAAGTAATAGGATCCCGAATGGGGTGGTGGTACGACCCGTACATGCTTGCCGTCGATGGCCCCTCCACAGTTTGGAAAGTTCAGTCGCTGGGAAAACTGAGATGCCACATTCTGCCATTCATGTGGCGTAGAAGGGAACTGTGGAGTTAAACAAAAAATTTTTTTTAAGACTTTCATACATAAACATTGCAAGCAGATTTGACACAATCATTCCTGTTCAACATTAGGATAAACTTATATAGATTTTTAAATGATTTGTAACCAACCAAAAAAAACAATTACACAGTCACTTATCATATTCAACACCCCCTCTGATGAGCCATTTAATAAATTTTAGAGGGGGGGGGTTTGAAGAAGAGTTGGGGACCTCACAAATCAAGGCTGTAGCACTCTGTATGAATTGAAAGAAAATATAACATTCCTAAGAAAGCTTTAGGGGGCGGATAGGGTAAAGCACTACAATGGAGCAGACAGCAAAAAAAAGGGAAGTGACTAGGCTAGGTGGGTATGGCCCCAGGATAGCATGCTGGAGAGGTTAGTTAGGGGAAATATGCATGTAGGCCAAAAAAGGAGCATAAAAAACTATACAACATGCATGGGGAGAAAGGGGACATTCACAGCATATTACAATCATGGTAATTAGGGACTGATGAAAGAAATATTAAACATTATTAAGCAATAAATACATAAAATGTGATGTTAAAGGAGAAATCTGAACTTAATATAGTCCTCCTGCAAAACTTAAAGGATGGCAGAACAAGTCTCTGGTATAATGATCCCCAGAGCCTGAGGGGAGATGCCTGTTGAGAACTTGAGGTCCTGCAGGCTTCTCCCAGTCGCCAGGTATCACAACGTGGCGATGAGCCTCTGCTCAGCAGTGATGGCTTCCTGCATAACGGTGTCCTGCCTGGTAATATAGGGGGACACCAAAGCCAACAGATGCTGAAAAACAGGGTCAGACATCCTGAGAAAATTCCTGTAGTCCTCAGGATTATTCTCCCTGATCTCCCGCAACAAAGGCATGTGACAGAATTGGTGCCGCTGGAGCAACCAATTCTTGGTCCATGAACTCCTCCTCACCCTGTTCATGGACTGCAGTCGGGATACAGAAAGAACCCCTGCTCCAACTACAGCACGAACTCTACGACGAGTACGTAGCCGCAACATGGCTAGATAACGGTCGGCTGGTCAGAACAAACTAAAAGAACGCACGGAAGAACACCAAGGCCTATGAAGAATGAGCTGAAAAACAGTTACGAGCGGACAAGAACACACTGAATAAACAGATACAAACTGACTACAAGCACTGAAAGACAGATACAAACCCACAAGCACATGCTGAACTCCACAAAACGATCTTAAAAGCACGAAGACTGAAAAGCACGAATCGTCTCTCACTAAACTTTTACTAACACGCGGTAACACGAAATTATCAAAAGCGTCCCAAAGGGTGGCGCCATTCGAAAGGAACTTCCCCTTTATAGTGCCGTCGTATGTGTTGTACGTCACTGCGCTTTGCTCAAGCGTTTTTTTTCATGAACGTGTGTATGCAAGACAGGCTTGAGAGGAAACAAGAAAAACAATGTTTTTTAAAATGACATTAAAAACGGTCGTGTGTACGCGGCATTAGGTTTATTTCTGTTCTCATTTTTTCGAGGAGGGGGTACTGTCAGGGCTGGGCTCAGCCCTTCCCTCTTTGTGCTGGCAGTTTAGCTGTCAGCTAATTGCCAGCTCCCATCTTTCCACAGTGACTCACCTGTTGATGATCCTGCTCGTCAGCTCTGCCTACTTAAAGCCTTCCAGTTCATTTGCTCTCTGCCTTCGCCTTTGTTAACATCAGAGACTTTATCCTGCATTCCTGTTGAAGACTTGCTTGGCTGAAGTTCCTTCTGGCTACTGATCCTGCTTGCTGTACTACTACGTTTATCGCTGTCTCTCTGCATTGGCTTGGCCGACTACCCGATCCGGTTACTGAACTCTGGCTATGTTTTGACTACGCTTACTCTGTTTACCTTTTTATTTATATTATTAAACAAGGGTGATTTAACAGTACTTCTGTCTCGGTCTAATTCATGGTTTCTGACAGGTAAGTGCAGTAATATTGAGTGGGCAGAAGAGAGGGCGATATGTACAGGTTGCAGGCTTGAGAGGGGGGTAAAGAAATGAGAGTTTGAGGAGAGAGGACGTTATAACAAAGATTAGTGTGAGCATGGTGGGGAGAGGGGACTAGAAGCAAGGCTGAGGAAAGTTAGAGGATGAAGAAGAGGAACTTCCTGCAAAATAGGTGTGGAACCTAATGTCGGTACTTACTTTTTTGTAGCAGTGCCCTAGACACAGTGCCCGTGTACAAGTGCCAAGCAGTTGTTGCCAGCGTGACACTTTGTGCAAGGAGTGACCAGCCCAAACCCTCGCCAGCCATCCCACGAAACGAACTACATTTATATGAGATGGTGTGGGGGGAAGATTCAAAATTATTCAATTAGGAGCTGATAAAACCAGGCTTGTGAGGGGGGTGGGGTTTTACAACTGGCCTGGACAGAGTGCAATGCAAGAGGGGGCAACAGAATAAGGTTAAATGTTTGATCTTGTCCAGGGCAGCATAATACAAAATAAGTGACACTTTCAAAAACAAAGTATAAACAGTAGTTTTAAGTTCTTAATAAGGCAGAATTATAGATCAGTTAGGCAATATAGTCCAATGTTTAAGAGAAGAGTGGAGTCTGTGCAGTTACCAGAGGGTATGAAGAGTCAGGTGGGAAATCGCAGACAGGTAGAGCGACATAAATATATATATACACATACCCTATGTTCAGTGGCGTCTCCAGCTTTCATATTTAGGGGGGGGCACATGGGGGGACAGGGACAAAAGTAGGGGGGCCAACTATAAAATGCATATATATATATATATATATATATATCCTGGGGCCCTTTACTACGATCCCACAATGGGCCCTTTCACATGTTCTGCAGTGAGCTCCCTTCCTACTATACTGGGGCCCCACCAGGGTGGCAAAAAACAAGAGATATATGTCACCAGCACACCAAAAAATATAAGGGTCCAAAGCAGTGGGAGAACTATCAGGGTTGCAAAGGTTGTCTTGCCACCGGGCCCTAGTGTGCTGCCACTGTCGGGTTCCGCAGCTGTCCTGTCCCTGTTATTGACAGCGCTGGTCTGGCATTTGTCTCCTTGGCACCGGCGGCAGTCTATTAGGACTTTGTGCTGGTGATATTATGCGTGCATGTAGGGGAAGGCTGGCACTATTGGTTATAGAGAGCTGAGCCCCCAGCTGGTCACCTAGCAGCAGTAATGCTGTATAACCTTCTCTGTTGACATGCTGATCGGGATGTGATCCTAGTGATGCTCCAAGTCAGATCTAATAAACACAGTATTTATTAGCATCAAGAGTACAACCACATATATATTTAATCAACCGTATGTTCAGCAGCCATGTGGGCTCTATGCCTGTAAAGTGTGGGCTTTGATCAATAAAATCACTGATATTTAACACTAGGATTTGACTAGGAGCATCATCTGAATTGCATAACGATCAGCATGTCAGAGAAGGCTCCACTGCTGCTAAGCAACCTGCAGGGAGCTCAACTGTCTACAACCAATAGAGATGGGCTCGGGTTTTTTTTAAAACCCACATGCCCGATCCCGCCAGGAAGCCGACACTCCACAGTGCTAATCACAGCCAGTGAGACATTTCCTGACCTGTGGAGCTGCGGACCGTGAAATGTCTCATTGCCTGTGATTAGTGATGTGCAGTGTGGGCATCCTGGCAGGCTCTGGCATGTGGAATTTTGAACATGCCCAGCCCATCTTTAACAACAAATTGTGCTGGCCCTCCTGTACATCAGCCCCATAAAGTAACCAGCACTGGGTTCCAATGTGCTGCCGCCGCTACCATGGAGACAGAGACCAGCGCTGTGAATAGCCAGGACAGGACAGCAACTCTGGTTTTTCCAGCACTGGTCCACACTGGGAACATTCCCCCATACACCTATAATGTGTAGATGGGGGAATTGGATCATTTCCTTTTTTTTTCATTCAACCTAATAGTTGAATGAAAAAAAGTGATCAATGTATGGGCTGCCTAAGGCCCCTTTCACATTGGGGCGGGAGGTGCGCTGTGGGTATAGCGGCGCTATTTTTAGCGCCGCTATACTTTCGTTTTTACCGCGGTATGCGGCCTCTAGCGGGGTGAATTTAATCCCGCTAGCGGCCGAAAAAGGGGTTAATACCGCCCGCAATGCGCCTCTGCAGAGGCGCATTGCGGGCGGTATTACCACGGTCTCCCATTGCTTTCAATGGGCAGCAGCGGTAAAGGAGCGGTGAACACACCGCTCCTTCACCGCTGTAAAGATGCGGCTAGCAGGACTTTTGGAGCGGTCCTGCTAGCGCACCGCTTCAGTGTGAAAGCCTTTGGGCCTTCACACTGAAGACTGCAGGGCACGATTTTTTCAGGCGGTATAGCAGCGCTATTATTAGCGCTAAACCGCCTGAAAAACGTGTCAGTGTGAAAGGTGCCTAAGAGCTAAGACCACACATAGACAGTTTAAATCTCAGCTGGTTCAGCAGGAACTGGCTGAGATTCTAACCATTAATGAGCAGATTCTCTTATGATTATCACTAGTGATTGCTATATCCACTAGTGATAATCACTGTTTGTCGGGAGAATACAATTGCTGGGCAGGAGGGATATTCCCCTGTCAGCACTGTCTGTGTTGATGGGGGAATTATGCAAGTTTCTTTCCTGCAATCTGTGGATGCAGGAAAGAAATGTGCACCGTATATTACCTGCCTAACTGAAAGTGAAAGTAAATTGTGAATGTCTTGAAAGAAAAGGAGAGGGGGAGGGAGACAGATGGGGGAGAGAAGGGATGGAGATAATGCAGTTCAGTGATTACAGTGTACTGCAGTCTGCAGTGCACACACTTACCCACGGTCCAGGCTAGAATCTCAGGCATCAGTCACACACAGCCAGGAATGCTGCTGATTTTCATATTTCCCGCCCACACATCCCCTCTCTTCAGATACAGCACGCTGGGATAGTGTGGGCGGGACTGGAAGGAGAAGGAGGAGCTGTATTCCTCCCTGTTCGTATGTGATGAGAGTGAGGGGGGTGGCTGGACTCGCTGGGCTGTGAAAGAGTGTCATAGACTGACACTCGGCTCAGCTTGCAGTCACCATTCTCGGAATTTACAGGCTGGTTCTCCTGTCCTAAACACGGGAGAAATCAGTCTGTTTTTTCAGTAACTGAGATGAAGGCTTGGGCCCCCCTCGCCCCCTCCCACAGTGCTCGTGGAGTCCTTCCTGCAACTCGCTCTTCTCCGTGCCAATGAGGATGCCGGGAAAGGAGCAGATCGGGACGGCTGTGGTTGTGTGAGCGCTCGGATTTTGCAGTGTCAGTGAGCAGAGGGAGGGGGGAGGAATCCCCCACAGGAGCTGACTGGGGACGCTCTCCCTCTCAGGAGAGACTATGTTACCCCAGCAGCAGCCCGAGCGAAAAAAAAATATTTTTTTTTTGGGGGGGCACATGGTGGGGCACAGCATAATGTTGGGGGGGCAGGGCCCCCTCTGGTCCCCCCCTAGGGACGCCATTGCCTATGTTTAATGATATTTGATTAACCACTTTAAAATGACGGCCACAATATGGCTCTACAATGCCGGGACGCGGTCATATGACGTCCTCGGGCCTCTCCGCCACTAGCGTGCCCGCTGCGTCACTCAGGTGCCAACAGGGGCGGATCCAGGGGGCGAGAAATTTGTTTTAGTTGCGTAACTTGCGGGTGCGTGAGAGTCTGAGCGGGCCGCGGCAGTAGTTGTAGAACTTGCAGGCGCCTACGAGTCTGAGCGGGCGGCTCCGCGTGCAAATGACAGAGCGGGCGGATCCACGGGCGGGTGACAGTGTGGGCGGGCAGCGAGTGAGAGTCAGAGAGTGGGCGGTCAGCTGCTCGGCCTCCCCCCAATCAGTCCCCTCCCCCCACAGTAAGAATCACCTTGCAGGGCACACATTTAACCCCTTAATTGCCCCTAGTGTTAACCCCTTCCCTGCCAGTCCCAAAAATGTGTCAAAAGTGTCCGATGTGTCCGCCGTAATATCGCAGTCCTGACAAAAATCACAGATCGCCGCCATTACTAGTAAAAAATTATTTAAAAAAATGTCATAACTCTATCCCCTATTTTGTAGACGCTATAACTTTTGCGCAAACCAATCACTATACGCTTATTGTGATTTTTTTTTACCAAAAATATGTAGAAGAATACATATCGGCCTAAACTGACAAAACATTTTTAAATTTTTTTTTTTAAATTGGATATTTATTATAACAAAAAGTTAAAAATATTGTGTTTTTTTTTTTCAAAATTGTTGCTCTTTTTTGTTTATAGCTCAAAAAATAAAAACCGCAGAGATGATCAAATAGCACCAAAAGAAAGCTCTATTTGTGGGTAAAAAAAGGACATCAATTTTGTTTGGGAGCCACATCGCACTTGTCATTCAAAGCGTGACAGTGCTGAAAGCTGAAATTGTGCCTGGGCAGGAAGGGGGTATATGTGCCCAGTAAGTAAGTGGTTAAAGAATAATTGGTTAGAGCAATTTATAGAAACTGAGAATTCATAGTTCATAGGATTTAAAGCGGAGCTCCGCCGAAAATAAAATATTAAAAGTCAGCAGCTACAGCTACAGCAGCTGCTGACTTTTAATATTAGGACACTTACCTGTCCTGGAGTCCAGCGACGTCCGCAGCAGAGGACGAGCAATCGCTCGTCACTCTGCTGCCCCCACCGCCATCCTCGGTGAGGGAACCAGGAGGTTCCCTACGGCGCATGCGCGAGTCGCACTGCGCCGTTCTGACTGGTCCCTGTGTGTTCTGGGAGCCGAGTGTCTCCCAGAATACAATGGGTACTCTGCGGGAAGCGACATGCTTCCCGCAGAGAGGACTCCCGGAAGTGAGTGAAAATAGCTCTTAGACAGGTATCTTCACCCCCCTCCCCCCTGAAAGGTGTCAATTGTGACACCGGAGGGGGGGAGGGTTCCGATGAGCGGAAGTTCCACTTGAGGGTGGAGCTCCGCTTTAAGTTGTTAATATGTTAAGCTGTTAATATATGCATTTTACACAGTTAATTATTATCGCTTATATTATTTTTCCAATTATGGGCGTGAGTAGGGCCTCATGTCTAAGTTTTGCCTAAGGCCTCACAAAGTCTAGAGCCGCCTCTGCCCAATCATGTGTGGATGAAATAAAAAAAAAACTGGAATTTGCTTTGCACATGATTGGATTAGTGAAAATACAGCTTAACCTTTCTAAGTGATCATTATCTCCTCTTTTAAAGTAAATATCCTCTATCTCTTCTATGTAGTACATCAGCCCCAATGTGTTTTTATTTGTGTAAAATTCATTTTTCATAAAATATACCTGAACAGACAGCAATGTCGAGAGAGTGTCAATCAAATGCCTTGAGTGATGGGAGTGGTTTGGAGTTCAGGGCTTCGGGGGCAGCCTGTCTGTGTGGGCTGTTTCGGCATCACAGGAATATGTAGTCCTGGGTTGGGAGTTTACATGTAAGGGTGGCTATGCTGGGGCAAGATAATGTGGCCACCCTTCAGGCAGAAATGAGGGGGGGGGGGGAAATTACGCAGGCTGAATGTAAAGAAATGACAGGCTGAATTTAGACTTGTCCATCAATGTAAGAGATCAGGTATGTAGCTGTATATCTTTTACCAGAAATGTTAATTACTTTAAAACAGTGGTTCCTTACCCCAGTCCTAAAGTACCCCCAATAGGCCATGTTTTAAGCATTTTCCTTGGGTAAATTAATAAAAATTCCAAGCCATTGACTATGATTAAAGCACTGTAATGCTGTAAATTGCCTCCACATTGTTCCTGTTTCTTCTTGTTGAAGGGCACCATTTTGTTGAAGCCCAGAGCAGTCCCTTCTTTATTAGAAACTCTCCTTCTCTCCTTGGTCTCAAAAACTCACTTTTGTCAATTAAAATATGTACGTTTTACAGCCTTGTGTGTGTCTTAGCTTTAGATTGAGAAGAAGGCTGACAAGCTTTACAGTGCTTAAGTTTACAGGTTGCATGAGAGAGAATTTCAGGGAGATAAGTCTTTTGTAAGTTTAACTTTGTGTCTCCCTAGCAGCAGAGTTTGTCCTGCCACCTCTCCTGCTTTGCTTTTCTCCCTCCCTTATCTGTTTCATTCACACAGTCTGTGTCATTCCTGTTGCTTTCTTCCCCCTTCAGCAACAGTAAATATTATTGCTGTCAGCTAATCGGCCTCTAAGGCTCTGATTTTTAGGTACAGACCCGAGAATTGAGAACAACCGAGCATGTTAAAGCTGAGCATTTAAAAAAACAAAATTGGGATATTTATTATAGCAAAAAGTAAAAAATATTGTGTTTTTTTCAAACTTGTCTCTTCTTTTGTTTATAGCGCAAAAAATAAGAACCACAGAGGTGATCAAATACCACCAAAAGAAATCTCTATTTTATTTGGGTACAGTGTTGCATGACCGCGCATTTGCCATTCAAAGTGCGATAGCGCTGAAAACTAGAAATTGGCCTGGGCAGGAAGGGGGTGAAAATGCCCTGTATTGAAGTGGTTAAGGTGAGCCTGGATGTATTGGTGGTTCTGTCTACCTTGATTAGTTATATATTTACATTACAGTTAAAAAGAGCATATTTTATTAAAGTCAGCTAACAGAAAGGCATGATTGAGAACGGCACACTGATCCAAAAGAAGGCAAAAATATATAGCATATACTAGATTGATTTAATACTTAACTCAAGCAAAAGTTAGGGAAGTTTCAGAAACTCTGTCAACATCTTACAGAAATCCCCTCAGTGCAGAAACATGAACATAATTATAAATCTTCCTTACACTATTTAAAACAAAAACAAATATATTAATGTATATCACATATATATATAAAATTAGGGCACGCCAAGTTAGAACATAATTGCCTGCAGAAACTTGAATGGGTTGGTACTTTGTACACTTTCCATACAGTTTAATAAAAAAAAAGTAGGATGCACTGAAATACCGCATTGCACCACCTGGCAAAACAGACACCAGCGCACAGCTGTTAGCGTGAACTGGCCTTTAATGTGCTCACACACACAGATCCTTTTAAGGCAATCAGGATAGTTTTGCTCAGTGCCTGCTGCTGGACTGCAGCCCCGCTCTTCCCAGGCCCCCAGCCAACTGCAGGACACCTAACTTACCATGGTGCATCCTAGCTCTCATTGTGCCCCCATCCTCCCATAGTGGCCTGCAGTGCCCCCCAGCTTCCTGAGGGCCCTCAGACCCCACAGTGTCCCCAACTTCCCACAGTTCTACCCAGCCTCCCACAGTGCCCACAAGCCCCCTGCAGTGCCCCCCCCCCCCTTAGCCTGCTGCAGGGCCTCCAGATCCTCATGGTGCTCTCAAACTCCAACAGCATCTCACAGTGCCTCTGAACCTTCCGCAGTGCCCCCTGGCCCTAGTAGTGCCCTCAAGTCCCCTACAGTGCACCTACAAGCACCTAGCCTCCTGGAAAGATCCCAGACCCCTCCAGAGACTGCATCCCTCACAGTTGTCTCCAGCCTCCTCCAGAAACCTCATCCCCTACAGTGCCACCAAGTCTGCTGTAGAACCCGTTTCTCACAGTGGCAATCACCCCCATACAGAGCCTTCCAGCATTTAATTTTTTTATTTTACTGTTGGAGCGTGGAAGGTTTTGAAAGAATGTATTGGGCTCTGGGGTCATTAAAGTAATTGTAAAAGCAGGAGTTTTTTTTACCTTAATGCATACTATACATTAAGATAAAAGGCCTTCTGTGCGAAGCAGCCCCCTCAGCCCCGCTAATACTTACCTGAGCCCCATCTAGATCCAGCGATGTTGTAGGAGTGTCTCGGCTGCTCGGGACTACTTTCTCATTGGCTGAGACAGCAGTGCGGCACCATTGGCTCCCGCTGCTGTCAAAGTCAGTCAGCCAATGAGGAGAGGCGTCATTAATCTGCAGTAATACTTTTGTAGCGCCCTGCTCCTATTGAGTATACGCTATATGTAAATTTAGTTCATCTTAGCTGTAGTTTAGCTCAGAGTATTATGTTAAATTGCTGGTTTCTGTTCCAGTTCAGTTGTGCTGTACATTTTCCACTTGGCCGTGGGTGTCGCTGTCACCCCCGGTCAGTGTTGGAAATACAGCAGGCTGAAAGCATGGAGTACCTCTTTACCCAGAAATAGCCCAGGGGGGAGTGGTTCACCCGCTGTGCATTCTGGGAGAGGGTACTTAAGGGACAGACACCATTTTCGCGGTCTCTCTGACCTGATGGCCCTCCTGGCCCAAGGTGTGTCATAGCAGTTCTTCTGCCTCTGGGCCTGCTGGCCTCATTGCTGAAAGTAGGCCCAGGAGTTTCTGGGGCCTACTGGTCCAGGGGTGGTCCTGAGCTGTTTTGCCTGCGGGGAGAAGCCGAGCAATTGGAGACTCAATTGGAGGATGCATTCCGGCCCATCTACCTCACAGTATCGCCAGATGGCTGAAAGATACTGGTACAGTGAGATTGTATTCTGACTTTGCAAAAGTTCTTTGTTATACTGGTACGTACCTGCTGGATGAGCCTGACGTGCAGTGGGAAGGCCTCTCGTACAACCCCAGCTCAAGGGCCACCGATGTTGCAACAGTGGGCGCAAGAGCCTGGCGGTGTATGGGTGCCTGGTTCGTCTTTAGTCTTGTCAGTTCAGCTGGTGCAGCAGGGAACAGGAAGCAGGCTGGTAGGTGCACTGGCTGGGGAGACACTGAATACGTAGTCAGACAAGCCGGGTTTGGTAACAGACGATCAGATGTAGGTATAGACGACAGGCAGAGAATGGTCAGGATACAGGCAAAGTTCGGCAACAGGAAATCAAGCAGTGTAGAGCTGAGCGTGGTTACAAGGCAGGCCGGGATCAGGATAACAGAGATCAATCGTAGTCAAACAAGCCGGGTCAAACACAGGAAACAGATCAGATCACAGGAAGACACTGGAACAGGTATGAACTGCAGATCAGGCAGCAAAGACACAGTGCTGCTGAGGTGTTTAAATAAGGCAGCTTGTTGCCAATCACTGAAATCAGTCTGCACCATTAACCCTTAGATGGCAGATCCATGACATATACAATCCTGTGGCAGAGCATTGTACAACGACTCAAGTTATATTCTTCAAGTCTGTGGCAGAGACTATGACCGAGCTCCGCACCGGCTGCTAGGTCAGTGAGAAAGGCCTATCCGGTGGTTGCTAGATCCATTTGTGGAGCTGTTTGTCCTCTGGATCAAAGAAGAACCCGTGATCCGCAAAGCAAGGTACCTGAATCTCCCCTAACCCTCCATCCCTCTATCTGACGTTTGTTAATAAAGCATTGGAAAAAGAGATTACCGGTAAGTGTTTGGTGCAGACATCTGTGAACAACTCTCCAATGGGACCCCTTTGGTGGATATGGTGAACAGTCAGGCAACGGCAGACCCAAAATTAAACCAGCAGCTCCTACGGGGGTAGTGCTACACTTTCATGCCCTTTCTGTCTGGTTAACCTCTGGTTGTGTATCAGCCTTAGGGCCTGCACTCTCACACCTGTCTGCTTAAGCACTTCCCTACTGTGCACGAAAACCCCCTTCCTGCCCAAGCCATTTTTCAGCTTTCAGCGCTGTCACACTTTGAATGACAATTGCGCGGTCGTGCGACGTGGCTCCCAAACAAAATTTGCATCCTTTTTTTCCCACAAATAGAGCTTTCTTTTGGTGGTATTTGATCACCTCTGCGGTTTTTATTTTTTGCGCTACAAACAAAAGAAGAGCGTCCAGTTTTTGCTATAATAAATACCCATTTTTTTTTTTTTTATAAAATTTTCCTCAGTTTAGGCCGATACGTATTCGTCTACATATTTTTGGTAAAAAAAAAAAAATCGCAATAAGCGCGTATTGATTGGTTTGCGCAAAAGTTATAGCGTCTACAAAATAGGGGATAGATTTATAGCATTTTTTTTTTATTAGTAATGGCGGCGATCTGCGATTTTTATTGTGACTGCGATATTGCGGCGGACACATCGGACACTTTTGACACATTTTTGGGACCATTCACATTTATACAGCGATCCCTGCTATAAAAATGCATTGATTACTGTATAAATGTGATTGGCAGGGAAGGGGTTAACCACTAGGGGGCGGGAAGGGGTTAAATATGTTCCCTTAATGTGTTCTTACTGTGGGGGGAGGGGACTGACTGGGGGAGGTGACCGATGGTTGTCCCTATGTACAAGGGACACACCATCAGTCCCCTCTCCCTCACAGGACGTGGATCTCTGTGTTTACACACAGAGATCCACTTTCCTGCTCGTTTCCCGGGCAATCGCGGTTGCCCGGCGGCAATCGCGGGCGCCGGGCACGTGCATTGGGGCCTTGGGAACGCGGCGGGCGCGCGCGCGCGCCTCCTAGCTCATTTTAAAGGGAGGACGTCATATGACGTCCTCCCAGAACGAGAGTGTCCTCCGCCCGCCGTCAATTGACAGTGGGCGGGGGACTATTGGTTAAGTAAACTTCCCGCAAGCATGGCTCCACCCCAGACTCTAACTGGGAAGACTATATTAACCTGTGCACTGCAAGCCAGCCTCGCTGATCAATATTGTGTGTTTGTACTCCTGTGTGCTTCTTGCCAAGTGCTCTACGTCTGATTCTGTTTATCGTCCTTGGCTTGTTCTTGACTATCCTTGTGTTCTTGACTATCCTTGTCTGCTTCATACCCTGACCTTTACCGTGTTCTTGGACTACCCCTGTCTGCTCGTTGCCCTGACTTTTTGGCTTATATCCTGACTATCCCTTGTTGTCCCGGTCTGCTGCTTCCTCTCTATCCTCCAGTAGCCTACCGTGAGCGTAAGCTGGGAGACCCTGGGGGCCGCGACCTGGAGCCAGTTGCAGTGAAGTCCATACCCACCACTAGGGGCTCTGGTGAAGACTTGCTGGCTCTTAGACTCCATGCCCTGGGGAATCTCATGCTCTAGCTTCCAGTGTGATCCGTGTCGGTGTTTCAGAGGACCTGCTTTCCTGAACCACCCAGAACCCCATCAGCGGCAGTAAGCCATAAGGTCCACTACCTTAGCAGTGCATTCCTGACCCCAATGGTGTGCATCTGTCACCTGGCCTCAAGTGACCTGACAAGAGGAAGGGAGAAGGGACGGGCCGCGGCTCTGTGTCTGAATGGACACAGAGCTGTGGCTCGGCTCGGGTGCCCCCATAGCAAGCTGCTTGCTGTGAGGGCACTCAACAGGAGGGAGGGGCCAGGAGCACCAAAGAGGGACACGAGAAGAGGAAGATCCAGGCTGCTCTTGCAGAAAAGAAATTCCCCTGAATGGACTTTAAAGGCATAGATCTGGCAAAAATTGTTGGACACACTGAGGTGTAAGTATTGCAAAATGTATTAATACAAAGTTTAAAAACAGAGGTTGGAATGTGTACAAATCTGGAAATACAGCTTCAATGTTTCAAGCACAAGAGCGGGTGTCTTCTGTCACCCGACGCGTTTCAAAATACATGATTCTTTCATCAGGGGTGTATTGAGAAGACAAGAGCATAAGTCTACAACATTGTAAAATGTTATATTAGATTAAGTATAATACAAAAAAAGTTTTTTCAGGTACTAATTACAATGAATATTAAGGGTAATGGTTGTAAACTTACATGCTTCATTGGTGTTTAACAGAAAAATATTCCAACTGTCATCCTTATAGTTAAAACCAATATAAGAAGGAGTAGGAGTATGCCCGAATACAGATGGCAAGCGCAGCCTATTTATAGAAGTCACTCAGAGGACCTGTGTGTGCATAGGCACTGAGGTTCACAAGAGGGCAGAGTAGGCCTACAAATCAAAAAAATCAAATATGTATATATATAGCTGCACAGTCAGGCTCTCAGTATGCTCTGCACCAGCTATGCGTATACTACTATAGAAAGAGGTGATTCCGTTAACATCTAATACGACACTACGGATGTGTGCGGGGTGTCTGAAGATTAGAGCAGTCTTTCAATCTTAGTGGACGGTTCTCCCCAAAGGCCCTGGCTGGGTTTGGCCATATGCTCAACAACTAAAGGCATCTGGTAAGCAGGCTTTCCCTGTGGTGGTGGTGGTGCACTGGTTGTTTTTCAGTCACGGGTGTTGTTTAAGCAATTGGTGCCTATTGCTTCAAGATATAGGCACCTGGTGTGATCCATAACAGTATTACGCTATTGTTATTTTTTCTGTCTAATCCACTACTATGCCATGAAATTTATGCCACTATATGAAGCCCGTGGGATCTAGGAATCGATCACTTTTTGTTGTGAGAGTCATCATCATCCACAGAGGATTTCGTTATCTCCCACTGGGATAAAGGCCCTGGCTGGGTATAAGCCATCTGTGCTAAAAGGCTTTTAATCTGGTAAGCATTCATTGCACCTGTCAGCTGGCATTGTTTGAGATTCAAGTTTCTGTGGAAGGAATATATGAACTTTCGCTGAGATACTGAATTGATTTCCACAAATTGGACTTTTTAAGCGCAAAGTTTTACTCTCTAATTTTACTTGTGTTAATCCCACTTATTTTTGCTGCTTTTTGGACTGGTCCATCCCCTTTTCTTTCTTTAAGTGCAGTCTTTTACCTTTTAATGATTTTTTTATACTGGGATGTTTAATAATTTTTTTATACTGGGACATTTAATGTCCCAGTATAAAAAAATTATTAAATGTCCCAGTATAAAAAATCATTAAATGTCCCAGTATAAAAAAAATATTAAATGTCCCAGTATAAAAAAATATACAAGTCCCTCTGCAGTGCCCACTGTACTTACAGTCTCAGCACGGGAAAGTGAGGGGGAGCCGTTAGAGATTGCTGGAATGCATTGAGCCGGTACATAGCGAGGGTGGGCGGAGAGATGATGTAATTCTCTCTCTCTCGCATTGGCCGGCCGTGCCTCTGTGTAGCGTAGCCTTGCAGCGCCTTATGTTAGGGGGGGACAGAGGCGCGCCTCTGCGTAGCGCAGAGAGATGGTGTCATCTCTCTGCCCGGGCAGCTGCATCGCTGACGGTCTCCTCTGTGGCCCGGCTATAGCGGCGGTATGGCCCGGACAGTGTCATTCGTGTTGCGGCCCGGCTAGAGAGGCGGTATGGCCCAGCTTTGGGCCGCGGACTGGGGGTTGATGACCTCTGCCCTAGAGGATGCCAGGAATAATGCAGTAAAGAAAGCAATGGTGTATAACCGCAGAAGCCATCGCATTGGGCACTGAAAAACAAAATTGGAAAAAACAGAAAAAAAGAAGAAAGAAAGAAAAGAGGAAGGGAAAACCAGAAAAGAAAAGAAAAAATATTAATAATTGCAAACACAATACAGAACATGTTCAAGCAGTGCAGTACAATAAAATATTTTATGTCAAGGAAAATACTCACTATGTTTGTAATCCCTTTGGGTACAATACTATTTGCTTTATATCAAAGAATGGCATTAGTCGAATTATATGGTGAGAAACGGCACAATGCTCGCTATTCATCACAAGACTATGTGAGAACATAGGTTAGATGAGGGGATACTTAAAGATATAGTGTATTAAACAAACCAATACCGAAAGGAAAACTAACATTGTTTTTGGACTGTTGTATTGATGTTTTTATTTTTCCATGCCCCCTGAAGTAAAGCCCTCCAGAAAGGGTCTAAAGCAAATTGCCTCGTTGAGGCCTGGGAGGTGTGTAGCTTTGAGAAGATGAATCCACCGTAGTTCCATTTGGAGGAGGATTTTGTTTGAATCCCCCCCTGGAACTAGGGTGGATTCGATCAAGGATTAGAAACTTAACCCTGGGGAACTTGCCATGATGTTTGGCGACCAAGAGGGAGTTCAGGATCTGAGACAAGCATACTTGCAATAAATCTGTACGCGCGTCTCCAGAACTCCAACTTGGTTTTCCCCACATAGAAACACCCACAGTCGCAGCACAGGAGGTAAATAACCCCTTCTGTCCTGCAGTTTGCGAAGTGTTTGGCTCGAAAAATTTGACCATTTGGGAGAGTGGGGTTTTTGCTTGTTAACATGAATTTGCAGTATTTGCAAGCGCCACACATAAAGGTACCTTTATGTTTGCAAGGGTCTTTCCAAAAGTCCCATTTATATTCACTGGTCACAAGCCGATCTTTGATGGAGGGGGCTCTCCTGAAGGTGAAGGAGGGGTGTGGGGATACAAATTGGCCTAAAAGAGGGTCCATGCATAACATATGCCAGTACTTGGATACCATAAGTTTTATCTTTTCATGTTGATTAGTAAACTTGGTAATTATCCTCAAACAGTCAACGTCCTTATTCAAATTTTGTGAGTGTAGTAGTTGGTGCCTTGTTTTAAAGGAGGCTTTTTTGAATGCTCTGTTTAATAAACAGTGTGAGTAGCCCCTTTGCAGCAGTCTGTCCCGCAGTTTGTTAGCTTCGGTTTTATATGTCACTTCATCGGAACAGTTACGCCTTACTCTTAAATACTGTCCATAAGGTATGGAATTAATCAGTTTTTTTGGATGAAAGCTAGAAGTATGCAGGATCGTCTTACCTGCTGTCGGTTTTCTAAAAAGGCTAGTGCAAAGGTTATGATCTCTATGTATTTCAATATCCAAGAACGAAACCTGGTTTTCATCGAAAGTCATGGTAAAACCCAGATTAAAATCGTTTTTGTTAAGTCTTACAAGAAATTGGTCTAGTAGATATGATGGGCCATTCCAGATGACGAAAATGTCGTCGATATATCGGTACCACGCCGCAATGTGGTCCGTATATATCGATAACTTGTCGTCTGTGAAGAGCATTTGTTCCCACTCCACCAGATACAGGTTGGCGTACGATGGGGCACAGCATGTCCCCATCGCCACCCCCTGTGGAGGTAGTGGGACACATTAAACGTGAAAACGTTGTGTTCGAGAACAAAGTCAAGAAAGGAAACAGTAAATTCATTGTATGCCATATCGGATGTAGCTGTTTTGGAAAGGGTATGTTTGATTTCTGCTATTCCTTTGTCGTGAGGGATTGAACTATATAGGGTCTCTATATCGATTGTTACTAATATAGAGTGTTTGCGGATATATAGATCGTCAATCATTTTTAGCATGTGAATGGTATCCTTTACGTATGAAGGTAACACCACTACATGTGGTTTTAGCGTTTCGTCAACAAGTTTACTGGCATTATCGCTGATGGATCCCCTGCCAGAAATTATGGGCCTGCCTGGGGGATTGAGAGCATCTTTGTGGACTTTAGGCAACGTATAAAAGGTTGGTACCTTGGGGAAACTTATTCTGATGAATTCCCATGTAGCTTTGGTTATGGTGCCTTTAGTATATGTTGAATCAACCAAAGTGTAGAACTGTCTGTTATATTTTTCCACAATGTCACTGGTTATACCTCTATACCAATTATGGTTATTCAGTATTTTGTAACACATCAGGGTATATTTCTCATTATATAATTGTAGCACTGACCCCCGAAGGAGCTGCTGAATTTGATTGGGCCTGTACTCTGCTTTTACACCCCCAATAACTTGGCTCAATCCCCTTGACACAGCTGTGGTGCAATGTTGATGTGGAGCTAAATGGTGAAGGATAACCCCACAATATACAATATAATAACAGTATACTTTTGCTATTACCTGTGTATCCAATGGCTCCATCTGCTGCTCTAAAGGGAACAACACTCCACACCACAGTACTTAACCAAGAACATATCTTTACTAAGGTTAGTGTAAAGTAATAATTTCAGCAGTTGCACTGTCACATAAACATAACGTAACAGTACAGTAGGTACACACAACAGATTGTATCTGTACAGTTATCCTAGGTGACCTCTGAGGATGTGGCTCCAATTGGGACTAGTGCTCAGAGTGATTACTCCTTACTCTGGGCACCTTCCCAATTCCAGCACACTCTGGTGAATACAGAAATACAAATGACAAATATGGTACAACACAACTACAAGGGAGCTTCCCCTACTTTAATAAAGGTGCAAGGCCTTGCAATACAAGATGCAGTCTTTGATCTTCTTTCTTCTGCTAGCTATTTGAGTTTGTAACAATTTGTAATACAACAGTGGAATAACAAGGGTTAACTTGAGATGAATATTGGAACTGTTCCTGTAGTGTGATCCACTTGTAATTACCTTTGGTGTAATTGCTCAGGAATAACACAGTGTTAAAGTGAAGTGAAGGATAGGCTTGAGGCCTGCTTAAACTCAGTCTTTATTATGAGTGAGTGAATAACTTATATAGCGCTACAAATGCGAACTAAATTGCCTCAAGGCGCTTTGCATCCAGTGACGTCCTGATCTTTCAGAAGAGGTGGGTCTTAAGTTTTTTCCTGAAGGCCCGATGGTTTTCTTCCATACGGATGTCCGTGGGTAGAGCGTTCCATAGTCATGGTCCTTGGACTGCAAATCTTCGTTCTCCCTTTGATTTGTAGCGGGACTTGGGGATGTGGAGGAGGTTTTGGTTGGTTGATTGGAGAATGCGATTGGGGATGTAGGGTTTTATCTTCTCGCATAAATATTGAGGAGCTTTTCCTTGTGTGCACTTGTGGGTGAAACAGAGGGTCTTGAATGTGACCCAATCCTTTACGGTTAGCCAATGCAGGGTCCTCAGTGAAGGGGTGATGGATTCCCAAGGTTTTTTCCTGTTACCAGTCTGGCTGCCATGTTCTGGACGACTTGTAGGCACAAAATCTGATATTTAGGTAGTCCTATGTAAATCGAGTTTGCGTAGTCGAGTCAGGAGTTGATGATTGTTCCAACTACTACTGCTATGTCCTCTTCCGGGATGAAGGGGATGAGTCTCTGCAGCAGGCGGAGGAGATGGTGCGATCCGCTGACTACTGATCCTATTTGTGCATCCATCGACATCTCTGAGTCAAAGATGACTCCGAGACTTTTGACTTTGGTGCTCGTGGTAATGATCTGTCCGAGAATGGTGGGTGGTGTCAAGGACATCTTTGTTTTTGTCTTTCGGTTTGCGTGGAGGAGAAGAAGTTCTGTTTTGGATCCATTGAGTTTGAGGGAACTCTCAGTCATCCAATCATCGATCAGTGTGAGGCAATTTTTCAGTCCATGATATTGGTCTTTTTTTCCGGTAATCCGAAAGTAGAGTTGGATGTCGTCAGCGTATGTGTGGTAGCACAAGTCCTGTTTGCTGATGATTTTAAGGAGTGGGCGGAGGTAGATGTTAAAGAGCATGGGTGACAGTGGTGATCCTTGAGGGACTCCGGAAGAAATTGCACGAGTTTCAGAGGTGAAGGCTCCTAGTTTCACTGTCTGAGAGCGATTTTCTAAGAAGGATGCGAACCAGGGTAGGTTAGGGTCTGCGACTCCTGCTACTTCTTTAAGGCGGCTGAGTAGAGTTTTGTGGTCTACTGTGTCGAACGCTGCACTGAGATCCAGTAGCACCAGAAGACATGATTCTCCGTCATCTGCAGCTTTGAGGGCGTCATCCCATATTTTGAGAAGGGCGGTTTCTGTGCCATGGCCTGGGCGGAAGCCTGATTGTAGTGGATCCAAGAGTTTGTGGGAGTCCAAATGTAGTTGTAGCTGTTGTACTACTGCTTTCTCCATGATCTTTGAGATGGTGTTGAGGCTTGTTACCGGTCTGCGGTAGTTTGGGTCTTTTGGGTCGAGGTTGGGCTTCTTTAGGAGGGGTTTGACTATGCCTTGCTTGAGGGAGATCGGAACAATGCCTTCTTTAAACTATTGATTTACGAGATGTGTTATGGTGGGTGCCAAAATATCGGTACATTCTTTCAGGAGTTTTGTAGAAATTATGTCATTTGGTGATGTGCTGTCTCTGAGACTTCTGATGATGCTTTTGGTGGTGTCGATAGTGATCGGGACCAGCGAAAATGTAATCGATTGTATATTGATTTTCTCTTCTTGTTTAGGCTGAGTGAGGTTGGTTGTTTTTTTCTGTTGAATTATTTCTGAAATGTTTTCGATTTTGTCAATAAAAAAATCCGATAGTTCATTGCAGAATTCTTGAGTTTCGTTTGCTGGGGGCTCTAGGCAGGTAGGGTTCATAGTTTGAGCGACTAGTTTGAAGAGTTCACGAGGTCGGTTTAGGGCTTTTGAGATGATGTTTGAGAAATGTTCTTTTTTTGCTTTGAAGATCGCTTTGTGGTATTTATTAGTGAGTGCTTTGTAGTTAGTGTGGTTTTCCTTTGTTGGGTTTCTTCTCCAGGCTCCTTCAGCTCTTCTGGGTTCTTGCTTCAGTAGAGTAAGAGTGTCATTAAACCAGCCCGAATTGTTTCTGCGGATAAGTGCTCTACGTCTCGGAGCAACTGTGTCTGCTGTTTGTAGTAATGTTTTGTTTAAGGAGTTGAGTGTTTGTTCCATTGAGTTGTCCTGATTTAGCGTTCCTATTTTTTTTGATAGTGTAGTTTTGAAGAGTTACGAGTGTAGTTTCTTCTGAGATCTTGTCCAGTATGTTGTTGTTGAGTGTTTTGGTTTCTGGGAGATGGAGTTGATGGTGATTTTAAATTTGATAGCGTGGTGGTCCGTCCATGGTAACGGCATGTTGTCCAGTGTGTTGATGTCCATATTTTGTTTGAAGATGAGGTCAAGAATGTGACCCGACCCATGTGCGGGGGCATTTATCAGTTGCTGCAGACCTAGTTCTTCCAGTTGGTTGATGCAGGAGGTGGCGATGGGGTCCTGAGTGGGGTTAGCCCAGAGGTTGAAGTCCCCGAGTAATAGAAAGTTTTTGGTTTTCAAGGTGTGTGTCGAGATGAATTCGGTGAAGGGTGTGAGGAGATTTGTCTTTGGTCCTGGTGGTCTGTAGCATAGCAGTATGTGAATGGTGTCTTGAGGTGTTGTTTGAAGATGCAGAGTGAGTGTCTCCATTAAAGGCAATGAGTTCTGTAGCATCGGTTTGATGAGAGAGAGGTGAGATTTGAAGATCGCTGCTAGGCCTCCTCCTCGTTGTCCTATTCTATGCTCGGTTAGGATTGAGTAGTTCTCAGGCACCAATTCTGTTAGGATGGTGTTACAGTCAGGTGTTAGCCAGCTTTCCGTGATAAAGAGACAATCTATGTTGTTTTGGGTGGTGAAATCGTGGATTTCTTGTCTGTGTTTGACTGCAGATCTCGTGTTGATCAGGGCGCATGATATGTGTTGTAGTGGCAGTGGTCCCTTCGTGTTTTTGATGGTCGATTGTTGATTGATCCTTAGCAGTTGTTCTTTTCGTAGTATTTTTTGGGTGGAGGTTGGTAGTGTTGAGGCGGTATTCCTTAGCCTCTGAAGGGTGTCCGCTGAGTATTTAAAATTGCACATGATGGGAAGAACAAGAGTTAATGGCAAAAAGTGAATAGGGCCCAATGACCTAACCACCCTGCCCGTTGGTCCAGGGGAAGGCGAAAAACCCCAACTGAGCCTGGCCAATTACTACAGCAGGGAAAAATTCCTTCCTGACCCTCCCAAGATTTTTTTGTCCCTGTTGATGTTTTATTAGGTGTGTCAGGGCTAGGTTTTTTGGCTTTATGGTCTACAATGGGGTCCCCATGGTGTTGGCGTTTAATACTAGGTGCATTCCTATATTGGGAAGTCTTTTGGGAATGATTGTGTGGTATATTGGAAAAAGATTTGGGAGATAGCTGTCCATCAAATTATCCCAATCTTTGCTGTATTGCTAGCCATATTGCTGTTAGTGTGACGGACTGGGGGTTATATGGTCACAAAACCGACACCCCAAAGAAAAGTACATATTCATTTTTTTTTTTTATTTCTAGCAAAGAAATACCTTCCTGCTATTCTATCAAGAACCAGTAGATGGCAGAGAAGGTACACAAACAGAGTTTATATAAGGCCACCCACCATGTGACTGGAGTCAAACTATTTCCAGCCATAAAGCTCAGTAGTCTTGTTTCATGCTGTTTGTGTGATTCTTTGTAGGTATGTACTCTAAATCATTCCTAATCTGCATTAAACTATGATAGAAAGATTCCTAAACATCTTGAGCAGATGCAGGGAAAGTTCCAGCAGATTGTATGCTATAGTTTTACTGTTATTAGAAGTTTAGAACAGCATGTGTGAGAAACAAGTGAAAAGGGCATAAAAACATGAAAATACTGCATTAGTCAGAACAAATGTCTATTAGAAGCACTAAACCGTTCTAAATAGGTATAGTGAAACCTGGTTTATACAAGTTCCATAAAGTTAGAAAAGCACATGTTGAAAACTGATATTCTATTGAGTAAGAAAAAAAAACTATTGTATGTAAAGCTTATGCATTGCTTCATGTGCACCATCTAGTGGTTAAAAAAGAGAACTACCAAAATAATGTTTGTATTAAAGCATGGCATTGGCAATATGATTATTGCACAGTTAAAGTGTACCATAAAGATCATTATCTATGACACGGAATAACAGGAATATATATGTTATTAAAATATAACAATGTTCATTGTGTAACTACGTTTTAAAATACTTCAGTTAAAATCTGTATTATATATACAAGGAGAAATTGAAAATAATACCTGTCACCTGTATCTCATAGGCACCACATCCCTTCATTAAGAAGCTATATAGGAATATGAAGGTATTGGGACTTTTAAGGTGCAACAACTACACAATATTCAATATAAAAAATATAATTTTATTACAAAAAATATATGAAAAATCATATGTACAAATATACATGAACCATCAAAATAAACATAATAGAGTTTCCAAAGTGCATACAGACAAAATTCTCTACATGTTTCGCCATTTTGTAGGCTTCCTCAGGAGTTTGTCATGCAAATACTGGAAACAAAGAAAGAAAAATAATAAATACATAATAATATTTACTCAAATTTCAAACTCAAAATTACAAAACAGAATATTATTAAGAAAAAAAGGATAACTGAAAACCATAACCAGCCCAATGGTTGCTCAAAAGTTCATCTCAAAATTAGATCTATTTATTCAAGGTATATGACCTTATTAGTATCAGTTGTAAGTACATTACCTGTAAATTTTGATGGTACAATCTAAAATGAAGAATGACCAGATAGCCAATGAGCTATCCCACACGGGGGCGCCCGTAAGGAGGGGATCATATGGTGTATCATAGAGGGGGAGAAATACTGGCACAAATAACCACCAATCTCGACTAATTGCTAGAGGGTATAGTCGTTCAACCCTCAAAAAAGCCTACAAACGAGCAAAAAATAAAAATAGGAAAGATCTAATACATCCTAAGAAATCTCAAACTACTGACCAATCGGTACGACTAATTACCAGGTTCTCTGGTGAACATCAGAAAGTAAGAAACATTATTGAAAAATTCTGGCCTTTGCTAGCAACAGATGAGATTATCTCCAAATATATTAAGCCATTTCCCCAAATTACCTATAGAAAATCTAGGTCTTTAAAAGATCAACTAGTTCATAGCCATCTCCAAATCAAGAGGGTTGAGAGTAGAAAGGGTTCGGCCCCATGTGGTCATTGTGAATTTTGCAGGTTTATATATGATTCTACTGAAATAGTTCTCCCTAATGGAGTTACGTATAGACCAAATTTCTTTAGCAATTGCCAGTCAATTGGCGTTATTTATTTGATGATCTGTGATTGTAAGGCCTTTTATGTTGGTAAAACGAAGAGGCCTTTCTTTCACAGAATGAGAGACCATGTATCTCTCATTCAAAAGAAAAAAATGGAGACTCCTATTAGTAGACATAGTGGTCTTTTCCACTCCTTCGATCTGTCAAAGATTAAATTCTTTGCTTTAGAATACATACCTCTTAATGAAAGAGGTGGGGATGTGGACAAAAATCTCCTACAACGAGAAACCAGATGGATACATACCTTGAGAGCTACTATGTATCCCGGGTTAAATGAGTCCATCAGTTTCAAACCCTTTTTGTAGGATAAAAATAGTTATGCTGTATATGTAGACTCTGTTTAAAACAAATACAATTTTGTTTTGTTATTTTATTTTTGTTTATTAAATTTGTCTTTATGTACAGGTGACTGAATGTACCATTTCTATATTCCATAGGGGCTCTCTTTAATTATTGATAAATCTACATTATATGTAATTGATTTCAATGGAGTTTACCACATTTTTTTAGGGTGGCGTTTCCCCTTTCTTTTTTGGGGGGGATTTGGTGATCATATGGGCGCCCAGGGCGTTTCTCTTTGTTCTCCTTTGGGAGACAATCTGAGCGCCATCTGACCAAGCCCACCGGATATCCTGGCCCCCTTTTTCTAACATCCAATGTGCCATTTCTGCCGTGATTTTAAAGGGAAGTCTTCCCTTTTCTATACTTTAGGCATGTTTTCCCCTTCCGGATCCGTCTTATGGTGCGTCCAGCTCGTCAGGATGTTTTCTCCTGATGAGCGGGGTGGCGCTTCCGGCGGACGTCTCCGGTTTTTCAGTGGTGGAATTGTCACTTCCGGGTCGGATCTGACGATGGGCGGATGTCGGAACTGACGTGCCCGCTCCGCCCATTGATTTGGCGCCATTGTGCGTCCAATGGGAAGGGGGAGGGGGGGTATATAGTCCGGATCACAGCCTTGCAAATCAGTAGCATGACCAACATTCTGGGGAGAAGACGTTCTTAGATATCAGTCAAAGGTAAATTACTTAGGCACTAGATCTCTTTACGGGCAACATTGGTTTTTATCCTGTTGTCTGGTTTACTTGGTCTTTAATCTAAAATGGTTTTTATATTTTATATATTTTTTCAGTAAACTGATTGATCGGTTTTGTAAAACAAGTTTTTCGGCAGAGATGCCCTAATGTGGACACACTTTATCCAATTGGATTAACCAGGTATATATCAGCTAGCAAGTATATGGCTAAAAAATTAAAATTTTGATTACCAACTAGAGGGGATTATTATATATTTATAGTAATTTCCACTAATTCTTTTTCCTTTAGAGTGGACACTGATTGGGGTACTTTGGAGATACTGCCCCCTTTTTTGCCTATTCTAATATTTTTTACTATCAACAGCCATAAACAGGTAAATACTGATGGGGTATGTGCCGTATAATTAGATGGAGACGCCTTTACTCTTATATATAGATTGTTATTTGACTTCATTCGATTTTTCTTTGTAATTTCCCCCAGATGGCCCTCTGTTCCTGTGCTAGTAATATCCGGGTGGTTATTTGTGCCAGTATTTCTCCCCCTCTATGATACACCATATGATCCCCTCCTTATGGGCGCCCCCGTGTGGGATAGCTCATTGGCTATCTGGTCATTCTTCATTTTAGATTGTACCATCAAAATTTACAGGTAATGTACTTACAACTGATACTAATAAGGTCATATACCTTGAATAAATAGATCTAATTTTGAGATGAACTTTTGAGCAACCATTGGGCTGGTTATGGTTTTCAGTTATCCTTTTTTTCTTAATAATATTCTGTTTTGTAATTTTGAGTTTGAAATTTGAGTAAATATTATTATGTATTTATTATTTTTCTTTCTTTGTTTCCAGTATTTGCATGACAAACTCCTGAGGAAGCCTACAAAATGGTGAAACATGTAGAGAATTTTGTCTGTATGCACTTTGGAAACTCTATTATGTTTATTTTGATGGTTCATGTATATTTGTACATATGATTTTTCATATATTTTTTGTAATAAAATTATATTTTTTATATTGAATATTGTGTAGTTGTTGCACCTTAAAAGTCCCAATACCTTCATATTCCTATATAGCTGTATTATATATAGTCAATGGTTATAAACATGTGATTATAAAAATTTTAAAGATGTATTGTCATGTAAAAGTCAAACTATTTCCAGCCATAAAGCTCAGTGGTCTTGTCTCATGCTGTTTGTGTGATTCTTTGCAGTCCACGCCAAGCTGATCACCTTATCTCATCGCGTCTACAATTATCGGCTCTCTTAATTCACATTTTGAGGCCGGCAACATTTTGGGGGCTCGTTTGCCGGGATTAGTTGTGTTACCAGTGATGAGAGGGAAGCGCGAGACAAGCGTGAGCCTACTACAGAGCTACAAGGAGAGTCGTGAGTGTCGTCTGCCTTGTGAGTGCAAGTCTTCAGAGTGCAACAGATATGGCGTCTCCTTGTCGTGCGCTGATGTGGGATATCCGGAAACAACTTCATCTGCTTTGTGAAGAACAGCTGTATAGCCTCGCTATTACACTGGAAGATGAAAGAGATGTGGACGTTCCATCAGTGACTGGTGCCAACGAAATGGAACCCGTTGAATTTATTGAAGACTACTTGAGAAGTGATCAGCTGGAAAAGTTAGAAGATCAAGGCATGTCTTACCTACTCATCATCCAAGACAAGATCAATGAACTAAAACTTAACAAGGAAAATACACCAACTGTGGACATTGCAACCACTGCAAAAAAATAAGTAGTGGGACTGCAAGGACTGAACAGGTATCGGAGGTGGTAAGATTAACTGACGTTGTTGCTTTATTGCCACGTAGAGAATTCAAAATGCATGGTGGTGTAATTTCAGATCATGGTTCGGACATGAGTTACAGTAGCGCGTGCAGACAAATTGACGAGGGTCTAACAGAAAAATTCCCTAAATCTGAAATTATACGCACCGTGTTGAGAATAATCAAACCTGGTCATTTTAAAGATATGTTGACTGACAAAGATGATCTTACTGTTGCTGAATTGAAAAGGTTTTTGAATTCTTCTTGTTAAAAAAAAAAAAAAGAAAAGGTTTTTGAAGTCAAATATGAGAGAACGAAGTGGTAATGAGTTATTTCAGGACCTTAGCAATGCTACCCAGCAAGAAAGAGAAACAGAACAACAATTTGTTTACAGGCTAGTGGGGTTAAAACAAAAAGTCCACATCACAACATGATAGATGAGAGCTTAACTATGACAAAAAACTGGTGCAAGGCATATTCCTTCATACACTGTATCAGGGACTAAACGAAAAAACTCTAATGTTAGACGAGATATCAAGCCTTACGTGTCTGATTTGACAGTAACGGATGACTTTATCATAGAGCAGGTCACCAGATCAGTTGATGAGGAAACAGAAAGACAGAGACACTTAAACAGTGCACCTAAACATAAACCTCTTACTGTTCATTCATCACAGACACCAGGTAATAGTGAAAAAGACACCTTGCAAAAGAGAGTTGAGGGAGATGCTAGAGCAAATCACACTGCATTAACGGAACTAACAACACAGGTTTCTGCTCTCACAAAGAACCTGGAAAAGATGATGAAGCAAACTCCTGTTGTTGGAAACCAAAGGACTAAACCACTAACCAATGTTCAAGTTCCAGATACAGCTCACTGCAAACCCAGGTGTGATGATTGCATTAAACGAGAGAGTCAGAACTGCTACCACTGTTTCTACTGTGTTTGGACAGGACACAGAGCGGTTGATTGCTTGAAGAAAAGAAGGCAGTCGGGAAACGACAGACGGTCACTGGGAAGGGACAACCAGTGACCACCTCAAATGATCTGTCCCGTGCGAAGGTAAACAGGGTATTCACCCACCGGTCAACTAGAACACTCCCAAAAGAGAAGGGATTCTCCAAACAACACGTAGCACAATTAATTGGAGGAAAATGCCTACTGTCATGCCAGATGAATGGTGTTCCGGTTGACATGTTGATGGACACAGGAGCTCAGGTCAGCATTGTCGGGAAGGCATGGTTAGAAAAGTTTCTACCCAGCGTCTCCATTAGGCACATACAAGATTTACTTTGTGTTATAACAACTTATCTATTACAGCTGCAAATGGTTCTATCATTTCATTCATCGAATGGATTGAAGTCTGCCTGGAATTCAAAAGTAGTGGACATGGAAACTCAGCCATCTATGTGCCAATGCTGGTGAGTGACTGCTGTAATAGCAATCTAATTCTTGGGTTTAACGTGATAAAAGAATTGATCAGAGAAAACCGTGACCGACCAAACAGCACCCAAAACCTGACTATCTTGCTGAGTGAAGCTATGAAAGTAAGACAGAGTGTAGCGCATAACATTGTCAATGCTGTCAGTCAGGCAACTGACCCAGGAGACATATCCGGTAGTCGTATGGTCAAAGTGGGGAAGAAGGGACTCCAGATTAAAGGAGGCGAGATCTGTGAAGTCAAATGCAGAATTAGAGCATGGCCAAAAGGAGGAATCATGCCATTTGAACCACTTCTGGAATATCCAGTTGAGGAAGGACTTGAACTATTTCCTTCAGTGGTAGATGTGCCAAATGGGTTCTCTAAACTGGTGAAGATACCTATACTGAACCGTGCTCAACATGACATCTACCTTCCGCCCAGAACAGTATTGGGTACCATTTCTCCAGCAGCTGAAATTCTACCGTTGTCTACAAACAAAGACGATGGAAAGGGAATTGACCAGAAGAAAAGGGCGTTTCATGTAAACCAGTTAAATCAAGTGGACACTGGAAATCAGCTACCCACTAACAAATCTGTTAAGTGGCACCCACCTGTCAATTTGGAAGATCTCTCAGAAGAAGAACAGGAGATAGCGAGACAAATGTTATATGACGAATCAGATGTCTTTGCTCGAGATGAGGGAGACATAGGATGCATTCCTAACCTGAAATTGAGGATAAATCTGAAAGATTAAACTCCTGTCCAGAAACGCTACAATTCGATACCGAAACCTCTATACAAGGAAGTGAAAGAATATATCCAAAACCTTCTTGACCGAGGTTGGGTAACAAAATCTTCTTTCGCATACTCATCACCGGGTGTCTGTGTTCGAAAGAAGGACAGTAGCCTACGACTATGTGTTGACTTTAGGGAGTTAAACCGAAAGACTATCCCAGATAGACATCCACTACCCAGAATACAAGATCTGCTGGATAGCTTAGGAGGATTTACATGGTTCTCAATCCTAGACCAGGGTAGTGCGTATCATCAAGGCTTTGTGCATGAAGACTCCTGGCATCTGACGGCTTTTAGCACCCCCTGGGGACTCCTGGAGTGGAATCGTATTCCGTTCGGATTAACTAATGCCCCAGCAGCTTTTCAGAGATGCATGGAAAATGTACTAGAGGGCATCAGAGACAAATGTTGTTCTCCATACCTGGATGACGTACTTTGCTACTCCAAAACTTTTCAGGAGCATGTCAATGATATTAGGCAAGTGCTTAGTCGAATGCGCGAGCATGGTATCAAACTTAGACCGAAGAAGTGTGAACTCTTTAAACGACAGATTCGATACCTTGGACGAATGGTGTCAGAAGAAGGCATAAAAATTGACCCAAAAGATCTTGAAGTGGTATTACATTTGAAAAGGAAAGAACCAAAAACAGTGGGAGGAGTCAGATCTTTGTTAGGAGTCCTGAGCTACTACAGGTCCTTCATTCAAGATTTCTCTCGACTTGCTAAACCACTGTATGAACTTTTGCAGAACACTGAGAAAGAATCTGCTACATCCATTACCAAAAACATTAGAGGGGAACCTACAAAGAAAAACGGGAACAGCTATGTGGCAAGGAAGCAAAGCTGTCGATGAAGAAGAGGCACTATGGGTGGCTTCATTGACTTTTCACTCAGAAAGTGATGTGGCCGAAGAATTGCTGAAAGGACAGACAATCTGCCCAATGACTCAGGAGAATATCAGAGCATTACAACAAGACGATACCAACATTAGAGAAGTTGTCTGGCTTAAGGAGAACGACTGGATTCCAAACCACAAAGAAAAGGAGAGTATGACCAGTAAAACAAGACGTTTGATACATGAATGGAACAAACTCAGAGTTGATGAAGGAATCCTCAACCGACATGCTGGAACCCGAAAACAGCTAGTCCTACCAGAAAAGCTAAAACCATTGGTCTTAAAAAATCTTCATGATGACATGGGTCACATTGGTACTGACAAGGTAACCCACCTAGCATGTGAACGATTTTCCTGGCCATTTATGCAAAGAGACATTGATGAATATGTGCTGAAGAAGTGCAACTGCATCAAACAAAAGCGTCCAAATATCACCGAAAAAGCACCTATGGGTTCGATTACTACCAGTTCACCCTTGGAGTTAGTATCCATTGATTATCTTCACTTGGAAAAAAGCAAAGGAGGATAAGAGTATATACTTGTAATAGTTGACCACTTCACACACTTTGCACAAGTGTATCCCACTAAGAACAAATCTGGAAAAACGGCGGCAGAAAAGATCTTTCAAGATTTCATACCACGTTTTGGCTATCCAGAGAGGCTCCACCATGACCAAGGAAGAGAATTTGAAAACAACTTGTTTCAGACATTGCAACAATTTGCAGGAATTTCTCATTCAAGAACTACTCCGTACCATCCACAGAGTAACCCAGTGGAGAGACTGAACCGTACTTTGTTACAGATGCTTCGCACCTTAGAGGAAGAGAAAAAGTCAGATTGGAAAGAATATCTTCCACATATGGTTCATGCATACAATTGCACCAGGCATGAAGCCACAGGATACTCGCCATTCTTTCTATTGTACGGAAGATCTCCTCATTTGCCAATTGACCTAATGCTCAACCTAAATTTGGAAAAGGAATCAGAAAGTCAACCAACATTTACTCAAAAATGGGCATCCAGAATGCAAGAAGCTTACAAAATCGCATCCGAGAATAGCCAAAGATCATCTGCTAAA
Organism: Rana muscosa; assembly: GCA_029206835.1. Lineage (NCBI taxonomy): Eukaryota > Metazoa > Chordata > Amphibia > Anura > Ranidae > Rana > Rana muscosa. The sequence continues at coordinate 220,786,043 of CM055127.1, forward strand.
GGGAAGAAATACTATGACAAGAAGATAAAAGGAGCACCTCTTCAACCGGGTGATAGGGTCTTAGTACGAAATCTCTCTGAAAGAGGAGGACCTGGTAAACTTCGTTCATACTGGGAAGAATCAGTACACAAAGTGGTAGAAAGAATCAAAGATGGGCCTGTGTACAAAATTCAGCCTGAAAGTGGTAAAAAGACAATTCGAGTGCTGCACAGAAATCTTTTACTACAAGTAAATGACCTACCAATTGAAGGACACATTCCAAGAGTACCAATGAAACAAAGACAGACAAGTAACAGGAAGGAGACCGGAATGGATCTGGACCAAGAGGATGAAGAAAAAGGGATTTTTATAACAGCTTACCTGTAAAATCCTTTTCTTGGAGTACATCACGGGACACAGAGCGACTTAGTCATTACTAATGGGTTATATAGATTACCTTCAGGTGCTGGCACTGGCCACTTCCAAACCGGAAGTACCCTCCCCTATATAAGCCCCTCCCATCCGGGAGCACCTCAGTTTTGTAGCAAAGCAATAAGTGTCCCAAAAAGAGGGGTGGGAGCTCTGTGTCCCATGATGTACTCCAAGAAAAGGATTTTACAGGTAAGCTGTTCTAAAAATCCCTTTTTCTTTTTCGTACATCACGGGACACAGAGCGACTTAGTCATTACTAATGGGACGTCCCAAAGCAATGCCCAATGAGGGGAGGGATACACTATACATAAGCTGGGCGCCATCAGGCATGAGGCTCTTTTGCGGCCTGCAACACACTGCGCCCAAAGGCGACATCCTCCTGACTTCTGACGTCTACCTGGTAGAATCTAGTAAACGTGTGTACTAAGGACCATGTTGTGGCCTTACAGACTTGAGCCAGGGAGGCCTGGTGATGCACTGCCCATGAAGTTCCAACTGCTCTTGTGGAGTGCGCCCTAACTTTGAACGGAGGCGGTCTACTTCTCAAGCCATAGGCTTGCATTATGACCTGTCGAATCCACTTGGCTAAAGTAGATTTTTCATGCTGCCTGACCCTTTCTGGGGCCTTCCGGCAGAACAAACAAAGTATCCGTTCTACGAATCTGAGCAGTGGCTTTAAGATAAGCTTTAACTGCTCTTACTACATCCAAAGAATGCAATAACTTTTTCCTCTACCGAACTAGGTTTGGGGAAAAAAAGGAAGGAAGAACCACATCTTGGTTCAAATGGAACCTCGATACCACCTTAGGAAGAAGGCTGGATGAGGACGTAATACTACTCTGTCCTTATGGACAACCAAATATGGCTCCTTACAGGACAAGGCGGCTAATTCCGATACTCTTTTAGCCGAACAAATGGCTACTAAGAAAATCAATTTCCTGGTGAAAAGAACCAAGGAAATGTGCCGCAATGGTTCAAATGGTTGATTCTGTAGAACCGACAGAACCAGGTTTAAGTCCCATGGACATATGGGAATACTAACCGGAGGGCTAATACGCATCACTCCTTGTATGAAAGCTTTGACTAATGAATGCAAAGCCAAGGGCCTTTGAAAAAATATTGACAAGGCCGTCTGACCCTTGATAGTACTCAAGGCAAGCTTCCTATGTACAGCCCACTGTAGGAAGTCCAGAATCCTACCTATTACGTACTTACGTGGATGCCATTTCTTGGCCTCACACCACGTGATGTACGCCTTCTAGATCCTATAATAGATCTGCCTGGATACCGGCTTCCTGGCATTGATCATGGTAGATACCACAGGATTAGAGAGCCCTCTCTTTTTTAGAATGTGGGCTTCAATAGCCAGGCCGTCAAACCTAGGGCTGGTAAGGAAGGGTGGTATATCGGTCCTTGCGAAAGCAGGTCTGGACGATGTGGGAGGGTCCAAGGACTTCCCACTGACATTTTTACAATCTCCGCGTACCATGCCCTTCGGGGCCACGCTGGAGCCACCAGAATCACTGGTTTCTTTTCTACCCTGATTCTGCGGATTAATCGCGGTGGGAATGCATATATCAGCTTGAACTGATCCCAAGGGAACACTAGGGCATCCGAACCGCAAGCTAGGGGATCCTTTGTGCGAGACACAAATCTGTCCACCTTTGCGTTGAATCTGGATGCTAGCAGATCTACATCCGGTGTTCCCCACCGCTGGCATATTGCCTGGAAAACCTCGGGGTGAAGAGACCATTCCCCCGGGCATAATTGCTGGCGACTTAAAAAGTCCGCTCTCCAATTTTCCACTCCTGGGATGAAAACCGCGGATATGGCTGTGACATACCCTTCTGCCCATTCCAGGATGCAATTCGCTTCCCTCTGGGCTGCACGACTCCTGGTGCCACCCTGGTGATTGATATATGCCACTGCTGTGGCATTGTCTGATTGAATTCTGACAGGTGACCCTTGGAGTTTGGATGTCCATGCTACTAGGGCATACCGGGCTGCTCGTATCTCTAAGAGATTGATGGGCAGGGCCTTCTCTGCTTCTGACCACTTGCCCTGGAGAGACCATTGCTCCAGTACTGCCCCCCAGCCTATGAGGCTGGCATCTGTAGTGACCACCTTCCAAGAAAACCAGACTGAAGGGTTTTCCTTTTTCCAGATTCTGGGGCACCAACCACCAATGAATGCTCTTGCGAACGGAAGGGGACAGGGACATTGGTAAGTCTAAAGCCTGAACTTTTTTGTTCCAGGCTGACAGTATGGCCCTCTGCAAGTTCCTTGAATGGAATTGACCGTAGGGTACTGCTTCGAATGAAGCCACCATTTTTCCCAGCAGCCTTATACACAGGCGTATGGATGGTTTTCTTTTTTGTACCCACTAAGTGGGTCAAATCTTTCAAAGACGACACCTTCTCTGGAGGTAAGAAAATCTTTCTCTGATTTGAATCCAGCCTTAGCCCTAAGTATTCCAGACTTTTGACTGGTTTTAGGGCTGACTTGTCTCGGTTGATAATGCAACCGTGAGATTCCAGATACTTGATTATCTTGTGAACGACCACTTCTAGTTTTTTTCACTGAGTGGTCTATCAGCAACAAGTCGTCTAGATATGCCATTATCGTTACACCTTGTGTTCCTAGTTTGGCCAATCGTAGGGCCAGAATTTTTGTGAACACTCGTGGTGCTGTGGCCAGACCGAAAGGTAAGGCTCTGAACTGAAAATGGCGCCCTTCTACTGCAAAGCGTAGAAATTTCTGGTGGGCCGGACAGATGGGAATATGCAAATAAGCAACCCTTATGTCGATCGAGGCTAACCATTCCTGCCCTTGTAGGGCGGTGGCCACCGATCGGATCGACTCCATCCGAAAAAGTCCTATATGTAGGAACTTGTTTAGCCCTTTTATATTTAATATGGGCCTCATGTCCCCATTTGGTTTGGGGACTGTGACAAGGTTCGAGTAAAACCCGAACCCACTTTCTTCCAAGGGAACCTTCATGATTACCCTTGGAGCAATAGTTGCTCTAGTGCCAGAAGGAGGGATCCACTCTTCTGGGGATCGCTTGGCACGTTCGACCTTATCAAATGGGCAGGAGGAATGTCTTTTAACTCCAGCCTGTATCCCAGACTTACTGCGGAGATCACCCATCTGTCTCTGATGGTGTCCCGCCAGGTCTCTGTGAACAACTGAAGTCTTCCCCTCACCCGATTGAGTGGGGGCAACCCTTCATGACTTGAGGGGAGGTTTTGTACCTCTCTTGACCCAGGGTTTCTTGTTACCCTGTGATTGTCCCTGATTTCTGCCCCCTGGATTTGACCGCGGAGGCCGTCGGAACTGTTTCACAGCCGATGTGCCAGGGACTGGAGCAGTAGGCCTCTTAAAAGAAGGACTTCTACCCTTGTTCTTAACCGGCAAGAGTGTACTTTTACCGGCAGAAGTTTTCTGGATATATTTGTCCAGATCATCTCCAGATAAGCGTTCTCCATGAAATGGGAAGCTAATCAGCAATTTCTTACAGGGAGCTTCAGCAGACCAGTTTTTGAGCCATAGAAGTCTACGCATATGTCTACAGACAGCGTAAAGCGGGATGCCTGTTGGATTGTATCCTTTATGGCGTCCACCGCAACACAAGGCTCTAGGTAGGTCAGCTAGGGCAAGAGCCTGCTGATCTGGTAAGTCCCTTAAGACTTGTTTCAACTGATCTTTCATTGCTTGGCAGACTCCAATCGCTGCTACTGCAGGTTGTGTCACCATGCTTGCTGTAGAGAAAGCAGATTTTAGTAAAGACTCCAATTTTTTATCTATTGGGTCTTTGAACATTGGAACATTATCTACTGGACATGTCAGTGATTTGTTCACAGAAGAGATGGCTGCGTCCACTGTAGGGACCCTCCATTTTTTTTTTTTTATGAACTTATCCTCCATGGGATAGATCACCGGAAATCTTTTGGGGGGAGCAAATATTTTATCAGGATGCTCCCAATCCTGGTAAATAAGCCCTTCTAATAAAGGGTGGATTGGGAAGGAACAGACAGCCTGGGGAGCTTTTAGCGACCCCAGCGAGGAAACCGTAGTGGATGGTGGTTCCGCTAGAGGCATTTTAAATGCTGATCGGACCATGTTAGTCAGAGACTGAACCCATAATCTTTCAGCCTGAGATGCTGAGAAAGGTTCTTCCACTGTTGATTCCTCCATAACTGAATCAACCTCATCCTGATCCCCTTCAGGTAGGTCGATCCCTGTGTGGGGCTGTTCCTCCACTAACAGGCACTCTGAAGGAGGAGACGGAGATCGGACGCGCTTTCCCTGAGACAGGGAAGCAGCGATCAATGCTGTTAATCTCTCTTCCAATCCTCCCAGAGTTGAGGATAAAACCTCCTCTGTTATATATACAGGAGCAGGTGGACTGGGGACAGCCGCAGCACCAGGCACTCCTGCGGGGTTTCTACGGCTACTGACCTCTGAATTCTCAGGGGAGATTGGTGCAGCAGACGCATGCCCAATATCCTCAGAGCCCGATGGAGACCCCTTTGGCTTCCTGGAAGACTTATTTCCGGAGCGTCTGGACGACATATCCTTTAAGCAGAAAGCTGAGGTATTCCCGTCGTCATACACCAATTTTGCTGGTAATAGTCTAACACAGTTGCTGCTATATACCAGCTGGTGTCCACTAAAGTGCCTTTCTATGGGGATGCCTGCATCAACCGCCTCTGTGTGCCACTGTTTGTTGCTAGCTCTGTTTGCACCCAGCTGACACTTGTACTGTGTCTTTATACAAGCTGGGACGCCTGCACATGCGCAGAAGCGCCGCGGCGCGCAACGAGCGTCATCCACCCGCCCCGCCCCTTTTTTTTCATAGGAGGCGCGTGCACGCGCCCGCGCGCGCGCCCGTGCGCCATTGGCGCCCTTTTCGAAACCAAACAGGGACTAGGAGCCAGGGCCCTTTTTGCCGGAGGGCCTGTGCGGTGGATGAGCGCAGCAACAGGGCAGAGGAAGTGGATTCCCACAGAGAAACTTACCAACTGCCTGGATCTTTTGACTCGAGAAAAAACCAAAGATCCACATGACAAGAAAAATGGACCACAGCGGCCTCTAGTGGTTTAACACAGGTACTGCAGTCCTCTTTTTTTTTTTTTTCTTGACTACTATTAAAATTTTACATTTTCAGTAGTTACAGGCATACACAGATATTAGCGGGAATACCGTTAGGTAACAGACAGAAAGACAAATTAGGTTTGGGGGTCCCCCAATAGAACCAAGTTCCTGGGGGCCCCCACTTACCTGATCCCCGCCGCAGGACTCTGTTTGGCCCACAGAAGCCCAAACTTCACCTATCACGGCAGGCATTGTAATTAAACCTTCAGGGACCGGGTTCCCAAGGATTCCACTCCCCTGGACCTGTATAGCACCCTGCACAGACAACATCTTGGTCGTGGGTATGACCAGAGCTCTGGATCCCAGGGTCCAGCCCTCCTAAGAGAGGCATTACAGGCAAAACCTTGCTCTTCTGCTGCAAGGCCCGGGTACCGACCGTTTAGCTATGAAGCTTTTTTGGTGGGATCCGGAACAGCTTACTAAGGCCCAAAAGAACCTGTACGCAAGCCCAGTGAAAACACATGTTACTCTTTGGCCAACACCTTAGACACTGGCAAAAAACTGAGGTGCTCCCGGATGGGAGGGGCTTATATAGGGGAGGGTACTTCCGGTTTGGAAGTGGCCAGTGCCAGCACCTGAAGGTAATCTATATAACCCATTAGTAATGACTAAGTCGCTCTGTGTCCCGTGATGTACGAAAAAGAAAGATGGTATTATCCTTATATACCAGAGACTACAGAAAGTCATGATTGTGTTGTGTCTCAACAAAACTCTCAAAACGTACAGAAAATCCCTTTAAGAGTTTCTGCTGAAGAGTTCTATCCTACAACTACCACACCCAATCTTGAACAAGAACAAAATGATGGAACATTAGTTGGCGACCAAATCTGGGCTACAGACATGGTGGGACTAGACACTGCAGAATTACCTTCATTAAGTCAAGACTTACCTGTGAGCCAAGATATGCAAATGGGGAATGATGTTGATGGAGATGACTCAACTCCTGTCAGAAGATCTACCAGACAAGCTAAGCCTAAAGAGATCTTTACATATGACACACTAGGTCAGCCAAGATACATACCAAGTCAGATTCACACTGTACAAACTCCTAAAATGCTAGCAACTCCCATGACATGCCAGGTAGTTAACATAGCTCCTTGGTGGCAACAAGTACCTCTCTGGGTTACTTAAGTCACTAAACAGTGTTCAGATAACAATTTAGTTTAATGTCGGGAGCCATTAACTGAAGGAGGGGAGAGTGTGACGGACTGGGGGTTATATGGTCACAAAACCGACACCCCAAAGCAAAGTACATATTCATTTTTTTAATTTTATTTCTAGCAAAGAAATACCTTCCTGCTATTCTATCAAGAACCAGTAGATGGCAGAGAAGGTACACAAACAGAGTTTATATAAGGCCACCCACCATGTGACTGGAGTCAAACTATTTCCAGCCATAAAGCTCAGTGGTCTTGTCTCATGCTGTTTGTGTGATTCTTTGCAGGTATGTACTCTAAATCGTTCCTAATCTGCATTAAACTATGATAGAAAGATTCTTAAACATCTTGAGCAGATGCAGGGAAAGTTCCAGCAGATTGTATGCTATAGTTTTACTGTTATTAGAAGTTTAGAACAGCATGTGTGAGAAACAAGTGAAAAGGGCATAAAAACATGAAAATACTGCATTAGTCAGAACAAATGTCTATTAGAAGCACTAAACCGTTCTAAATAGGTATATTGAAACCTGGTTTATACAAGTTCCATAAAGTGAAAATAGTGAGAGAGGAGGGCGCTAATATGTAGGAGTAAATCTAAATTCATTATAAAACGGTAGACATATATAGAATCAAAAACAATATAATCTCCCCACTTAAATTAATTAGTGCTGTGTATAAAGATCAACCAGTGTGTACAAAAAAATATATTCAAATTAATTTGTGAACAACAAAAATTGACTATCATATAAATCAATACAAACAATGTAAAAATTCAATTGAAACTTATTGCAAATAAAGTCCAAACCAATGAACCCCCAAACAAGGGTTAATAAATGCAAATAAATGTCCCACAAGAAAAAGTGTTGTATAAACACCAAATAAATCCACTTCAAACAACGTATTGTGAAAAATCCAATGTGACTCTTGAGAAAAATGAAGATCCACCTTCACCAATAGTAATATTGACACCCGATAGTGCACATTAAGTAAGGATGGCAGCTTACCGCAGCAAATTGACCCTTTTAATTAAAAAAGAAGTCAAACAGGCTTTCAGCAAGTTCCAATTGCTAAGGATCAGCGAAATGTTGTCCACCATGCAGGTAACGATAACACTTCGATACAGTGGTATATAATCAGAAAAAGGAGAAGCGAGCAATAGCGTGATACCGTTTTTTATTGCGTATAAAATTTCTAAAAAGCCAAAATCATGCTTACATGGTTATGTGCCCCGACTCAGCACTGAGGCTGTAAAGGCGTAGGGATAACGAATGAGAGTCCTGTGGATACTGGCGTGCGCTCCACCACTATGGAGCAGACAACCAGCTGGACCGGAAGTGACGTCAATTGCGTGACCTGTATACAATACAATACAATTCGTTATCCCTACACCTTTACAGCCTCAGTGCCGGGTCGGGGCACATAACCATGTAAGCATGATTTTGGCTTTTTAGAAATTTTATACGCAATAAAAAACGGTATCACGCTATTGCTCGCTTCTCCTTTTTCTGATTATATACCACTGTATCCAAGTGTTATCGTTACCTGCATGGTGGACAACATTTCGCTGATCCTTAGCAATTGGAACTTGCTGAAAGCCTGTTTGACTTCTTTTTTAATTAAAAGGGTCAATTTGCTGCGGTAAGCTGCCATCCTTACTTAATGTGCACTATCGGGTGTCAATATTACTATTGGTGAAGGTGGATCTTCATTTTTCTCAAGAGTCACATTGGATTTTTCACAATACGTTGTTTGAAGTGGATTTATTTGGTGTTTATACAACACTTTTTCTTGTGGGACATTTATTTGCATTTATTAACCCTTGTTTGGGGGTTCATTGGTTTGGACTTTACTTGCAATAAGTTTCAATTGAATTTTTACATTGTTTGTATTGATTTATATGATAGTCAATTTTTGTTGTTCACAAATTAATTTGAATATATTTTTTTGTACACACTGGTTGATCTTTATACACAGCACTAATTAATTTAAGTGTGGAGATTATATTGTTTTTGATTCTATATATGTCTACCGTTTTATAATGAATTTAGATTTACTCCTACATATTAGCGCCCTCCCCTCTCACTATTTTCACTATTGATCTCAGTATTTCACTGTAATTTGAGGTGCAGCTTATATATAGCAAATATTTAGTATATTAATTGGCGCAGGCTCCATTTAAATCATTCTTTAAAAGTTCCATAAAGTTAGAAAAGCACATGTTGAAAACTGATAATGAGTAAGAAAAAAAACCTGTTGTATGTAAAGCTTATGCATTGCTTCATGTGCACCATCCAGTGGTTAAAAAAGAGAACTACCGAAATAATGTTAGTATTAAAGCATGGCATTGGCAATATGATTATTGCACAGTTAAAGTGTACCATAAAGATCATTATCTATGACACGGAATAACAGGAATATATATGTTATTAAAATATAACAATGTTCATTGTGTAACTACGTTTTAAAATACTTCAGTTAAAATCTGTATTATATATTGTCAATGGTTATAAACATGTGATTATAAAAATGTAAAAGATGTATTGTCATGTAAAAGTCAAACTATTTCCAGCCATAAAGCTCAGTGGTCTTGCCTCATGCTGTTTGTTTGATTCTTTGCAGTCCACGCCAATCTGATCACCTTATCTCATCGCGTCTACAATTATCGGCTCTCTTAATTCACATTTTGAGTCCGGTAACATTAGTCTATTTTGGGTTTACACAATAATACTTGAATAAAGGTTAATTGGTCTTGTTCTAGAAAAAGGATAAAGAATCTGAAAAAAGTACGAAATTTATACAAAAATATATTAAAGAAAAGGCATTGTTAATGTTTTAAATTAGTAAGTAACAATATCAACTGGAGTGAACCATAGATATTGACCAATTTTATATAAGAGCACAGACGCATGCCCAGGCTGCTCTGTGCAAATCCACTGCACAGAGCAGGTAAGTAAAACATGTTTGTTATTTTTCACAAAAAAAAAGAGACTTTAGTATCCCTTTAAGGTTGAGAACCACTGGTCTAAGCCACACTCAGGAATATTTTAAAGGTCACTCAGGTATATGTTAAACGTGAATTTATTGGAACATTTTCTGCACGTAAGTAGGTAAAAGTGCAAATTTATCCTCTGATTGTGTCAGGCTGTAATGTCTATCATTGTACATGAAATCCTCTGTGCATTTTAAGTAGTCATCTACCTACACTAAAGGTCATCAAATTTAACTATACTCTCCTAGGTGAGCTTTTACATGTTCAGGCCAGTATATAGAAATGTTGGGTAAGTGAAGATAGAGCTGTCTGTATACCTTTCCTGACACGAAAGTCAGCTCACTAATATCAGTTGACATCTACTTACCTCAATCATTCTGCCCTAGGTGTCCATCTGTGATAAACCGACTGAAATATCCTACAGTCATTCCCAGGAAAGCAAGACCTCCGGATTGTTCTGGAAACTCTAGGCAGAGTTCTTGCAGAGACTAGGACCCAGAGTCCTCAGGCTCCAGAGCACAATTCCCCTTGAAAAGGTAACCCAGATGTATCCGACTCTTTTGTCTCCAACTAACAGTGTCCCCATCTTAATTGTTCCACTATAATTACCAATAATATACTGACACAAAGGTTGGGAGTAAAATGGCCGTTTACGGCCCCTTTTGTCAGGGAAATCTTCCGTCCAACAGCGCCAATCAGCGCCCAATGCACACGCGCGGCAGAATGATGCTTCGGCGCATGCGCGTGCGCGGGACGGCGCTTTTACGTTCTCGGGTGCGCGCGCCTACGCAGCGGCGCGCACGCATGCGCGGCGGCGCACCAATAGGAATCCAGGCGGGCCTATTTAAAGAAACCCAGTTGCACTGACAAGTTGCTGGTTTGTCAGCTTTCCTGTGTACCCAAGACTCTGGAAAACTACCTTGAAAATCTCCTTGTGACCCGGACTGGCTTGATTCCTCTGATCTCTCTCCTGGACCTGACCCTCGGCTTGTTATACGGACTTCTGCCTTCTCTTGTGTTTGACCCTCGGCCTGTGACTCGGATCTGCTGCCTGTCTACAATCCTTGACCTCCTGCTTGTACCTTTGGACTTCCACGTTTCCTTTGAACTCCTGCCTTGTCCCGGTATTTTCTGGACTTGTTACCTTTTGCTGTGCTAGACCCCCAGCCGGGACTGTTACCTCTGCAATTGCAACCCGGACTCAGCCTGCACCGGCTTCAATTGACTCTTGCTGTTTGAACTTTACCAATCCAGCTAGTTCCTGCTTGAAGCCTGCTCTTCAGTCTACTCAGCACTACCGGACCGTCTACAAGTACCCACCACCTGCCGGTAGCCGGTGCCGCTTCTCGCCATCCACTCCCTGTCTCACCTCCAGGGGGTGGAGTGCGTCAAGTCACAACGGTGAACCACTCTCAGCATCTCGGCCTCGGTAAGTACATACCCTAACAGTACAAACCAGCCAGATGTCTGAGGCCGACAGGGTGCGTTCACCGTTCGAGACCCTCTGTCAGCAAGTCACCGCGCTAACCGATGCGGTTCAGAAATTACAAGAAGGTTATGTCCAAATGGATGGCCGCTTTCAGCTACTTACTGGAGCTACAGGACCAGCATCACCAGCTGCCACCGCTGCCAATGTTGCCTCCACGTCTCAAAATCAGGCAAACCCTACCGTAGTAATGGCTACCCCTGAACGCAGGGTCCCTCTGCCTGAACGATTTTCTGGCGTCCGTAAGAAATATCGGGCTTTCAAAAACGCATGTTCTCTTTACCTCGCCCTTCAACCCAGGACTTTTTCTTCAGAAGTGGTAAAGGTGGGGTTCGTCATCTCCCTTCTAACCGACGAACCTCAGGCCTGGGCCCATGGCCTGATGGAGCAAAGCAGCCCCATACTAGATTCCGTGGACACCTTCTTTGAGAGTATGGCGCAGCTGTATGACGATCCTCAGCGATCAGCCACAGCTGAGTCTATTCTCCACAGTTTAACCCAGGGGAGAAGGCCGGTGGAGGACTACACGGCAGAATTCCGGAAATGGTCAGCTGACACTGGCTGGAACGAGATGGCCCTCAAATACCAGTATCGCCAAGGACTGTCTGAGGCTCTTAAAGACGAGCTGGCCAGGATTGGTGTTCCAACTACTCTGGAAGATTTGATCCAGTCTGTCACTCAGCTTGACAGACGCCTGCGGGAACGGCGTTCTGAGCGTTTCCAGACTACCCGCCTGAACTGGACTTTGCCCCGATCAGCTCCTGCCTATCCACCCATCCCAGTTCCTACAGCATCTTCTCCTCCCGAGCCTAAACCCATGCAGCTTGGTCTGGTTCGTCCTCCCCTTTCTCCTGAGGAAAAGCAGCGCAGGCGTCAGGCCAATCTGTGTCTTTACTGCGGGGGTACTGGCCATTTCCTTCGGAGCTGCCCAGTAAGACCTAGTAAGTGTACCCCCAAAGACACTTTGAACTACCAAGTTTCTGGCTTACCACAGACTTACGTTGTTCTTTCTATTTCTCTACAGCTACCAACAGGAGTAACCCGCCTACCGGCGATTATTGATTCAGGAGCCTGCAGCTGCTTTCTGGACTCTTCACTTGCTTCCCAACTTCACTTTCCTCTGCAAACCAAGGACCGTTATCTTCAGGTTCGTCTGGCGGATGGATCCCTGCCTCATTCAGGGGTAATTACGCAAGAAACAAAACCCGTCCTTGCTATCACGGATTCAGGCCACCAAGAATACCTCCGATTTGACCTCATCCCATCTCCCATGTTCCCCATCATCCTGGGCCTCCCTTGGCTGCAAGCACATGAGCCTCATATAAACTGGGCCAAAAGGGAAGTTAACTTCACTTCTTCGTATTGTTCCCAACACTGTCTCTCCGTAACTTCCAACTGTCTGTGCTACTTTAACCCCTCAACCGGATAATCTACCACATGTTCCATCAGCATACTTGGAATTCCGGGACGTCTTCGACAAACAGCATGCCGATCGCCTACCACCACATTGGCCCTACGATTGCCCCATTGATCTTCTGCCTGGCTCCAAAATTCCATTCGGCCGCATCTTTCCCTTGTCCGAATCTGAGTTGAAGGCCCTCAAGGCCTACATCGAGGAAAATCTGGAAAATAAATTAATTCGCCCCTCTTCTTCCCCAGCCGGTGCCGGAATCTTTTTCGTTGAAAAAAAAGACGGGACTCTGAGGACCTGCATCGACTATAGGGAATTAAATAAAATTACTATTAAAAACAGATACCCGCTGCCTCTCATTCCGGAGTTGTTCCAACGATTACGATCAGCTCGGATCTTCTCTAAACTGGACCTTCGAGGGGCCTACAACCTCATCCGGATCAGGGCTGGAGACGAATGGAAGACCTCTTTTAGGTCTAGGTTCGGTCATTTTGAATACTTGGTCATGCCATTCGGGCTTTGCAACGCCCCAGCTACTTTCCAGCACCTGGTCAATGACATTTTCCGTGAACACCTGGACGACTTCCTAGTAGTCTACTTAGACGATATTTTTATTTTCTCGTCCTCCCTTGAACTGCACCGGATCCAGGGCATTAAGGTCCTCACTATTCTCCGAGAACATAGACTTTACCTCAAGGCCGAGAAATGTGACTTTGAGAAAACCACTGTGCAATTTCTGGGATTTATTATTTCTACCAATGGGGTCGCAATGGACCCGCAGAAAGTCAAAGCTATCCAGGAATGGCCAGCCCCAACAGACAAGAAAGGGGTACAACGGTTTATAGGTTTCGCCAACTTCTACAGGAGGTTCATTGTGGGATTCTCCTCTATTGTGGCACCTATAACCCAACTGACACACCAGGGCTACCGCTTCCACTGGTCACAGGAAGCCCAGGATGCCTTCGATAAACTAAAAGACGCATTCACATCGGCACCTGTATTGAAGCATCCAGATCCGCTACTGCCGTTTACTCTGGAAGTAGACGCTTCCGAGTCAGCCACTGGGGCCATCCTCTCTCAAAGGCAGGGCCCCAAATCCCTTCTTCATCCAGTAGCCTTTGCCTCTCGTAAACGAACTTCTCCGGAACGAAATTATGACGTCGGAGACCGGGAACTATTGGCTATCAAATTCGCCCTGGAAGAATGGCGATACCTTCTGGAGGGAGCCCCTCACCCTGTCATGATATTCACGGATCATAAAAATCTAGAATATCTGAGAACAGCAAAACGTCTACGACCCAGACAAGCCCGATGGGCCCTCTTCTTCACCAGGTTTAACTTTCATATTTCTTATAGGCCCGGTTCCAAGAACGTGAAGGCGGATGCACTCTCTAGGATGTTTCCCGAGACCCCTCAAGCAGAGGAACCAAGTACCATCCTATCAGCACAAAACTTTCTGCTCATCCCACAGGCTGATCTACTAACCTCCATAAAAGCTGCCTCTAAGCATTGTCCTGACCAAGTAACCCCTTCTCTGGAGAAGCGTAATGACTTGCTCTGGTCCCAAGGTAAAGTCTTCGTCCCTCTGGAAACGAGGCAACTGATTCTGAAAACTTTCCACGACCACAAACTAGCTGGCCACTTTGGAGCCCGAAAAACCATGGAACTAATCTCCCGCTCCTTCTGGTGGCCTGGTTGGAGGCAAGATTGCAAGTCCTATGTTGCCTCCTGTACCCGTTGCCAACGGAATAAGGGACCCAAAACCAAGAGTTGGGGGCTACTCAAACCTTTGCCTATCCCTGAACGTCCACGGGCAGATGTGTCCATGGATTTCATTGTAGATCTACCGCCCTCTGGAGGTTTTACCACAATTCTGGTCGTAATTGACCGCCTCTCCAAAATGGCACACTTCGTGCCCATGATCGGTACCCCCTCTGCTGCAGATACAGCCAAAGCCTTTTTTCAGGAGATAATCAGGCTCCATGGGGTGCCTAAGAGCATCACCTCTGACAGAGGCGTTCAATTCACGTCAAAATTCTGGAAGGAACTTTGCAAATCTTTAGAAGTCAAGATTTGCCTATCATCGGCATATCACCCCCAGAGCAACGGACAGACAGAGAGAACCAATCAAACTCTGGAACAATATCTCCGTTGCTTTTGCTCAGCCTCACAAGACGATTGGTCCTCTCTATTATCCTACGCTGAATTTGCATATAACAACTCGGTGCATTCAGCCACCAGTCAAACTCCTTTTTGGGCCAACTTTGGCTTCCATCCTTCCTTCCTCCCTGACGACATTCCGGAGAGCTCTGTTCCTGCTGTTCAAGATCGGATAGCCTTTGTCCAATCTAATTTTCTGACACTTCAGGAAATTATGCAAAACGCCCAGGAGTCTTACAAGAGACACTATGACAAAGGTAGGAAGGAAAATCCAATCTTCAAAGTTGGGGAGGAAGTATGGCTCTCCCCCACCAACCTCAAATTGCCGATCCCTTCACGGAAATTGGGACCAAGATTCATAGGCCCTTTTAAAATCAAGCGAGTAATCAACTCTGTGGCCTTTGAATTGGCACTGCCCGACTCCTACAGGATACACCCGGTCTTCCACACGTCTCTGTTGAAACCGGTAGTCTCCAGCTCCTTCCCGGGAAGGGATGAGCCACCTCCTCCACCTGTGGAGGTTGATGGTGAAAACGAGTACGTGGTGGAATCTATCTTGGGCTGCAGGAAAAGAGGCAGCAATTACAGTATTTAATCAAATGGAAGGGGTATCCCCCAGTGGATAACTCTTGGGAACCATCTAGGAACCTACATGCTCCCCGTCTAATTCGAATCTTTCACTAGGAACATCCCAAGTTGATGTCTAGTCTGGGCGTCCAGAGTCCGCCCCTAGGAGGGGGGCACTGTCAGGGAAATCTTCCGTCCAACAGCGCCAATCAGCGCCCAATGCGCACGCGCGGCGGAATGATGCTTCGGCGCATGCGCGTGCGCGGGACGGCGCTTCTACGTTCTCGGGTGCGCGCGCCGACGCAGCGGCTCATGCGCATGCGCGCTGGCGCACCAACAGGAATCCAGGCGGGCCTATTTAAAGAAACCCAGTTGCACTGACAAGTTGCTGGTTTGTCAGCTTTCCTGTGTACCCAAGACTCTGGAAAACTACCTTGAAAATCTCCTTGTGACCTGGACTGGCTTGATTCCTCTGATCTCTCTCCTGGACCTGACCCTCGGCTTGTTATACGGACTTCTGCCTTCTCTTGTGTTTGACCCTCGGCCTGTGACTCGGATCTGCTGCCTGTCTACAATCCTTGACCTCCTGCTTGTACCTTTGGACTTCCACGTTTCCTTTGAACTCATGCCTTGTTCCCGGTATTTTCTGGACTTGTTATCTTTTGCTATGCTAGACCCCCAGCCGGGACTGTTACCTCTGCAATTGCAACCCGGACTCAGCCTGCACCGGCTTCAATTGACTCTTGCTGTTTGAACTTTACCAATCCAGCTAGTTCCTGCTTGAAGCCTGCTCTTCAGTCTACTCAGCACTACCGGACCGTCTACAAGTACCCACCACCTGCCGGTAGCCGGTGCCGCTTCTCGCCATCCACTCCCTGTCTCACCTCCAGGGGGTGGAGTGCGTCAAGTCGCAACGGTGAACCACTCTCGGCATCTCGGCCTCGGTAAGTACATACCCTAACACCTTTATTAAAATTAACCATTATGTAAATAATATTATTAAAATTAACCATTATGTAAATAATATTACAAACCCAAACATAACCTTTTTGGTTGCCAATCCTTGGAGGCGTTAATTATCACAAAATATTTCCTTGTATCTGCTTAAACTATTTCCAACGGTCCCTGTCGCAATGCACCAACTCGGGGACGAACCACATTCAGCAGATACACCATTGTAACTACCAGTTAATCCACCATAACTGGCATTCCACGGGGACCCATACCTTAGATGTATCCCAATCATCTAATTACAGCAGGTTATTTTAAAAATGCCTCCAAAGACCCAACCACACACACCTTATAAAAATCAAACAAAAGAAATAACCAAACAAACATAAACAACTCAAAAACATGTAGGGCGGGCGGGCGGGAACGATTTTCTCCTCATGTGTGCTGACCGGATATCTTGTCCCCCTGACTTCCTGACCCCAGCTTCTGTTGTGACTCCTCCCCGCACACTTATCTGCCCAATCCACTGCAGCCTCTAGTTGCCTAGCAGCAAAGTTAACTCTTGCTCGCCTGGCTCCCCTGTGCCCCTGTTCATGCAGCCCTGCGCTTATTTTTTTGTTTTATTTTGCTACGGGCTGCTCTTACTTTGAAAAGATTTCCTACCATATCCTGTCGCGTCTATAGAACAGGAAGGGAAAGGACTTCTCCAAAATGGTTCATAGATGGCAAAACAAAGGGGAGCAGGACCCACTAGAGTGGGAAAAGTGAGGATTTTGGACTTTACAATAGCACAAGAATTTAAACATGCACAATAAACAAAGAAAGGAAGTACAGTGCCTTGCAAAAGTATTCAACCCACTTGGATTCTTACCTATTTTGTTACATTACAGCGTTTAGTTCAATGTTTTTTTAATCTGAAGTATATGTGATGGATCAGAACACAATAGTCTAAGTTGGTGAAGTAAAATTAAAAAAATATTTACATAAAACTATTTTTCAGAAATAAAAAACTGATGATTGGCATGTGCATATGTATTCACCCCCTTTGTTATGAAGCCCATAAAAAGCTCTGGTGCAACCAATTACCTTCAGAAGTCATATAATTAGTGAAATGATGTCCACCTGTGTGCAATCTATATGTCACATGATCTGTCATTACATATACACACTTTTTTGAAAGGCCCCAGAGGCTGCAACACCTAAACAAGAGGCACCACTTACCAAACACTGCCATGAAGACCAAGGAACTCTCCAAACAAGTAAGGGACAGTCACAATGTTGTTGAGAAGTACAAGTCATGGTTAGGTTAACCACTTCAGCCCCGGACCATTTCGCTGGCCAAAGACCGGAGCACTTTTTGCGATTCGGCACTGCGTCACTTCAACTGACAATTGCGCGGTCGTGCGACGTGGCTCCCAAACAAAATTAACGTCCTTTTTTTCCCACAAATAGAGCTTTCTTTTGGCGGCATTTGATCACCTCTGCATTTTTTTTTGTACTATAAACAAGAATAGAGTGACAATTTTGGAAAAAATACAATATTTTTTACTTTTTGCTATAATAAATAATCCCCCAAAAATATATAAAAAAAATTTTTTTCCCACAAATAGAGCTTTCTTTTGGCGGCATTTGATCACCTCTGCATTTTTTTTTGTACTATAAACAAGAATAGAGTGACAATTTTGGAAAAAATACAATATTTTTTACTTTTTGCTATAATAAATAATCCCCCAAAAATATATAAAAAAAAATTTTTTTTCACAGTTTAGGCCGATACGTATTCTTCTACATATTTTTGGTAAAAAAATCGCAATAAGTGTATATTGATTGGTTTGCGCAAAAGTTATAGCATCTACAAAATAGGGAATAGGTTTATGCCATTTTTCTTATTCATTTTTTTTTTTACTAGTAATGGCGGCGATCAGCGATTTTAATCATGACTGCGACATTATGGCGGACACATCGGACACTGTTGACACATTTTTGGGACCATTGTCATTTTTACAGCGATCAGTGCTATAAAAATGCATTGATTACTGTGAAAATGACACTGACAGTGAAGGGGTTAACCACTAGGTGGCACTGTAGGGGTTAAGTGTGCCCTGGGCAGTGCTTCTAACTGTAGGGGGGATGGGCTGTGTGTGACACGACAGTGATCACCGCTTCCGATTACAGGAAGCTGTGATCACTGTCTTGTCACTAGGAATACTGGGGAAATGCTTGTTTACAATAACATTTCCCCGTTCTTCCTCACCGTGAGACGATCGCGGGCATCCCCATGGACATCGAGTCTGCCGGACCCGCGGTCAGGCTCACGGAGCTCGCAGCGGGCACACGGCGTGCGCACGTCCACAATGCCGCTTCTTAAATGGGATGTATATATACGCCCTTCTGCCTGTCCGTTCCATGCTGTCGACGTATATCGTCGCGCGCTGGTCGGCAAGCAGTTAATAAAAAAAATCAAAATCTTTGATGATCCATAGGAGCACTATCAAATCTATCATAACCAAATGGAAAGAACATGACACAACAGCAAACCTGCCAAGAGACGGCCGCACACCGGACCGGGCAAAGAGGGCATTAATCAGAGAGGCAGCACAGAGACCAAAAGTAACCCTGGAGGAGCTGCAGAGTTCCACAGCACAGACTGGAGTACCTGTACATAGGACAACAATAAGCCGTACGCTCCATAGAGTTGGGCTTTATGGCAGAGTGGCCAGAAGAAAGCCATTACTTTCTGCAAAAAACAAAATGGCACGTTTTGAGTTTGCCAAAAGGCATGTGGGAGACTCCCAAAATGTATGGAGGAAAGTGCTCTGGTCTGATGAGACTAAAATTTTATTTTTTGGCCATCAAAGAAAATGCTGTCTGGCGCAAACCCAACACATCACATCACCCAAAGAACACCATCCCCACAGTGAAACATGGTGGTGGCAGCATCATGCTGTGGGGATGTTTTTCAACAGTTGGGACTGGGAAACTGGTCAGAGTTGAGGGAAAGATGGATGGTGCTAAATACAGGGATATTCTTGAGCAAAACCTGTACCACTCTGTGTGTGATTTGAGGCTAGGACGGAGGTTCACCTTCCAGCAGGACAATGACCCCAAACACACTGCTAAAGTAACACTTGAGTGGTTTAAGTGGAAACATGTAAATGTGTTGGAATGGCCTAGTCAAAGCCCAGACATCAATCCCATAGAAAATCTGTGGTCAGACTTAAAGATTGCTGTTCACAAGCACAAACCGTCCAACTTGAAGGAGCTGTAGCAGTTTTGCAAGAAGGAATGGGCAAAAATCCCAGTGGTAAGATGTGGCAACCTCATAGAGACTTATCCAAAGCGACTTGGAGCTGTGATAGCCGCAAAAGGTGGCTCTACAAAGTATTGACCTTAGGGGGGTGAATAATTATACACATTGACTTTTTCTGTTATTTTGTCCTATTTGTTGCTTCACAATTAAAAAAAAAAACATCTTCAAAGTTGTGGGCATGTTCTGTAAATTAAATGATGCAAATCCTCAAACAATCCATGTTAATTCCAGGTTGTGAGGCAACAAAACACGGAAAATGCCAACGGAGGTGAATAATTTTGCAAGGCACTGTATGTACTGGTTGTTAAGGAGTGGGAGGCTGCCACGTCCTTAACAACTGATGAGTCATCAGCTGTCAGCGGGGTTCCCCGTCACCATAACGTTTTGACAAAGTAATACTGAGTATGTCCTTAACCTCTTTAGATCTGGGCCATAGACTATTGACGGCCTCAATGTGGATCTAAAAATCCGGGAGGACGTCAATAGACGTCCTCGGCTATTTTGGCCACTGGGGGGCGTGCGAGCGCCGGCAGCGGCACGCGCGCGCGCCCGGCGCATCACTGAGATGCCGATGCGCGTGCCTGGCGGCCGCGATGTCCTCCAGGTACCCGCGATCGGCATGTACACAGAGCAGGGACGTGGATCTCTGTGTGTAAACACAGAGATCCACGTCCTGTCAGGGAGAGGAGACCGATGCTGTGTCCCTTGTACATAGGGACACAGATTGGTCACCTCCCCCAGTCAGTCCCCTCCCCCACACAGTATTAATCACTCCCAGGGCACACATTTAACCCCTTCCTCACCCCCTAGTGTTAACCCCTTCCCTGCCAGTGTCATTTTTACAGTAACCAGTGCATTTTTATAGCACTGATCGCTGTATCAATGAAAATGGTCCCAAAATGGTGTCAAAAGTGTCCGATGTGTCCGCCATAATGTCGCAGTCACAATAAAAATCGCTGATCGCCACCATTACTAGTAAAAAAAAAATATTAATAAAAATGCAATAAAACTGTGCCCTATTTTGTAGACGCTATAACTTTTGCGCAAACCAATCAATAAACGTTTATTGCGATTTTTTTACCAAAAATATGTAGAAGAATACGTATCATACTAAACTAAGGAAAAAGTTTTTTTTTTTTTAAAAATGGGATATTTATTATAGCAAAAAATAAAAAATATTGTGTTTTTTTCAAAATCGTCGCTCTTTTTTTGTTAATAGCGCAAAAAATAAAAACCGCAGAGGTGATCAAATACCACCAAAAGAAAGCTCTATTTGTGGGGGGAAATGGACGTCAATTTTGTTGGGGAGCCACGTCGCACGACCGCGCAATTGTCATTCAAATCGTGACCGCGCTGAAAGCTGAAAATTGGCCTGGGCAGGAAGGGGGTTTAAGTGCCCAGTAAGCAAGTAGTTAACTCCATCAGACTGTCTCACGTCTTCATTTGACACTCCTCTTTACATAATACACCCTTGGGTACACAGGGAAGCCACTCTACTTTACTCTACAATGACTTGTATTACATGACCATAGGATCAGTCCCTAGCTAGGCCTTTAACGCAGCAGGCTTCAATATGGCGACTAGGCCATAAGTGGGGAACATGAAGTACTCCTAGGGCCTCATCACCTGTAACTGTCACCTGCCTTTTCTGCCCGTTGGTCGCTACTCCTTATGCTACAGTCCTCTTGTTTTCCAACCATAAAGTTTGACCATAATGTTAACTCTTAGGTACATTACCTCAAGGGTTAACTCCATTACACTTGTTTCTGTATGATTTCTCCTTCTAGATAACCCAGAGGGTTAAACATGGCTCCCGTTCCCATTTCTTTGTGAATACACTATGACTATACAACTTTCGAAATACCCTAGTTTCCCCTTTAGTAATTTAGACCAAGCAACTCTTCTTTCAATAAAAACTAAATTTACTAACAAACTCGTCCACATGCAAGTCTCACAGAAAGTGCATTCATCTTCAAGTAACATAAATCCTTCTCTGACATCAAGAATATTGCAGATAACAAAGCCCTTTCTGGATGCGCAATAGAATTAATTAGCAACTAGCTGTATACTCTCTCTATGCCCTCTCTCGTGGTGCTGCCCATACCTGAATAGAGGTTGGGTCCTTTTAGATTAGAAGTCCATTGTCCTGGAACCCCAGATCGGGTCCCACTGGAGGGTGTTGCACAGACTTAATAGATTACAGGAGCATAACAGGTCCTCTTTCTTACACAAGGCACACCTTCACCTGTAATTATTCTCCCCAAATAAAGGAAATGACATGTACACATGGGAATAGGAATAACTCACAAAATATTCTTAACCAATGCAGTACCAGCAACAATAAAAGTGACAGAAGACAATATGCAATTTAACAATAAAACAGCGAATGCAGTTGGCACCTGCCCACATGTATGTTTTTGTAATGATTTCTCTTCATGCATGCACTGTCTATTTTTGTTTAAGAAACCTGTACCTATATGTAAAATACATATGTAAACTGGCAATGCTGAGCTTTTCTGAAAATGCTAGCTACCTAGCTATCATGTCAGTGCTAGAACGTTTTCTGAGTAACTGAACAAGTATGCAAATCAAGAGTTTTAACTTTACCTGCTGTACGATTCAAATCCATGATTCACATTGTTAGAGCTAGGCTCAGCCTCTCAATTAGCATTTTTTAGAAGGATGTCAACAATTGCAGCCACCATATTTCTCTTAGTACAGGTTTTCTACAAAATTCAACCAATCTTATATGTATTATGGATGTTCAAAACAATCCACAAGATGGTGTGTCTGGTGTTATCTTCTCAACCTTTGAAAGGCAGGGTCTGTTGGTACAGAGTTGTCAGAGTTGACAGGGCTGCCTTACAGCCATACATTTAAGGAAGAACGACTGAGGCAGGGTTCACACTGGGGCGACAAACGCTCCGACATTGGGAGCTCATGTCGCATGACATGTAAAAATCAATGTTTCCCTATGGGAGCCGTCTTAACTGGTCCGACACATGTCGGTCCGACTTTGAAAATGCTCCCTGTACTACTTCGGTCCGACTTTGATCCGACTTCAGCCCATTGACTATCATTGAAGTCGGATCAAAGTCGGACCGCAGTCTTGCATGATCCGACTTTGGCATGCGACTTGTGCTGTGCTGCTCTTGAGGGGGAACTCCACACCAAATTTTAAATAAAAAACCAGCATGGGTTCCCCCTCCAAGAGCATACCAAGCCCTTGGGTCTGGTCTGGATTTGAAGGGGAACTCCTACGCCGAAAAAACGGCGTGGGGGTCCCCCCCAAAATCCAAACCAGACCCTTATCCGAGCATGCAACCTGGCAGGCCGCAGGGTAAGAGGGGGGGGACGAGAGAGCGGCCCCCCTCCCTCCTGAACCGTACCAGGCCGCATGCCCTCAACATGGGGGGTTTGGTGCTCTGGGGCAGGGGGCGACCTGCGGCCCCCCCCACCCCAGAGCACCCTGCCCCCATGTTGATGAGGACAGGGCCTCTTCCCAACAACCCTGGCCGTTGGTTGTCGGGGTCTGCGGGCGGGGGGCTTATCGGAATCCGGGAGCCCACCCCCCTTAATAAGGGGGCCCCCAGATCCCGGCCCCCCACCCTATGTGAATGAGTATGGGGTACATCATACCCCTACCCATTCACCTGGTGGGAAAAAAATGTCAAGAAAAAACACAACACAGCTTTTTAAATTTATTGCACAGCTCTGGGGGTCTTCTTCCAACTTCGGGGGTCTCCGCGCTCTCCGGTTCTTTCTTCTGCCGGGCCTCCGCTATCTTCTTCCAGCTCTTTTGCTAGCGGGGCCCGGTCTTCTCAGTCGCCTTCTTCTTCTCCCGCTCTCCGGTTCTTCTCCGCGCTCTCCGGTTCTTTCTTCCGCCGGGCCTCCGCTATCTTCTTGCAGCTCTTTTACTAGCGGAGGCCCGGTCTTCCCGTCGTCTCGTCCGGCTCTCCGTTGTCCTTCTGCCGGCCCCTCCACTACCTTCTTGTAGCTCTTTTGCTAGTGGAGGGGCCGGTCTTCCCGTTGCCGTCACCGTCTTCTTCTCTCTTCTCCTCCTCGATGTTGACGCGTCGCTTCCTCCCGCTGTAATACTGGCTGTTCGCTCCGCTCCGCATTAATATAGGCTTCTCATGACGTCACAGTCACATGCTCCCATGATGTCACAGTCACATGCTCCGGGGCCACCGGAGCATGTGACTGTGACGTCATGAGAAGCCTATATTAATGCGGAGCGGAGCGAACAGCCAGTATTACAGCAGAAGGAAGCGTCGGTAGTGGAGGGGCCGGCAGAAGGACAACGGTGAGCCGGACGAGACGACGGAAGAAAGAACCGGAGAGCGCGGAGAAGAACCGGAGAGCGGGAGAAGAAGAAGGCGACGGAGAAGACCGGGCCCCGCTAGCAAAAGAGCTGGAAGAAGATAGCGGTGGCCCGGCAGAAGAAAGAACCGGAGAGCGCAGAGACCCCCGAAGTCGGAAGAAGACCCCCGGAGCTGTGCAATAAATTAATTTAAAAAGCTGTATTATGTTTTTTCTTGACATTTTTTTCCCACCAGGTGAATGGGTAGGGGTACGATGTACCCCGTACTCATTCACATAGGGTGGGGGGGCGGGATCTGGGGGCCCCCTTATTAAGGGGGGCTCCCAGATTCCAATAAGCCCCCCGCCCGCAGACCCCGACAACCAACGGCCAGGGTTGTCGGGAAGAGGCCCTGTCCTCATCAACATGGGGGCAGGGTGCTCTGGGGTGGGGGGGCCGCAGGTCGCCCCCCTGCCCCAGAGCACCAAACCCCCCATGTTGAGGGCATGCGGCCTGGTACGTTCAGGAGGGAGGGGGGGCCGCTCTCTCATCCCCCCCCCTCTTCCCCTGCAGCCTGCCAGGTTGCGTGCTTGGATAAGGGTCTGGTTTGGACTTTGGGGGGGACCCCCACGCCGTTTTTTCGGCGAGGGGTTTCCCTTCAAATCCAGACCAGACCCAAGGGCCTGGTATGCTCCTGGAGGGGGAACCCATGCCAGTTTTTTATTTAAAATTTGGCATGCAGTTCCCCCTCAAGATTCATGCCAAACACAGTGCCTGCTATTGGCGGGGATCCAAGTCGGATCCCCGTTCATTGAAAGTCGGACATATGTTGGCTTCATGTCGCAGGGCAAAGTCGGATCCAAAGTAGGACAGATGTCGTGTCGCACTAGTGTGAACCCAGCCTAAGGGTTGGGAATTTAAATGAAGCAGGCAGGTGTAGGTAATTAAAATTTATTGGAAATCGATGATAAGTTGCATGAGGGTAGTCATGAGAACAAAGAAAAACAACAATTTATTCAGTAGATATACATACAGAAATAACAATTTGCCACACAATAGTACAATTCACAAATCACATGATACAGGTGATCATAAAGGTAAAACATATAGTTGGCATAAAAACATGGCATATAATAGCTCTATGCATTTCGTGGATTCATCCACTCTTCAGGAGCATGCACATGGAAAACTGAATGCTGTTGTATAATGGTAATAAAAATATCTGTAAGGTCTGACCCTGTCACGGAAGAAAAATTTATTAAAATAGGTAATTAGGGATAATATTGCCTAGGATAGACCCCCCAAAACCACTCTCAACAGTACTTACATTGTCTGTGTCTAAGCATACATACATTACATAGGGTGGATGGACCGCCTCCACTATGCATCGACGTCACGCATTATGCGATGGAATGGTCGTGCCATGCTTATGGCGCTGCCGCCTTCCATTGCCTTTTACATCTAGCAGCCAGGTGGAGGGACATTTTGGCACTGTAATTGCCTGGGGGCGGATCCCCCCAGCTGCAGTTGCCTACTCTCCATAGTGCACGCCCACGTATAAGACATTCTGGGGCTGTTTACTCACAAAGTGGTTCCAGCTTCTCATCTGCACATCTTGTTGGACACTCACAGTTGAAGTGTTTATTAGGTAACTTCATCTTACTTTTTTATCACTTATTCATGCTGCACCTTCATTTGATCTATCTTACTCCCTTGGGCAACATGGTTTCTCAATCCTCCATGCTTTTCACCTTCTCATCAACTTTACCTTCTACTCTCACTAACTTAACCATACCTATACACTCATTAGCATCGTATTACCCTATCCCTTACCAGGTTTAGGGCAGATGACCCATTATATCACATAGTATGAGTTTTTTAGTCTATTTTCTCATTTCACCCTTGTTTCTAGCACTTGTGTTCATTTTTGACCCTACCCCTTGAAACCTTTCCCTGGAAACCATCCTTGTTTGAGTCCTGTCTGCCATAACTACCTCAGCTTCCACCAGTGACACCCCTGTGGGGGGGTTTTCTCATTCATATTGGCACAATACTACTGATTAGACACAGACAATGTAAGTACTGTTGAGAGTGGTTTTGGGGGTCTATCCTAGGCATTATTATCCCTAATTACCTATTTTAATGAATTTTTCTTCCGTGACAGAGTCAGGCCTTACAGATATTTTTATTACCATTATACAACAGCATTCAGTTTTCCATGTGCATGCTCCTGAAGAGTGGATGAATCCACGAAATGCATAGAGCTATTATATGCCATGTTTTTATGCCAACTATATGTTTTACCTTTATGATCACCTGTATCATGTGATTTGTGAATTGTACTATTGTGTGGCAAATTGTTATTGCTGTATGTATATCTACTGAATGAATTATTGGTTTTCTTTGTTCTCATGAATACCCTCATGCAACTTATCATCGATTTCCAATAAATTTAAATTATTTACACCTGCCTGCTTCATTCAAAGTCCCAACCCTTAAGCCCTGTACACACGTTCGGATATCCTATGGATTCTAATCCGATGGATTTTTCCATCGGAAATCCGATGAAACTGTCTTCCATCAATCTTGCCCACACACCATCAGTCAAAAAACCGACTGCACCAAAACGACGTGACGTACACCATGTACGACGGCACTATAAAGGGGAAGTTCAAATCTAATGGCGCCACCCTTTGGGCTGCTTTTGCTGATTTCGTGTTACCGCGTGTTAGTAAAAGTTTGGTGAGAGCCGTTTTGCGCTTTTCAGTCTCCGTGCTTTTCTTGTTTTTTATCAAAGAGCTTTTATTGAGCACAAGGAAAAAAAATACATACAGCAGCCGATTGTGATAAACATCGGACGTAATAACCGCATTGCTCAATAGGGGTATACAAACCGCATCCCCCTGAATGTTAACAATAGAACAAATCATAAACAATGGTACCATGTACAATCCGTTGCATCAGAGAATAAAAATTATATAAGTTGCATCACGACAAACACCTCCCCCCCATTATATACTGTCTACTGGGGTAACAGATTGACTAAGTGCATGTTGTGGGAGCCCTGAGCCATCTGTCCCAAACCTTATCATATTTGGAGGGGCACCCTCTATGAGAGTAGATGAGTTTAATGTATGGTAATACCTTATTGACCTCAGCCATCCAATGTGGAAATTCAGGTGGGTTGGGCCTCATCCAGACTCTGGCTATAACCTTCCGTGCCAGAAAGAGCGTTTCATGTAGGAATATTTTGCTGAATTTATTGATATCCGGGTCTGGGAAGATACCCAGTAGGCAAGGTTTTGGCTGGAGTGTTATGGGAGAGCCCATGGTGTCGTGCAAGAATCTAACTATCTGCTTCCAGAAGGCCTGTACCTTAGGACATTGCCACATTAAGTGAAAAAAGGTGCCCGTGGCTTGACCACACATTGCACAAGTGGGGGAGAAATCACTCTTGTACCTGGATACACTAAGTGGAGTGAGATATGCCCTGTGTGTAATATAGATTTGTGTGAGGCGGTCCGACAGCTTGGGAGATGCCACCTTACACGTGTCCAATGCATCACTCGACTCATCATCCCCCCAATGTGCCCACCTCCCCCTCCCATCTAGATTTTAGCGCATATGCCGCCACGGTTGCCTGTGGGAGTGTCAGCATTACATAGATTAGGGATATGAGTTTTTTGGGGTCGGGGTATTTAACTGCTGCCATTAAGGGGTTGTCTGCTAAGGTGAGATCAGCTTGAGGGAACTGTGCTCATATGCGTGACGGAGTTGGAGGTACCTGTAGTACATATGACCTGGAATGGCGAACTCAGTTTTAAGGTCGTTGAAAGACTTTAGTCTCCCATTGCGTGTAATGTGAGATAAGTAGTACACCCCCCTAGAGCTCCACACCCCGCTATCCTGAATTAGGCTGAATTCCGGTAGGTCTATGTTGCGCCAGAGAGGGGAGTACTGGTTCGGGGATTCTATATGTAGCCTATCTGATGCGATATTCCACACCTTTTTGTATTGATACGTCAGAGACCGGCGTTCTCGTCCCTCGCCCCAGGTTTCCCCTGCAATTGTTACTAGGGGATCCAGTGTGTGTTGTGCCCATACTGGGCAGAGGAACCTGCCTCTGTCAACCTTGTCCACATGAAAGATCTGTGACAGCTGGGATGCTAGGTAATACGTGTTAAAGTCGGGGAGAGCCATTCCTGCAAGGTCAGTCGGGTTCTTCAACTTGTACCACGGGAGTTTGTGTCTAGATTTACCCCAAATGAACGGCTTGAGAAAAGAGTCCAGGATTTTGAAATGCCGAAGCACCAGATACACAGGGGAATGCCAAATCATGTATAGGATTTTAGGTAACATGACCATCTTCACAAGGTTTATGCGGCCCATCACTCCCAGCGGGGGGGCGGGCCCAGGCCTGCGTCTTTAGCTTCAGCATCTCAGATAGTGGACTGACATTGAAATGAATGTAGTCAATGGGGTCACGGGTTGTCCGGATTCCCAGATACTTAATCGCATCTACCCTTCGTAAAGGGAGCAGAGCCCTGTCCCTAGGGGGTGGGAAACTATCCAGTGGGAGTATCTGGGATTTATCCCAGTTGATACGTAGACCAGAGAATACGCCGAAGCGTTCAATTAAGGTTAGAGCCTGTGGCAGGGAGCCTTCTGAGTCATCCAAATACAGCAGGGTGTCATCTGCGTATGTACTGATTTTTTCTACAACCTCCCCCCTTCTGAGTCCCACTATTCCAGGGTGAGCGCGGATGGCGATTGCAAGGGGCTCTGCCGCCAACGCATATAGCAGCGGGTACCCCTGTCTCGTTCCTCTAGACAGGGGGATCTGGCCTGAGGGCCAGCCGTTAGCCAGGACCCTGGCCACCGGCGTTTGGTATAGGAGCTGAACCCATTTTACAAACCTGGGTCCCAGCCCGAACCTGTCTAAACATGCCCACAAGTTTCTCCACTCTACCGAATCGAAAGCCTTGGCTGTGTCCAATGCCATGATCACCCTGGAGCCCGGGTTATCGTGTGGCATTTTCAGGTTGATGAACAACCTCCTTAGGTTGAAGGAAGTATTTCTCCCTGGCATAAACCTGGCCTGGTCCTGTCAAAGATGGAGTTGTACAGTGCAAGGAGTCTAGGGATAAGGACCTCGGAGTATGCAGAGTAAAATTCTGCAGGTAGGCCATCTGACCCCGGGGCCTTGGACCTGGGGAGTTCGGCCAACGCCCTGGTGACCTCTTCAACCGTGAGGGGCGCTTCTAGTTCCCTGGTCTGATCCTCAGTCAGCCGGAGGATTGATAATTCGGCCAGAAATGATTCCATAAGAGATGGATCGTCAGGAGCCCCTGTGGCGTATAGAGTGGTGAAAAAGTCTTGAAACATTGACGTTACCTGAGCAGGGTCCATTATCATATCACCGCCAGGAGAGCGGAGTGAAATCACCACCGGGGGCCTCTCCTCGCAGTGCACCAAATAGGCTAATAACTTCCCAGCCTTCTCCCCGTGTTCAAACGTCCTCTGTCTTTGAAAGAATAGTTTGCGTTTGGATTTCTCGTAGTGGAGTTGGTCGAGGGCTCTAGAGCACATTTTAAGATTAGAGGTTTTATCTGTCGTGGGGTCGGCCAGGAAAGCCCTCTCAGCTTCTAGGAGTAGAGTTGTAGCTCTATCCAGAGCCTCCGAAGAGGTCCGTTTGAGCCCATTAATACGAGCGTTTAGTGTCATGCGGGCATGCATTTTGAATGTTTCCCAGACTATGTGTGGGGGCGCTGAGCCCTCGTTGGTACCAAAGAATTGCTCCTATTCTGAAGAAAGATCATCATCCTCTGGCAGCAAAGTTAACCAGAAGGGGTTTAATCTCCAGGAGGGTGGGGGGCGGGCGTGGGGGAGGGCGAGTTCAGCCCAGCACGGACAATGGTCTGAGAGCGATCTAGGGAGGAACCCCGCTCCCATCAGCCTAGGAAGGAGTGACGTGGACACTAGTATAAGGTCTATGCGGGACATGGTATGGTGGGCGGTGGAGAAACAGGAATAGGCCCTCATGGTGGGGTTCCTATACCTCCATGTGTCTACAAGGTTGAAGTCTGAAAGAAGTCTCGCAAATCTTGAGGGGTGTTGTGGCGTGGGGGGGAAGGGGGGCCCAGTCAGTCTATCCAGTGCTGGATCCAGCACGTTGTTGAAGTCGCCGAGCCATATGGCCGGCACGTGGGGGTGGGAGGCCATGAAATCAAACCCAGCCATAAGGATAGTGGATTGGAACAGGGGTGGGACATAGAAGGCTAGTAGCAACATCATATCTCCATGTAGCTTTAAGGAAGACATACCTGCCCAGTGGGTCTATCTCTGAATCCTGGAGGTCAAAATGAGTGGTTTTAGCTATCAAAATCGAGACCCCCCTGGAGTGCGTGGTGTGAGCAGAGTGGTAGGCCCATCCAAACCATGGGCGTTTAAGGGCTCTCTGAACCGGTCCCTCCGCATGGGTCTCCACCAGGACCACCACATCCGCCCTCTGTTTTTTGAGCAGGCCAAACACAGCGGACCTTTTAATTGGGTCTCTCACCCCACGGACATTCCAGGTTAAAAACCTCAGGGTGGCCATAGGGCGAGAGGTATTAAGTTTGAGGCTCCAGGATCCAGATCACCCCGAACCCAAGAATGTAATACATATAGTCCCCAGGGGGGAGTGATCATCAGCAACACAATAAATACGACAAGGCACCAATAAGAGCATCTTTGAACTAAACTAAGAATTCCAACATTAAACAGTAAAACCCGAACAGCCCCCCTCCCCGCCCTGCACGGACCTCAACTGGTGCGGGCATGTACCCTAAAGTGCCAACGTGGCAAATACAGTGCCCAACCTGTAAGGAAAGAAAGGGGTAGGAAGCATAAGATCGTGCATAAGGGCCACCAGCACAGATAAGGTGAAGTGTCAGCAATGTAATAAAGATAGATAGTCTGTTCCGTGTCAGTGGCTTCCTTCAATCCCAGGCTGCGGACTGTAGCAACAGGTGGGGCGGAACTGCGCTGTTTGGCGCAACGCATTACAGGACCTTGCTCACTTACCTAGTGAGCATGCCAGCGTGGAGCTGTTCTCCGCCGGAAGAGAATTTTTTATTTTTTTTAAGTATAACAGAAAAATAAAGGGGAGGAGTAAAAAGTTGTTTTGGTAACCCGCATTAGTCTGTAGAGTTAGTGGGCATTCCATGGGTTAGGAGAATAAATGATTATATGATCATAGGACCAGCATATGGGCGATCCAACACGTGAGAGGCCCGGAAGCATGTAGACACATGTATTTGCAGCAGGCCCGGGCTCTAGGGACAGCAGTGTCAGAGAGCAATGTCCATATGCAGACTGCAGCCCCTAGACTCTGTAGTGGGTCGGGAATATAAAAATAAAAATAAAATAAAAAATTTTTTAGAAGATTTTGCCAAGATAAGAGCAAGTGTGTGTAAAGAATAATGCAGGTGCAGATTCAAAGTACAGGCTAATTATCTGCGTTCCTCTCTCTGCTCCAGCCAGGCTATGGCCTCCTCTGGATCCTCAAAGAAGTGGACTCTATCTTCCCCCTCCACGCACAGACGAGCTGGAAACAGCATGGCATACTTTACATGCTTTACGCGGAGGCGGCGTTTTGCTTCCATGAAGGTTTTGCGTTTTCGCTGCACTTCTGCAGAGAAGTCTGGGAAGACTGCTATCATCTTGTTGCCAAGGGGAATGTTGCCCTTCACTCTACTGAGTCGGAGTATGGTATCCCTGTCTCTGTAATTGAGGAATTTCGCTATAAACGTGCGAGGGGGTGCCCCAGCCGGTGGGAGCCTGCCCGACATGCGGTGCGCCCGTTCCACAGCGAACGTGGGCGAGAAGGCCTCCCTGTTATAGGTATCACAAAGCAGCGTCTCCAGGAAAGTAGGGGGGTCCCTCCCTTCCACCCCCTCTGGGAGACCTATGAATCGGAGGTTGCACCTCCACAGTCTGTTCTCGAAATCATCCTGCTTCTGTAGGATTTGATTAATTTGCAGCTGCATATTCTCTGTATTGTGCTGCAGAGGGGGGAGGGAGTCCTCCACTGTGCCCAGCCTGGTCTCTGTTCCAGTGACTTTCTCTCTCAGGCTCTGCATATCCTGCCTTACTAGGGAAATGTCTATCTTTACCTCCTCTATCCGTGCTGTCAGGGTAGTCTGACAAGCGGTGATCGCTTCTTGGCAGGAGGTAATAGCCTGCAGTACCTTGGCAGTGTCAGCGCCAACCGACTCCCCTCCCTGCTTCGCGCCGCCACCATCTTTGTTCTGGGGGTCCTTCTCCTGATGGCGGAATTGGTCCAGTTTAGCGGCAGCTGTGGAAGGCTTCTTCGGTGGCGACATGTTCCCCGCACTGGCCGGTGTACAGGGAGCCGTTCCTGACTCACAGGCTGCGGTTTCACGGGTAGGATAAACGAAGAAAGGATAAACGGCCGGCGGAGCTCAGCAGCCTAGCGTCCTACCTCATGCCACGCCCCCAGTCTCCGTGCTTTTCAGATCGTTTTCGGGTGTTCAGTTTGTGCTTGTGGGTTCTTATTTGTCATTCAGTGCATGCAGTCAGGTCGGTTACTGTTTTGCAGTGCCTTCTTGGCCGTTCGTTACTGTTTTTCAGGTCGTTTTTCTCAGGCCTTGCTGTTCCTCGTTGCGTTCTGTTTGAGTTCGTTCTGACCAGCCGACCGGTTTAAAGCCATGTTTGAAGTAGTTTCTCTTCGTAGAGCTCGTGCTGGCTATGGACTTGGTGTTGCGGTTAACACTGTAACCCGAGTTCAGTCCATGAACAGGATGAGGAGGAGTTCATGGACCAAGAATTGGTTGCTCCAGTGGGACTAATTCTCTCATATGCCTCTGCTAAGGGAAATCCATGAGAATAATCCTGATGATTTTAGGAATTATTTCCGGATGACGGACCCCGTTTTTCACCGTCTGTTGAATTTGCTGTCCCCCTATATCACGAGGCAGGACACTGTGATGCGCCAGGCGATCACTGCCGAGCAGAGGCTTATTGCCACGTTGAGATACCTGGCGACTGGGAGAAGCTTGCAGGACCTCAAGTTCTCAACAGGCATCTCCCCCCAGGCTCTGCCATCATACAAGTCATGCAGAAGGACTATATTAAGGTAATTTTTATCCTTTAACATCACATTATATGTTTTGATTGTTTGCTAAAGTATTGTATTTCTTTCATCCTTCCCAAATTGCCATGATTGTAAGATTCTGGGAATGTCCCCTTTCTCCCCATGCATGTTTTTTCTTTTCTTTTTTTTGATTTTTGGCCTACATGCCTATTTCACTTCACTAACCTCTCCTGCATGCTATCCTGGGCCCATATTCACCTAGCCTAGTCTGTTCTTTAATGATGTTTTTGTCTGCGCCATTGTAGTTTTGAACCCCCCCCCTAAAATGTGTCATAAAGATTTTTGCACATTCAAGGTCAGCAGAGTGGTAGAGCCTTTTGTTGCGGGGCACAAAATCTGCTTAAACAACACCCCCCCCTTATAATTTGTTCCAATGGCCCATCAGCGGGGGTGAGTCATCTGATAAGTGGGCCTTCTATTTTTGTGTTTAAATACTCCTAATAAATAAGTGATGGTGACTGCGCTGTGCCTAAACTATAGTGGAAGAGTGAGGGAAGGGGCTAGGGCCAATCTAATAAAGGAGGACCAGAAAATGAGTGACGTGATAACATCAAATGAGTGACACAAATGCAAAAAAAAAAGGTTGATACATATGTAGCGCCCTCCTCACGCCCCTCTCTGTCTTCAGCTCGTCTCTCTCTTGTCTAGGGGTATCTTTTAGAGGGGAAGGGAGCGGGGACACCACGCCTGGCCTTCACCACAGGTGTAAGTGTGATACAAGCAAAGTTCTTTTACCTTCGGGTCAGTGTTGTGCACCTGGAGCCTCCACCGAGAGTTACCTTGAACAATGTCTGTCAGGAAATGAGCCCCACACCGTTAAAGTTCAACACTCCTTTATTCTTCTTGAATGAACACAATCAGTTGAACTCCCTTGGTAGAAACAGAACAGAAAAAGGAGGTGTGGATGCAAATAGGCCCAGACACAATGTATTCTCCACTTTCCTTCCTGACAGTGGGTTGCGGTCTCCGAACGAGGGGGAATTTCCTTCAAGGCGGTCTCCGGTGAGAGACTCACCCATCACTGGCAATCTGCTGCACCAGGTCTTCGAATGAGGAGCTCCCCCCGGTCCATTACGCCTTCCGGATTCGGGTACCCACTCCCGGGGTTCCCTAGGATCTCCTTCCCTCGCGGAACTCAGTGTTGGGCACTGAGCTCCGGACCTCCATCTGAGTACCTCACCCCAGGCTAAAGGTGCCTGGGATGAAACACGACCTCCGGCTGTCCTCTAGGCCTAAGCCCGCCTAGAGAACCGACACAAACCACCGTCCACAGGCTGAAGGAGCCCTGGACTCCAACCCCTGACAAAGATGGCCGGCCCATTTATACCCTCTCCCAGCAGGCACAGCGGGTTCCCTGCCCCGCCGTACTACTGCCGTCAGAGGACACAAAGGGCACGGCCCTACAATGATGGTTCAACCCAAGGCGACAGCGCCACCCAGGGGCCGCAGGGAACTGAACACCACTATATCCTCCATAGATCCCTAACAATTAGTGTATCTGGGCCATGCTACCGCCCAGATACTCCCCCTAAATGTTAACCCCCGCTACACTTGTTTTGTCATAATTTATTTTTTATTATTATGTGTCTCCCAGGTTATCATAGTACACTTTGTAGTAGTGCCAAGTCATAGGCGTGCCCACGGGGTGTGCCGGGTGTGCCCAGGCACACCCTAATCATCCCTGTGCTCTGTCTGTGCTTTAACACCTTTTGCTAGTGCTGACTGCCTGCAACATGTCTTTCCCTGTGTAGCTCACAGTCACCACCACTGGGGTCGGGTCCGGGCCAGCAAAAACAGCTGTGCTGCGAGTGGGAGGTGATTGAGCAGGGAACTAGGGACCACATCCGCGGAGTAATCAAGCCGCATTTCCCGATGCAGCTTCTATAGTTCCGGCTGCAGGTCCCGCAGGCGCCGGCGGAGTGATCCACATCTGCACTCCGCCCCCCCCCCTCCGTCCTCTATTTTCCCCCTTTGAAGCAGCGGACTAGTGGAGCATGTATAGCGGCAGGCGAGTGGCTGCAGCCTGCTAGATCGAGGTGAGCACTGCAGTGAGAGCCGGTGCCCTATCTCTGCTCTGCCTTGCCTTGCAGGAAAAACCAAGGGCAGATAACGGGACTCTGCCTGACTTGAAGAGCCATCTAGCTCGGGAGTCAGGTTGCAAGTTCTCAGCGTCCGCTCAGTCCTGTCCGTTCTCCCAGCCCCTCCCTCACTCCACTAACTGTCCAATGCCACACTCCGCCTCCCATTTGTGTCCGCCCAACCCCACCCACAGTCCAACCCCCTGCCTGCAATGAGCAGTGATTCGGGTTTTGTGAGAAGCTGGGCGGGAGATATGAAGCAATGGCTGCTATTGCTGAATCAGCCACCTAAAGGGGAACCATCCTGAGAGGAGGGAGGCATAATTGGTAAGTGAAACTTTTGCACACAGAACAAAACCCCGGCCTCCCCCCACCACCTTTTGCACTGCCCCCCCCCTCCTGCCTCCATCTCTCTCCTCTCTCTCCACTTCTCACTTCCTCCTCTACCCCGCTCTCTCTCTCTCTTGTTCTCCCCCCTCTCTCTCTCTCGTTCTCTCATTCTCCCCCCTCTCTCGTTCTCTCACCCCCCTCTCTCTCTCTCATTCTCCCCCCTCTCTCTCTCATTCTCCCCCCTCTCTCGTTCTCTCACCCCCTCTCTCTTTCTCTCTCATTCTCCCCCCTCTCTCTCTCGTTCTCCCCCTCTCTCTCTCATTCTCCCCCCTCTCTCTCTCGTTCTCCCCCTCTCTCTCTCGTTCTCCCCCCTCTCTCTCTCTCGTTCTCCCCTCTCTCTCTCGTTCTCCCCCTCTCTCTCTCTCGTTCTCCCCCTCTCTCTCTCTCGTTCTCCCCCCTCTCTCTCTCTCTCCCCCCTCTCTCTCTCTCTTGTTCTCCCCCCTCTCTCTCTCTCTTTTTCTCCCCCCTCTCTCTCTCTCGTTCCAAGGATGGAGCCGCTGGTTACACTCAATCTGCAGCTGTCAACATGTCAGATGGGCATATTTAATGTTAAGGGGCACACTGATGGGCACATTTTACGTTAAGGGACACGCTGATTGGCATATTTTCAGTGTGCCCCTTTACATTAGGTGTGCTCGTCAGAGTGATGCTTTACATCAGGTGTGCGTGCCCATCAGAGTGCTCCTTTACATTAGGTGCCCCCATCACTGTGCCACCTTACATCAGCTGTCCCCATCAGCGTGCCCCCTTAACAAAATAAGGGGCATGCTGATGGGCACATTTTATGTTAAGGGCCACACCAAAATATGCCAATCAGCATGTCCCTTAACATCAAATATTCACATCTGAGATGTTGACAGCTGCAGATTGAGTGTAACCAGCGGCTCCATCCTTGGATACTATAGTGACAGTA
Organism: Rana muscosa; assembly: GCA_029206835.1. Lineage (NCBI taxonomy): Eukaryota > Metazoa > Chordata > Amphibia > Anura > Ranidae > Rana > Rana muscosa. Next base: position 220,822,483 of record CM055127.1, read on the forward strand.
GTATCCAAGGATGGAACCGCTGGTACACTCCATCTGCAGCCGCCGACATCTTATCGGCAGCCACCAATATCCACCTGAGCAGCTGGACATGCCTGCTGCAGACTCCATACCATCACACCACAGGCATCTGTCTCACTCATATCCGCCAGTGTAGCCACCACACCGTCCTCCGCCACAGAGCCCGAGCAAGACCCACTGCTCCTCAGACGATAATAAGCACCTTCTTCACATCCTAAAGTGAATTTTTTTTTCCCCCCCAATCATTTTTTATAGTGGTGTTTCTCTACGCATATCTGTTCTTTTACCTCCAGAAGGCTGGCGCCCTCTTGCTCTACTCGCACTCACTTCATATAGGCATTCAGGGCCTATTAGAGGAGCTGCCTCCAACTTCAAAATTTTCTGGCGTAACCGTGATAGCACCCTGCAACCTCCCCCCGCGCAACATTTTTTTTTTAGCAGCACCAACCAGCCCCCCTGCTTAACAACCTGCCCTGCTCCCCAGGTGTCCCGCAGCTCAATGTTGAAAAGTTGGGAGGTATGTATTGTGAGGGGGTTAGCTCGGCAGCGGGTGTGTGTGACCCCCGGGATGGGCTCCCCACACAAAACAGGCCCAGCAAACGGAGGTTGTGGTTTTCAAAATCAAAAAGGTGCGGTTTATTTTCTATTTACAGTGACAAAACACAGCAAAGCAAAAGAAACATAACCAAAATAAATCCTGGTCAAGTTGACCTCTGACTAAACATACAGGTTTCCTAACTAACAACTGGGATCAGCCTAGTGCTGTCCTAGTCCCTAAGTCCCTGGTTTTAAATGTCCAAGCAAATAGCCACACAGGCTTTTTCTCACCGCACAGGGGTTCACTCTCCCTAGACAGTCCACACAGGTCTGGTTCCAGGCATGAGCTAACATCTAATGAAGCTGGGAGTTCTTATAGAGGCCTAAATGAGCTGACAAGCTCCAGCTGGTCTCATCAACTCCCTGTCTGCACGACGCCCAGCCCTCTCCCTAGAGGTATGAGTCATCCATGAGCCCACTAGCCTTATACAACTCTCCACCTAGTTGTATAAGTCGGCTTAAAGCCTGAATCTGGGCGAAATATATCTACCCCCCTGGATGCAACCAGGTGACTTTACCTTCCTGCTGTCACATACCCCCCCCTCTTGTTTTAACCTCGGGGTTGGAACACCAGCAATCAGGCATTCATGTACTCGAGACAAAGCATCCACATTCCCCATTTGAACGCCAGGGCGATGCTTTACTGTGAAGTTGAATTCCTGGAGGGCCAGGAACCACCTATTCACTCTTCTATTTGTTTCCTTGTTTTGAGCCATCCACTTTAACGGAGCGTGATCCGTAACCATGTCAAAGTGCCTACCTAGCAGGTAGTACCGAAGGGAATCTAGAGCCCACTTCACCGCTAAACACTCCTTTTCAACGGTGGCGTAATTTACCTCATGGGACTTCAACTTCCTGCTGAGGTAAATGACTGGGTGCTCTTCCCCGTTCCAGACCTGGGACAATACTGCTCCTAACCCCACATCTGACGCATCACTTTGTACGACAAAGTCTTTAGAGAAGTCGGGTGAGTACAACACTGGCTGGCTACATAAGGCTTGTTTCAAGAATTGGAATGCTGCCTCAGCCTCGGGGGTCCATTTAATCATGACCGACCCTTTCCCCTTCGTCAGGTTGGTTAGGGGCACAGCCTTAGAAGCAAAGTGGGGAATGAATCGCCGATAATACCCAGCGATTCCCAGAAAGGCTCGTACCTGCTTCTTGCTGTTGGGACGTGGCCAACTCTGGATGGCCTCGACTTTGTTGAGTTGGGGTTTTATTACTCCCCTCCCAATGGTGTACCCAAGATATTTGGCCTCCTCCTGCCCAATGGTACACTTCTTGGGGTTAGCCGTAAACCCCGCTTCCCGAACAGAGTCCAGGACTGCTTGCACTTTTGGCAGATGTGAGGCCCAATCTGTGCTATGGACAATTACGTCAACCAGGTAAGCCGCAGCATACTTCCGATGGGGCCTCAGCATCTGGTCCATTTTCCGCTGGAATGTGGCCGGCGCATTCTGTAACCCGAACGGCATTCTTTTATATTGGAACGCCCCGTCTGGGGTTACAAATGCGGTTTTCTCTTTGGCCGACTTGGCCAGGGGGATTTGCCAATACCCTTTTGTGAGGTCAAGAGTCGTCATGTATCGGGCTGTTCCCAGCCGGTCGATCAACTCATCTATACGTGGCATGGGGTAGGTGTCAAATTTTGTAACTTTGTTCAACTGACGAAAATCGTTACAAAATCGCCAGCTCCCATCCGGTTTAGGCACCAACACGATGGGACTAGACCAATCACTTTGGGACTCCTCTATCACCCCTAAGTTCAGCATTTTCTGTACTTCCTCCCGTATTGCCTCCCGTCGAGCCTCTGGGATCCGATAGGGTTTTAACTTCACCCTTTCACCGGGCGGGGTAATGATGTCATGCTCTACCCCAGATGTTTGTCCCGGCAGCTCAGAGAATACCTCCTTGTTGCGAAGCACAAACTCCTTAACCTCCTGTTGTTGGGGTTGTGACAAGGTGGCTGCTATTCCAACCTCAGGAATCACGCAACCAGTTTGAGCTGGTGACCAAGTGTCTGCGACTAGGGACTCTCTATCCCTCCAGGCTTTCAACAGATTAACGTGAAAGGTTTGTTCGGGCTTTCGCCTTCCTGGTTGTCTGACCTTGTAATTCACTTCGCTCACTTTTTCCATTATCTCGTAGGGGCCTTGCCATTTGGCAAGGAATTTACTTTCAACCGTAGGGACAAGTACCAATATCCTATCCCCCGGGGAAAAGGTACGGGTCTTGGCTCCACGGTTGTACACTCTCTGCTGTGCCAACTGCGCTTGGGCCAAATGTTCCTTCACGATGGGCATTACCTGTGCAATTCGATCTTGCATCAGGGCGACATGCTCAATCACACTCCTGTGGGGAGAACTCTCACTTTCCCAAGTTTCCTTGGCAATATCCAACAGCCCTCTTGGGTGTCTCCCATACAGTAACTCAAAGGGGGAGAATCCCGTAGAGGATTGGGGCACCTCCCTAATAGCAAACATCAAATAAGGAAGTAAACAGTCCCAATCCTTTCCATCTCTATCCACCACTTTCTTCAACATTTGTTTTAGGGTTTTGTTGAATCTTTCAACCAGCCCATCGGTTTGGGGGTGATACACAGACGTACGCAATTGCGTCACTTTGAACAATTTACACAGCTCTTTCATAACCCGGGACATAAAGGGTGTACCTTGGTCCGTAAGCAGTTCTTTACAAATACCCACCCGGCTAAAAACAAGAGATAGCTCTTTGGCTATGGTTTTGGCCGAGGTATTTCGGAGAGGGATCGCTTCTGGATAACGGGTGGCATAGTCCATTATAACTAATATGTACTGGTGCCCCCTAGCGGACTTGATTATAGGACCTACCAAATCCATGGCGATCCTCTCAAACGGGACCTCAATGATGGGTAGAGGGACCAGCGGGCTACGGAAATGTGGCATCGGGGCCAACCTCTGACACACAGGGCAGGAGGAACAATAATTTTCTACGTCCTTCATCACCCCCGGCCAATAGAATCTCTGTAATACCCTCTCTCGGGTTTTCTCTGTCCCCAGATGACCTCCAAGAATGTGCCCATGGGCCAACTCCAACACCAACTTCCTGTAAGGTTTGGGCACCACAAGCTGCTCAACGGTTTCTTCTGCCCTTTTTGCCACCCGATACAGTAGGTCCTTCTCTACGCTGAAGTATGGGTAAGTGCAGGTATTATCTGGGTTCACTAACTCGCCATCTATTTTCACTACGTTTTCCCGTGCCTTTATTAGGGCGGGGTCTTTCAACTGTTCTGTGGCAAAGTTTTCCCTGTGAACCTCAAGATCAGAAAACTCCACAGACGGTAGGTTTTCGTCTGAGGAGGTGGGCTCCTCTCCAGTTTCTTGAGTCTCCCCTGCCAATACTGATAAGGGAAATTCCGGAGAGTCCTCACCACTCTCAGGGGAGTTCTGGCTATCACATTCCTGGTACATAGGGGCACCAGTGAGGGGCTCAGGATCATCCCACAGTTCCCAGAACTTCGGAAAATCCCTTCCCACAATGGCGTCATGCGGTAACTGAGATACTAAGCCCACTGGATGAGAGAGGGTACCTTTGGGGGTCTCGAAACACACTGTAGTCACTGGATACTCTCGGGTGTCCCCATGCACACAAATAACAGCTACCTTGCTATTCCCAGAGACCTCTGTTTTAACTAACTCAGCCTTTATCAGGGTCACAAGGCTACCTGAATCCAGCAATACCACAACATTTCTACCATTAACACACATTTTGCATAAATGTTTCTCAGTTCCTCGAATGGCAGTGCATGCGACTGTCGCACACAGCGACTGACGTCTGCCCGTCAGAAAGTCACACTGCATGGGTTCCTCCACAACCGGGCAATTGGCTGCAATATGTCCCGCTTGCCGGCAGCGGTAGCAAACGATCCTTCTTGCCGCCTCTTGAGCCGCTGACTTCCCAGGCTGTTCTCGCCAAACTTTGGGTAGAGCTCCCACCCTCTCACTCTCTCCACCCTCACCCCTTGGAATCCTCTTATCCGCCCCTGGGGATGGTCTGGTCTTAGGGTGGAAAGTCCGAGAGTCTCTGGAAGAGGCCGTCAGGTTCTCTGTAGCCAAGTATTTCTCTACACGATCCACAAGACCACCGGCCGTCTCTGGGTCTCCATGGCTTACCCACTTTTGGATGGCAGTAGGAAGAGCTCTCAAAAACCGATCCATTACAACACGTTCCACAATCTCTGGTGCGGACAAAGTCTCTGGCTGTAGCCACTTCCTGCTCAGGTGAATGAGATCATACATTTGAGACCTGGGGGGTTTTCCAAGCTGGAAAGTCCAGTTATGCACACGCTGAGCCCGGACAGCCAGGGTGACACCCAGCCTTGCCAATATTTCAGCTTTTAGCATCACATAGTCTTTTGCTTGGTCAGGCTCTAGGTCATAGTAAGCCTTCTGCGATTCACCAGTTAACAGAGGAGCCACCAGTCCAGCCCACTGCTCCTCAGGCCACTTTTCTCTTTCAGCAGTCCTTTCAAATGTGGTCAAAAATACCTCTGGATCATCCTCTCCAGTCATTTTTGTCAATAAACGACTCACCCCAAAGGACGCGGTATTAGTGGGACGGCTTTCCTCACTGGTCTGCGGACGTTGCTGCATTACTGCTTCCATTTGTTGTAGTCTCTGCTCTTGCTTCTGTAACAGGTCTATGAAGCGGGCCTCAGATTGCTGCTGGGCTTGTTGATGAGCTTGCTGCTGGGCTGCAAGGCTCCTTTGCAAACCTGCATTTGTCTGCTGTTGATTGGCATTTGCTAGAGCCAGCTGTTTCAGTATCTCCTCCATGCTGGCTTAAAAAAACTGCCACTGGTTCTCCACCAACTGTGAGGGGGTTAGCTCGGCAGCGGGTGTGTGTGACCCCCGGGATGGGCTCCCCACACAAAACAGGCCCAGCAAACGGAGGTTGTGGTTTTCAAAATCAAAAAGGTGCGGTTTATTTTCTATTTACAGTGACAAAACACAGCAAAGCAAAAGAAACATAACCAAAATAAATCCTGGTCAAGTTGACCTCTGACTAAACATACAGGTTTCCTAACTAACAACTGGGATCAGCCTAGTGCTGTCCTAGTCCCTAAGTCCCTGGTTTTAAATGTCCAAGCAAATAGCCACACAGGCTTTTTCTCACCGCACAGGGGTTCACTCTCCCTAGACAGTCCACACAGGTCTGGTTCCAGGCATGAGCTAACATCTAATGAAGCTGGGAGTTCTTATAGAGGCCTAAATGAGCTGACAAGCTCCAGCTGGTCTCATCAACTCCCTGTCTGCACGACGCCCAGCCCTCTCCCTAGAGGTATGAGTCATCCATGAGCCCACTAGCCTTATACAACTCTCCACCTAGTTGTATAAGTCGGCGTAAAGCCTGAATCTGGGCGAAATATATCTACCCCCCTGGATGCAACCAGGTGACTTTACCTTCCTGCTGTCACAGTATGTAATGTATCCCCTCAGGGCATTCGATGTGTAAGGGGTTAAATGATTATTCCTGCTATGTAATGCATCCCCTCAGGGCATTCGAAATGCTAAATACCTCATCATTTAACCCCTTACATGCTGAACGTCTGAGGGGATACATTACATAGCAGGAATAATCATTTAACCCCTTACATGTCGAATGCCCTGAGGGGATAGGATACATCATGAAGCTGAGCTCAGTAAATTAATTATCAGGTTCTTGCAGGCATGCTGCGTGTGAGCTGACTGGCTGGCTGGCTGGCAATGCTGCTAACATGTGGCATGGCGGTGTACAGACAGTAACATCCCCCCTCCCCCCCCCCTTCACCGGGTGGCGTGACTCTCACTCCGGCCAAACTAACTGCTGCTGCTGACCCGGCCGCGGCTGCTCCGAGTCCCATCTGAGCTGGCTCTCTGCCTCCCTCACAGACTCGGTCACTCACCTCCCTATTTGTAGTCAGCAGTGCCGACTGCCGAGTTCCCAGTCAGTCCCAGATGAAGTCCACTGCCAGATCTGGCGCGGTAAGGAGGGAGGGTGATGGCGACGGCTAACAGAAGCGCGGGCGGGACTCCTCCAGGGGGAGCCTTCGCGCGCGTTCAAGGACTGGCCAGCCCTGCCACAGCACATGACTGCATTCGCCCAATCACAGGGCGCCAGCTGCCACAACATGGCGGTCGGGACACAGTAGATGGAATCTTACAGAGTTAAGAAAAGTGACACACTGGTGCGGGATTTCGCGCCCCCCCCCCAATGTTGCGCCCGGTGCGGCGGCCCCCCCACGCTACGCCTCTGCTATTCGCCCCATAATATCAATGATGTTTTTATATTTTTGCTCTATCACATTCATCCTTTTCCTCATTATGTCCATTTCGCTACTACATTCCATTATTTCTTGAATGACGATTTGGGCACTAGCACTTGAAGATGGAGTAGTATGAGTTTCTGACACACCACCATGTTCATCCCCTAAAAATAAAAAGGTATTAGAAATATGCAGGCCTACATCTCTTTTTACCAGAAGCTGTGGTGACAGGCACTGACCTGTTGTGGTGATAAGCTCCACTTCTCCTTCCTCCACCTCTCCTTCCTCCACCTCTGCTTCCTCCACCTCTGCTTCCTCCACCTCTGCTTCCTCCACATGCTGATCTTGGGGTTCTTTTGGATCTTGGTTTTCTTTATGTGGTCTGTGCTTCCTAGGCTCCTCACATTGGTGTCCTCCCAGTCTCCTCTCCCCTATGAGAATGAAACAATCAAAAGGTATCCTTTAGCATACAGAGATTTGAGGGCATAATTTTATAACTTTGCCTGGAAGTGGGGTACAATTGTTGGTTTTCCATGATGAACATATGAGATTTTGCTAATTCAACAAAGCAAGAATACTTTCATTCTTGGTCCTCAAAAATAAAAAGGAGACACCCCAGGGTATCCACATGGAGCACCTGTGTGTGACACCCTAAAAAGGTTGTTCTGGTGGCCCACACTATAGTGCTCCTGAGTCAAGATGTGTAACCAGCTGCTTGACGCCAAATAGGCATGACCGGTTTACGTGTGTATGTGCAAAACATGTTATTTTTTACACAATCGCTGTTTACTAGGAAACATTACCAAAAATGAGTCCACTCAACTTCACATGAAAGTTGCCATTTTACAATATGAAACCAGACAATCCAAGCACATGGAGCAAAACATGCAAGAACAGTGGCGTAACTAGAACCTTCAGGGCCCCGATGCAAGAAACCATGAAGGGCCCCCCTGAGCGCCGGACAGGGCACTTTCCTCCGAGCCCGGTGGCGGAACAACAGGACCCGGTCGCAAGTGGGTGGCTGCATATAAAGAAACCGATTTCTCCATTTCCCCCCGCGTTTCCTCCTCTCCCTCCCCCAGGCATTCAGCGGCTGCAGGAGGAAGGAGGAAAATAGAGAGATCGGTTCCTCTATGTCGGTGTTTCTTAATCTTTTTCCAGTCAGGGCACCCTTGAAGTATACCCCTACGGGAATGGGGATGCACTTCAACCACTCTGCAACTGTATGCAGTTGCAGCATAGTGATGATGCATATAAGGGGTTAAAACAGGCAGTCAGGAGCCAACTATGAACAAGAAAAAATAATTAAAAATCGGTTCTGATTGTACACATATAGGGGGTCAGGATTAAAAGCGCATACATAAAATGTGCATACATACATGTAAACACACACATACACATCTATAAACACACACACATGCATAATACTCACACATATACTGTATATACACACACAAATATATATATAAATGCACATATGCACACACATATAAACCAGTGGTGGCTGCTGTCCAAAATGTTTAGGGGGGCGCAAGCAAACTGAAAAATTCTGAAAAAAAAAATGCAGCCTCACTGTGCCCATCAAACATAGCCACTGTGCCCATCAAACGCAGCCACTGTGTCCATCAAACGCAGCCACTGTGCCCATCAAACGCAGCCACTGCGCCCATCAGGCGCAGTGGAAACGCAGCCACTGCGCCCATCAAACGCAGCCACTGCGCCCATCAGGCACAGTGGAAACGCAGCCACTGCGCCCATCAAACGCAGCCACTGCGCCCATCAGGCACAGTGGAAACGCAGCCACTGCGCCCATCAAACGCAGCCACTGCGCCCATCAAACGCAGCCACTGCGCCCATCAAACGCAGCCACTACGCCCATCAAACGCAGCCACATACAATGCACACTCACATACATTCATATGCACATACACACACACATGCATATATACATGCACATATACAAATACATACACACACACACACATAAACACACATACAGTAGATAGATAGTCTTACAAAAAACGGCAGACATTTACTTTACCCCTTCCTGCCGGGTACTGCACTGTAGGGGGAGATAAAGAGCACTGCTTTCACTTTAGGTCTTTAAGCAGTGCGACCAGCTCCCTGCACAGTGCCGAGTACAGTTCGGCTGAGGAGCGGGGATGCTGCTCCTCGTATCAAAGTATACAGGGGGGCCTCAAGGGCCCCCCTGTAGCAAGGGGCCCAGTCGCCATGGCGACCTCAGCGACCCCTATAATTCCGCCACTGTGCAAGAATACATATTCTAATTTGATTAAAGACAGTAAAAAAAAAACGTACTTTTGTCCAGGAATTTTTTAAGCTTCCTATTCTGGTCCGGCTCCCTCAGCTTCAGGTCAGACCACCTTTTATGGAGCTGCTCCTTGGATCTCCTGACCCCAAATTTATTATAGAGACTCATCGCCACTTTGTCCATTATTTTAGACTTCCTGAGATTAGGGGTGTCGTATGGCCCATGCTTCCCATCGTAATCCTTCCTCCGCAGGATGTCCACCATCTCCGCCATCTCAGCAAATTACATATTAGTCGCCTTGAATCTTTTATTCCTGGATCGGGACGTTCCCGCCTCCGGGCTTTCCTTGTCAGTACTTAATAATAAAGCACGCACCTGTGTCACCGCCATGTCGTCATCTCCAACTGTGCGCCGAACGAGAAGGGGCGGGGAAATTCAGAAAAAGACCGTCATGGGCGGGCGACGCGGCCGGAGTTTCACTCATGCGCAGGGTATATAAAGGGTAACCGAGGTTGTGGTTGAGTAAGGACAACCGGAAGTGCCGAACGAATCCTACTAAGGTAAGAAATTGACTTGGGGCATCAGTGGCCTATACTGGTTCATGATTGTAAAGGCCTATATTGGGCTATGATTAGGACAATTGAAGCTGACCTCCTGTTTTTGTCTTGTGTTTTATCTTGTAGAAAGAACTATGCATTAATTGCGTGAGCCAGACGTGATGTTAATTTTTATAGAAAAGTATAAGGAAATGCGCAACCTCTGGGAGCTAAAAAATAGCTCCTACCATAATAGCCAAGTACGCAAGGCAACAATTGTTAAATTAGCGGAATATATGAAGACCTGGATCCCAGAAGCAGACTATTCTATGATGAATAGTAAAATCAACAACATGAGGAATGCGTACAAAAAACGCTATAAAGAAGTGTGTGCTTCTATGAGATCAGGAGCAGCAGCAGACAAAGTAGTTAAGCCCAAACTGTGGTACTACAAGCATCTGAAATTTCTGGATGACCAGATTGAGGCCAGGGAATCACTTTCCACCCTTCCCTCAACCCTTCCTTCCACCCTTCCCTCCAGTGTTCCTTCCACCCTTCCCTCCAGCATTCCTTCCACCCTTCCCTCCACCCCTGCAGAGGGGGAGGAGGAGCCACCTGAGCTTGAAGAGCCGGATCTGCGCATCTTCAACCAGGTATATTATTTTCAAATATATTTATTGTCCTTAATTGATTTTTGAGAACTAGATGTTATTTACAAATGACAAAATTTAAATGTTTAAAAAAAATATTTAAAAAAAAAAACATTAATGATTGGTACAGTATATAAAAAAGCAGGGGTCACAATGAGAGTCTTTTATATTTATTAAGATTCAAATTGCAACAGTCATGAGATGAAAATTGTGTGTGATTGATTCAACAAATAATAAAACTATGTCCCTTTTTTCTACACAGGATGAGCTCAGCCAGGAGGAAGAGGCTCCGGAATGTGGCAGGCAGGAGGAGGCAGGGGTGAGTGGTAGCCAGGAGGAGGCCGGACCAAGTGGCACTCAACAGGTCCCCAGGCCTAGTGGCAGCACACAGTCCCAAGTGGCTCCCCTCCACGTCAGACCCACAAAAAATTGGCGGATGACAAAGGTGGAGGAGAAGTCACTTCAGATGATAAGGGACGCTGCTGCCATAATGAGGGCCCCCCTCAACCCTGTTGAGGCCTTTAGTACATATCTGTCATCAAAACGTCTGAACCTGGAGGAGAGACAACGTGCCCTCTGTGAGCACCTGCTCTATACAGCAATACACATGGCGGGGATGGGGCAGTTGACAGAGGCCACTCATCTCTGCCATCTGCCCCATTCTTCTCCTTCTGCCACATTACCACCGACAGAGCCACAGCCTGCAAGTGGACGGGGCCATGGAACAAATGCTGGAGGGAAGCGTGGAGGGAACACTACAGAGAACAGTGCAAGGAAGGCTACCAAGAAGAGCAGAAGGTGATTCCCTGGCTTCAAGCTGCTCTTCAAGAAGTTACAGTTTGTAGGAGTACAACAGCTTGGAATGATGTATGTGTTCGGCTGATGCTCCCGATTTCCTCATGTTGTTGATTTTATTGTTCATCATAGTAATGTCTGCCTTTGGGGTCCAAAGTCTTCATAAATTCCACTGATTTAACAATTATTGCCCTTCCTGTTTATTATTTTTTTGCCAGAATAAATGGATTTTTGATTTTGGAAAAATACTTGCCTATGTTTTTTTATTGTGAAAAGAAACGGGGGACGCCCAATGGCGTTTTGGGACTTTGAATGAGATAACATATGAAATCTCCATCCCATATTAAATGGAAAAAGGGGGGGGAAGGTGGGACTTTAAATGAAACAGTGGGCTGATGGGGATAAAAAATTAGGTAAATCAAAAGATGTTGAATGCATGTATTGAATAAATACAGAGGATATACAATGAAAAAAGGGGAGAGCAGCGTGTACATAAGCACATAGCATGACCAAATTTCCATTCATAAACAGATATAAACATAAAAATACATGGCAATGAATAATGACAATCAATCAAATGAGGGCGTGTGTGAACATATATGAGCTGAGCAGCACACAACATTGGTGGTAAGTAGTGAAGTAAAATCAAGTCTAAAACTAATTGATCAAAATAAAAATCCCATTAGCACATAAAGCTGCATCATTGTAAGCCCGACGCGGCGTTTCGTGTATGTAGAAACACTCCTCAGGGGCAGATGCAAGGGGTTTTCTGAAAATACAGAATAATAATGATCAGAGTGATAAATTGATTTCCACCAGAAAAGACAGGAGGTAAATTCTGGTTACTTACAGGGTGTGCCACATTATGATGCATGTGAAAGATAGGGCCAAGAGGCTGCCCGTCCCGGGACCTGAGGTATCAGAAAATCAAACACATAGCGGGGCGCAAAGGCATCATCCCTAGGCAGCAGATAGCCATAATTGTTCATGAAGTAAGGTATTCCCTCAAGGTGCAGTGGAAGTATCTGAAATGAATGGGTAAATCCATCAGGAACGACCCACAATATAAAGGTAGTAGTGAAATGGAAGCTACATGAGGGATGATAGTTGTTACCTTGTAAGTGTGCTGAATGGCAATGACTAGTAAAAGCTCTGGCGTCTGCATGCAGATGGCAATGGGCTGGATGACCAGGGAGACGCCTATATAGCGTCCCGCACGTGCGTGAGACTGACACCAACGTCACGCTGGCTCGATGGTGCTGGAGGCGGGGCCACAACCAGGCGGCCTAACAGCCTGCCTTGGAGTGACGCCGCACAGCCCAGACATGTCGACCAAGTAGGATCATGCACGCTCAACAGTGCGACGCCCCAAAGGGGCGTCACCCTGATGTGCGGCGCGTGACGCTGATGCGATGACAGCATCCGCACAGACTCCCCAACGACATCCCGCCCAGTGACGGGCGGAAGTGGCGGGGAGCTAAGTGGGGGCACCATGAGCGCATCACAGTCCCGGGTGGCGGGCAGGAAGTTGCCCAAAAAAATCCACAAATGTGCATCAATGCTCAAAAATCAACCCCATGTAGAAACTGGCATTGTATATCCTCTGTATTTATTCAATACATGCAATCAACATCTTTTGATTTACCTCATTTTTTATCCCCATCAGCCCACTGTTTCATTTAAAGTCCCACCTTCCCCCCCTTTTTCCTTCTATGTTTTTTTATTGGGAGTAGCAATAAGATGTCATGAATACAATGTGTAATTAACAAGGGACACCAACCTCCTTGAGGAAAAAAATCTAAAAAAATTATGTTGTTGTGAGAACTTGACACCCAAAAATATGAGCCCACAAGAACCAAAATCGAATAATAAAAAAAAAATGGTATATCTTGATTCTAAATAACAATTACAATTAGGGAGATCTGGCTTTATAAATATATAAAATTATTCTAGAGATGACAAGAAACTATAAACAAATAAGTTTGTCTGAACTCGGGATAAAGATCTGCAGCAAAAAAACTGTTTAAAGACCATTCTAAGGAAGAAAACAATGCGCTGCATTAAACGAGGCAATAATTTGCAGAATGACGAATGTGCTCTCTCCATTAGGAACGCTAGTTTTACCAGAACGAGCGCTCCCATCTCATAATTCAGTCTGAGCATGCGTGGGTTTTTTAAACGATGGACTTGCCCATAGACGATTGGAATTTGCTATCAGTTTTTTATCCATCGGAAAAATTTAAAACATGTTCTATTTTTTGACACAGATGGAAAAAAGACCGATGAGGCCCATACACGATCGGTTTGTCCGATGAAAAAAATCCATCGGCTTTAGTCGTTCTTCCTTAATTAGATAGGGATGGAGGCAATTGTCACCGCCTCAATTAAAGTCCCAAAGTTTCTCCTTTCTCCAGCCATACATTAAGGTGGTGGTAACAGGTGTTGTAGGGTGTAGAGGTTGTTGGTGTACTGTATATAACTGTGCCCATGGCTAATTTCTGCTTGTGCACAAAGTAGTTTGATCGTAATACACACAAATTTTAAGCATTGTAATATTATTAATCAAATCTCCAAGCATAAATAAAGTATTTTTGGGCCTTAATTGACCCTTATGCCGCGTACACACGATCATTATTCACGGCGGTTTAAAAACCGCCGTGAATAATGACATTTTAAACGAGGGAACAGCTTGTTCCCCACACACGGTCATTTTTCTAGTCATTTTTTAAAATGACGAGAAAAACGATCGTCTATGGGCTCGGCGGCAGTGTTTCCCTATGGGAAACACTGCCGCGGAAGAAATGTCAGGAAAAACGACGAGAAAAATTAGAACATGTTCTAATTTTTCTCATCGTGATTAATGCCGTTTTTCCCGTCGGGAAAAACGGAAAAAAGCCCACAGACGATCGTTTTTCTCGTCCAAAGGAAAAAATTTCATTTTTCCCGACGGGAAAAATGATCTTGTGTACGCGGCATAAGGCCAACTTTTCTCCTATGCCTTGCAGCAATGTATGTATTTTAATGTGTGTTACCACAAGGCACAGCAACATACATACTGCAGTGCATTGAATTGCAATTTGCAGAGCGTAAGCATGGAAATGGGATCTATAAATAAGCATCTAAAGAGACAGCTAAAAAAACTGACAACTACAGACATTTGAAGTTTATTAATGGTTTCTATATTGACTAATAATTTCAGCTGACTTTTTCACAATGAGCGATGAAGTTTATCTGTATTGAGACACCAGGGTTGAAGACACAGCAGACAGAAACTTGTCCCAGGCAGCTTGCACTTCAGCAGTGAATTGGTTAGGGAAATGGACAGCCAGAGTCACCTGAATGGCATGGGACAGAAGCTGCAAGGGAACATGATAGAGTAATATAAAATTATTGGAAATGCTATTAAAGTGGAATTCTAGCTTTCACCTAACTAGCCCTAAAACTGTCCCCTCCTTCCTCCTAACACCTATGTTAACTAACCTGCGTAAGAAAAATGTATTGTATGTATTTCCTTACTTTCAGCCCACTCCAGTCCAGTCTTTCTATCCCCAGTGTCAGCAAGAGGCAGCTGCAGGGGAGAGGAGTTTTCCAATCAAGACTAGTAATGTCTGGGGCAGTAATGTCAACCATAGACTTCAATGGTCCATCTATTGTTGGTGCTCTTTCCTCTCCCCTGCAGTCAAGCCAGCTGACACAGGGAAGCCAGATCACGTGACCAGACAAGAGTGGTCTGAAAATAGGTAAGTATATACATCAGGGATATGCAATTAGTGGACCTCCAGCTGTTACAAATCTACAAGTCCCATCATGCCTCTGCCTCTGGATGTCATGCTTGTGGCTGTCAGGAGTCTTGCTATGCCTCATGGGACTTGTAGTTCTGCAACAGCTGGAGGTCCGCTAATTGCATATCCCTGATATACATCTTTCCTACACACAGGGCTACAGATATGGGGATCCCAGCAGTCCTCCTGTACAGGGCCCAGGCCCCATTAGATTAGCAGGGGGACCCCGGCAGCTGACGAGCAGGGGGATCAGATCCTGGACAGGGAAGGTGATCAGTGCAGTGTGGGGCAATTACTGGAACCAATCCTCCTGTGTGGTTTTCCCTGCAGCAGCTGAAAGCTGGCTTCTCCTGTTACCCGGCCCCCATGTGTGCCTATTTCCCCCGCAGCTCTGACAGATTTCCCTCCTCTCCCTCCCACTGGATGCTGTGGGCACACAGGGGGATCTTTTCAGGATGGAGAGCAGGGGGCTGTAGGGCAACGACCCCTGCCTTTTCTGAATGAACACAGTGAGTGATCTGCATCAATCACGCACTGTGTTCATTCATAATTGAAGCCTAGTAAAATGTGTTTACTATGCTCAGTTTGTGAATAAACAGGGAGCCTCTGAACAGAGTGCTTCCTGTTCATGCATCTGCAGTGTAGCTATTGTGGATTTATGGCCTCAATTCATTTCTCTTTCTCAAAAGTGAGACATCATGGGTCTGCATGGACTCCTGAAATTTCAAAACTTCACCCCCCCCTTCCCCCATCCAACAGCGTTATAAAAAACAACATTTTAAAAAATCATTTAAAAAAAATAAAGGCTCATTCGTACAAGTTATCTAAATCATACAGTGTGAATGAGTGGTTTGTGCAGCTGGAGCCACCAACAGGTGGCTATGATCCCTTTCACACTGGGTCCACTTGTGTGTTGTCCACTTGTGTGTTTTAGCGGCGCTTTAACACTGTTTAAGCAGCGCTTTTTGTCTGCTAGCAGGGTGATTTTAACCCCAAAGAAGGGGTTAAAAACGACTGTGTTGCGGCACTTCCAAATCGCTTTTTAGGCACTATGGAAGCGCTGCACATTCATTTCAATGGGCAAGGCGTTTTGGGAGCGCTGTATACTGTCACCTGTAAATTACACTTTCATGTGCGACCACCACACTGTGGGGACCTCCGTGGGGAATTTTGGCTGGGTTCTGGGGCCGCATCACAGACCTCCAAATACGCCATCTACTGCAGTGATGATTCAATCTCTGCTTGAAGGAATATATATTTGAGCATAGCACCATTTGTCATGTATTGATAAGCTATTGAACGTAAATTCTCCTGTATAAGTACCCCTGATTAGGGGCTTGAACCTGAAACGTGTCGTTACCGAAGATTGCTCTCGGCCATTGGAGAGTAACATTTTATGTATCTATGCCTTTGAATGGTTGCAAGGATCTTGTTATTTGCTCTTGCTCTGTTTTTATAGATCATCACATGTGTGATTGATCAAATTTTATATGCTTTAAAATTTGTTTTATACAACTTTGGTAGTGTTGTTGCCGTTTAGGGGGTAACTTCATTTTTCTATTTCCAGCGCTAAAACACCTGAAAACTGCCTCAGTGTGAAAGGGGTCTATGAGAACGCAGCAGCTGTATGTACACAGCTACAGGTTCTAATTTGACAGGTGTGCAGGTTGTGGGTGAGTGGCCCCAAATGCACACTCTCTGTGTTCGGGGCCATACACCTGCACTCACACCTTTGTCAAATTATGACCTGTAGCTGTGTTCATACAGCTGCTGTGTCCCCATAGGGGGGGCATAGGCTGCCTGCACACAGCTCCAGCAACATAAGAAAAATGCTGTTTCATACTTTAGAGACCACAGCGCCCATGTGAATGAGCTCCAAGACCTGATTTACACACTTTAGAGCTTTATATAAGAACTCAATACAGATTTATATTTTAGGTTTATCAGAGATTTTGTAACCTCTGTTGTGTTTGTGTGTGTGTGTGCATGGGGGGATCTGTCAGCTAGGCTGCACATGACCCCTTGATTTCTAACAGCAGCCCGCCTACACAGATTAGTTAGCATACGTGTTGGAGGGGGCAGTTTTAAGGCTGATTAGGTATAAGCTGGAATTCCAGTTTAGAAAAACTGCCTTTGGTGTATATATGTATATATATATATATATATATATATATATATATATATATATATATGCATGGTATTTTTAACCACTTCAGCTCCCATACCTCTATACCCTTATGATTTTTTTTACATTTATGGATCGGATTCCCCCCCCCCCCCCTCCAAGTGCCACATTTGGCACCTTTCAGGAAGGAGGGGGAAGCGGATACCTGTCAAATCCAGGTATCTGCTCCCACTTCTGGGGAAAGATCGCTGCACTCTGTGCGGCGAACTACGCAATGTTCAGCCCCTCCCGCCCCGCTGCCTTCTGTGAGACACACATGTCCCAGAAGACAGCAGGTACATTTCAGAACGCGAAGCGCGACTCGTGCATGTGCAGTAGGAAACAGTGCCAGCACCTGGAGCTGAAGGTCAGGTCGGCTTCGGGTGCCGACATATCGGGGGCACCCTGGACAGCTAAGTGTCCTTATATTAAAAAAAAAAATTTAAATATTTTTTTTCCCTTAAATTCTGAAATAAATTTGATATAACTTAAGATAACAAAGTAATACATAACTTTTTGTGGAGAAACTAGACATTCTTCTGGTAATTTAGAATTTTGTCTAGCAGAAGTTATCTTTTTATATGCATTCCAAAGAAAAAAAAAACATAAAAAATGAAAAAGAAAATGCATTTTTAACAGTGTAGCGGGGTCTCCTTTAAGACTCCCGGGACTACATTTCCCAGAGTCCCGCTTGACACCCTGGGTGCAATGTTGCCACCGCAGAGACTTGTGGGAGGGAGATAAAAGGAGGAGGCGTGGAGAGCTCAGTCTCTTTTGGACACCGCGCGGCTGCTGACTGGTCTTCCTGTGCGGATCTGCTGGAGCCTGAAGCCTGGGGCCTTGCGCAACTTCTGAAGAGCCTTCCATCCCACTGCATAGCCTGGGTGGCACCTGACTTTGTTTACTGCAGACATCAGTTGGATCGGGGACCCGATCGTTGCAGACGCTGTGTGCGGAGACACAGCATTTGGAAGTCCCGGACTGGGATCGCGTCCAGAGTGGTGAGCGAGCACCTGCTCAATCCAATAGGCTGTACTGTGTTTAGGCCTATAGACTGCCTTGGCCCACCGATCATTTATTTGCTGTTCCGCTGGAGACCGGTAACAGGACAGAGTTAAAGGGTCTCCAGCATAGTGTTCCTTGTGATTGCCTACTTTGTGGATTACAAATATTGTTCCTGAACGTGCACCACCATTTCAAGTTTGCATGCGAAGAAATCCTAATTCAAAAGACTGAGTTTAATTCTGTGTCAGGCCTGACCAGGGAGGGGAGATAGGATATTGTTTAGTGCGCCACAGGGCGCGTGGATGATAATAGCTGCGCGTGGTGGATTACCGCGCTGTGCTATTACTGTATTCTATATCTATTGCTGCAGGGCTCTGTAGACAAGTTGTATGTTATGTTTTGACCTATGCCTTTTAGCCTAAAGTAAAGCCGTTACCTTACCACTTGCTATTACTGTGTTATTATTGCACATAGTGCTTATATCTCATGAGAAGTTGGGGGGTGTGTACAATCAGGTATAGATTGTGATAGATAACATTCCCTAGACTAACTGTGCCATAAGAGACTAGACAAGATTGCCGGGGGTTGGTGGAGCTGTACTCAGGGCCCGAAATCAAACCAGCGGCTCTCTTAATTGGGGGTAGCGCTACACGTGGGGGCTCCGAGTCCGGGATCCTGATACAGCAAGCAAACACGCCAAAAGTACCGGCATGGACCCGCTAGAGGTTAAAGCGTGGTGCGAAGCAGCCGAGACAGAGCCAGACAAGTCAGTGGTCATCAGCCTCCCGGGAGAGGAATGGTCCATAGAGACAGTGGAGCGACTTGTAATGCCGATATCCCCAGATCTTGTACCGTGGGTGATGGACATAAAATCAGACCCAGACACCTCATTTCAGTATGCGCTGATAGAATGGTGGGAGGAAATACCGGAGAGCTTTAAAGGCCAAAGTGTGCAGACGCCAGATGACAAAACGTATGGTTTGACGCACGCAATGACAGCGCAGAAGAAGACCCCCCCACCATCTCCACCGGGGTCACCGCCAGGGACATCCCATGTACCACAGAAAAAGACAGGGATGACACCTCCAGTGACACCCATTACTGTCATAGGACCATAACTTTTAACTGCCCTAGGGGATCTGCTCGCGAAGTGTCAGAAAATCACCACGGTACACATAGAGGCTAGTTACCGGAAGCTAGGAATATTTTCGGGGAGGCTGCCCGTCCCTGTGGGGGAGGAAGACTTCGATGCCTGGATCGAGCAGGCCTTACTAGCAGTGGAGGCATGGGAGGTGTCTGAAGCGCAGAAGAAGCAGCGCGTGATAGAGAGTCTAAAAGGCGCGGCTGCGGAAGCTGTAAAAAGTCTCTGGTTTGGAAATGCTGCTTGCACGGCTTATGACTGCTTAGCTATGTTGCAAGAAGAGTTTGGTCCGTTAGAAAAAGAGACAGAATTAGTATACCAATTCGAACACACTTTCCAGCAACCGGGAGAGAAAATGTCAGAGTATGTCAGAAGACTGAACAAGATGCTTTGCCAAATCGTGCTGAAGAAGGGAATGGTACCCCAAGCCATAGATGCGGCGTGAATGAAGCAGGTCTTAAGGGGAGCGCTACGCTCGGATCCAGTCTGGCTTCACCTGAAAACCTCTGGAGGAAGTATGTCACTGACTTACCTTGAGCTGGTAAAAATCATCAGAGATGAGGAGGCTCTACAGAAAGATCGGCAAGCGATCAAGACACACACCTCTTCTATACCTGTAATGGTCAGATCAGCCATGACCCCTGAAAGAGACTCGGAAGTGGATACCCTGAAGTCACAGATGGCTCAGGTATTGGAGATACTGACCTCTTTAATGACAAATTCAAGGGCTCAAGACGGAGGGGGACCGAAGGAGGAGTTGTTCCCAGATACCTCAGTGCCAGCTTCCCTTCAAGATTGGTGGGATGCGATCTGTTCTAACTGCGGAGGGATTGGCCATATCGCAAAAATATGTGCCAGTCCCAAGAAAAAGAAAGTAAATAATCACAAGCCGAAAGGAAAACTTCAGAGGGCCCCGGTGAATGAGTCAACCGGATGCCTGTCATCTCCAGTGAGCTCCATTGGACCCAAATTGAATGTGGAGCTCAAAAGGAAAGGGGAAAAAAACCCTCCCAAGAAGAACAGTGTCCCTCAGCGGGAGCATACCCCTAAAAAGAGGGGAGAAGTCAATGCATACCGAGCCCAAGAGGGACTAAAGTCCAAAAAGAGTCCGAAGGGAAAATGCAAAGATCAGAAGAAGGCGACCCCTTTGAAGCCATATCCAGAGAAGCTGATAGGCCCATCCCCCATAGTACCCATCCAAGTGGAGGGAGTCTACACAAGAGCCATCTTGGATACTGGAGCACAGGTGACCCTGTTATACCGGGATTTTTATGACAAGCACTTAAGTCATCTACCCATCCAGAAGATAGAAGAGCTGGAAATATGGGGAATCGGGACCCAGAGCTTCCCTTACGATGGCTACCTGCCCATAAAACTGACCTTCGACCCATCTGTGGCCGGGAAGGCTGAAGTGTTCGATACCCTGGCTGTGGTATGTCCCCGACCGCCTGGAGCCAACAAGAGCTCCCTGATAATAGGGACCAACACGGACTTGGTCCGGAGGCTCCTGGCCCCTCTAGCACAGGGAAAGAACCCTGCAGTCACCAAGGTCCACCCAATGCTGAGGACAGTCTACCAGCGACTGGTCTTGGAACAGAAGGCCCCGGAAGAGGGGGTAGGAAAGGTCTGGAGGCTGGGACGGAGGGGAGTAGTGTTGCAGCCCGGTGAAGTAACCTGTTTCAGAGCCACTGTGAAGCTTACTTGGGAGCAACCTGGGCCCTTTGTCATGCTGGAACCCGACCCAAGGGAAGAACACTCGGGCTTAGAAGTAATCCCAGAAGTGGTCCTGTTGAGGGCCCTGAAGAAAGCTCACTGTAAGGTTCCTGTGAGTGTCAGGAATACTACGGGTGGCCCCATGGAGATCCCAGCCAGGATGTTGCTGGGCCAGGTGAGCCCTGCTGCCCCAGTTGCCCTGTCAGATGTGGAGAGGACAGAGGGAGAAGGTAATATTTGGGAGAAGCTCTTCATGGAGAACCCAAACCTGCCCAGGGCTTGGAAAGAGAGAGCCAAGGCCCAGTTGACCAGGTGGAAGAAGATCTCTCAAGATGAGTTCGATGTGGTGTGTGCAAAGAGTGCCACCCACCATATTCGCCTCCAAGAAGACAAGCCCTTCAGGGAGAGAGTCAGGCGAGTCCCACTAGCAGACCTGGAAGATCTGAGGGAACAACTCGGAGAACTCAAGAGGTCTGGTGTGATCCGGGAGTCTAGAAGTCCCTATGCCTCTCCGATAGTAGTAGTTAGAAAGAAGAATGGATCGTTGAGGTTGTGTGTAAACTACAGGACCCTCAACAGGAGAACCATCCCTGACCAGTACACCACTCCGAGGATAGAGGATGCCCTACAGAGCTTGTCTGGAGCCAAGTGGTTCAGCGTGATGGACCTCAAGAGTGGATACTATCAGATCCCTATGCATCCGGAAGACAAGGAGAAGACAGCCTTCATAACCCCAGTGGGGTTCTTTGAGTTCGACAGAATGCCCCAGGGACTGTCAGGAGCCCCAGCCACCTTCCAACGTCTCATGGAAAAGACTGTAGGAGACATGAACCTTATCGAGGTCCTTGTGTACTTAGACGATGTCATTGTCTTCGGGAGAACCTTGGAAGAACACGAAGAGAGACTGGAGAAGGTTTTGAGGAGACTCAGTAAGGAGGGACTCAAGCTTTCGCCAGAGAAGTGTAGGTTCTACCAATATTCCGTTAACTATCTGGGACACATAGTGTCTGAAGAAGGAGTGGCCACAGACCCCGAGAAGTTGGAGGCAGTTACTTCCTGGCCACGGCCTACCACGGTAACAGAACTCAGATCCTTCTTGGGGTTCTGTTCCTATTATAGAAGGTTCGTGGAGGGGTTTGCCCGAATTGCCAGACCCCTGAATGAGCTACTCAAGACGGAAGGGGAAGAGGATGACTCAGATCCCAGGAAGCCGGGAGAGTCAGTCCAAGACCAGTGGAATCAGAAGTGTGAAGAGGCCTTTCAGATGTTAAAAAAAAGCCTAACCACTGCTCCTGTCTTGGCCTATGCACACCCAAAGAGACCTTATGAACTTCACGTAGATGCCAGTCATGACGGTCTGGGAGGAGTGCTCTATCAGGAGCATGAAGGACAACTGCGACCCGTTGCTTACGTGAGCAGAAGTCTGACCCCCTCTGAAAAGAACTACCCCACTCACAAGTTGGATTTCCTGGCCCTGAAGTGGGCGGTAGTTGACAAACTTAAAGACTACCTGTATGGGGCAGAATTCACTGTGAAAACCGACAACAACCCCCTTACTTATCTTTTCACCACAGCAAAGCTGGATGCCACAGGACATAGATGGCTGGCTGCACTGTCTGGGTTCAATTTCAGCCTGAAATACAGGCCTGGGGCTGGGAATCGAGACGCAGATGCCCTATCTAGAAGATCTCACGCCCCCACCGGTGATACTGAAGACTGGACCCAGGTGGCACCTGACGGGGTGCAGGCCCTTTGCCAAGGGGCTGAACTTCAAGCCAGAGGAGGGTCAAGGGCAGAAGAGATAGGAGTTACCATGGTAGGAGTTCCCAAGCAATACTGTGGGGTAACCCAATTGGAAGAAGATAATCTGCCAAAACTGTCAAAGAAGGAGCTGAGATGTGACCAATTGGAAGACCCCATGGGGAGATTGGTCCTGGAGGCCCTGGAGAATCAGGATCCAAGTAGACTCCTGCGCCATCCTTCAAAGGAAGCTCGCCTGTTAAGGAAAGAGTGGGACAGGTTGCAGGTGCATCAGGGAGTGGTCTACCGAAGGGGCCCCTCTGATGACCTGGAAGACAAATGGCAACTGTTTCTTCCCGAGAAACACAGAGAGACTGTCTTGGTTGCCCTGCATGACAATCATGGACACCTAGGGGCTGAAAGAACCTTCCAACTTGTTAGGAGTCGGTTCTATTGGCCCTGAATGAGGGCTGAAGTAGGAGAGTACTGCCATTCATGTGCACGCTGCATCCAGCGGAAGACTTTACCCCATCAAGCTGCCCCAATGGGCCATCTGCAAAGTCAAGGCCCGCTGGATTTGGTATGCATTGATTTTCTCTGCCTCGAACCCAACCTGAGTGGACTAGGAAATGTTCTGGTGATAACCGATCATTTCACCCGGTATGCCCAGGCTTTCCCAACCAAAGATCAGAAGGCCTCCACGGTGGCCAAGGTACTTGTGGAGAAGTGTTTCGTCCATTATGGGCTACCGCAGCGACTTCACTCAGACCAAGGGAGGGACTTTGAGAGTCGGCTGATCCGGAAGGTCCTGGATTCCTTAGGGATCAAGAGGACCCAAACCTCTCCTTACCACCCACAAGGGGATGCTCAACCGGAGAGGTTCAACCGAACTCTGCTCAATATGTTGGGGACCTTGAATAGCGAGAAGAAACATTGGAGCAAGCACATAGCGGCTATAGTACACGCTTACAATAGTACCACCAGTGATGCTACAGGCTAGTGATGAGCCGAACACCCCCGGGTTCGGTTCGCACCAGAACCCGCGAACGGACCGAAAGTTCGAACGAACATTAGAACCCTATTAAATACAATGGATGCGAACGTTCGAATTCTAAAGTGCTAATTATAACAACTATTATGCATGTTATTGTCCTAAAAAGGGTTTGGGAACCCGGGTTCTGCACCAGGGGACATGTATCAATGCAAAAAGAAGTTTTAAAAACGGTCGTTTTTCGGGAGCAGTCATTTTAATGATGCATAAAGTGAAAAAAAAAAAGTCAAATATTCCTTTAAATATCGTACCTGGGGGGTGTCTAAAGTATGCCTGTGAAGTGCCACGTGTTTCCCGTGTTTAGAACTGTCCCTGCACAAAATGACACTTCTAAAGGAAAAAAAAGCCATTTAAAACTGCTTGCGGCTTTAATGTAATGTCTGGTCCCGGTAATATGGATGAAATTCTTTAAGAAAAATGGCATAGCTACCCCATGACCCCCCCCCCTACCCCAGCCCATTACCAGCCCCTTTGGGTCTTGTATGGATATTAAGGGGAACCCCGCACATAAAATAAAAAAGGCCCTATATACTCTGAACAGCCCTATACAGGCGGTGCATACAAGACAGGGACTGTAGGTTTGTTCTTATGTAGAGTCTGTTTGTAATTTTGAACAGGTACATTGTTGAAGTGTAGCTCCAGACCAAAAATCTATTTTTAAACTTTTTGGAAAACATAGGTAAGGGTTATCACCCCTGTAACATTTGTTTTGCTGTCTGTGCCCCTGTTCAGAACATTTCACCTCACTTTCCGTCCCAATGACAACTGTTTTTGAAATGTGGTGTTTTTCTTGAAACAAGGATTGCTGATAAAGCATCAGTACAGAGGAGACACCTTTCTCCCATATTTATTCTTACAGGAGAGAATTTTCCTTCCTAGTGGTAGATTTCCTCTCACTTCCTGTTGTCTTCTTGCGTTTGCAAGTAGGAGTCGTTTGTAAGTTGGATGTTTGAAAGTAGGGACCTGCCGTATATACTCTGCAGAAATAGGCCCCTTAGTTGTTGGTGTTGGCACAACACTGTAAGCACTCACAGTTACTCTTGGTTGGTGCTGGAACGCCCTGCTGTCAACTATTATATCAGGAATTTTAATTACATATAATTGTTGAACAGTGGTAGTAAAAATTGGGCCTTTGATGGTGGTGCTGGTGCCACAACACTGTAAGCCCTGACAGTTACTCTTGGTGGGTGCAGCAATGGGCCCTGCTGTGAATTATTAGATCAAGAATTGTAATTACATGCCCCTGTTGAACAGGGGCTGAAAAATTGGGCCTTAGGCACTGGTGGCACAACACTGCAACCCCTCACAGATACTGTACTTGGAGCACAGCAATGAGCCCTGTTGCAAAGTATTGCTTCAAAAATTGTAATGACACGCCCCTGTTAAACAGGGGCTGAAAAATTGGGCCTTAGGCACTGGTGGCACAACACTGCAACTCCTCACAGATACTGTACTTGGAGCACACCAATGAGCCCTGTTGCAAAGTATTGCTTCAAAAATTGTAATGACACGCCCCTGTTAAACAGGGGCTGAAAAATTGGGCCTTAGGCACTGGCGGCACAACACTGCAACTCCTCACAGATACTGTACTTGGAGCACAGCAATGAGCCCTGTTGCAAAGTATTGCTTCAAAAATTGTAATTACACGCCCCTGTTAAACAGGGGCTGAAAAATTGGGCGTTAGGCACTGGTGGCGGCACCCATAAACAAAAATGATCTTACAAGCTATCATCATCAATCGTATCATTGAGGACTCGGAGGAGGAGGATAGCCAGTCAACATAACAGCACAGGCACTCAGCATCAGCATCAGTCTTGAAGGGATGTGACATGTTAAAATCAATTAGTCTGTTATATCAGCATCAGGTGTGTGGTAGCTGGTGGTGATCCAAGACTGGTTCATCTTGATGAAAGTCAGTCGATCAACCGAGTCGGTGGACAGGCGCACCCTGTGATCCGTGACAAATCCTCCAGCAGCACTGAATGTGCGTTCCGAAAGAACGCTGGATGCAGGACAGGCCAGTAGCTCAATTGCATACTGTGCAAGCTCTGGCCAGTGATCCATCCTCAAGACCCAGTAAGCCAGAGGATTTTCGGTGGGGAAGGTGTCCAAGTCTGACCTTGCCCCTAGATATTCCTGCACCATGTTTATCAGACGCTGGCGATGGTTGCTGGAACCGATCATACTTTGGGGCTGCGGACTAAAGAATTGTCTGAACGCATCGGTCAGACGGCCACCTTCCCCACCGCTCCTTCTTTGACTGGCCGAAGCCTCAGCAACTCGTTGTCCAGGACCAGGAGTTTGCAACCTCCCAGTCTCTGGGAACGCGTTGCACAGACCTTTCTGCAAGGCCTCCCGGAGTTGTCTCATCCTCTGCTCCCTCTGCGACGGTAACATAAGGTCCGCAACCTTACCCTTGTACCGTGGATCAAGGAGAGTGGCCAGCCAGTAATGGTCCCTCTCCTTGATCCGAAGAATACGAGGATCCTTCCGCAGACTTTGCAGGATCAGGGAGGCCATGCAGCGTAGGTTTGCTGAGGCATTCGCTCCGGAGTCCTCTGGGTCACTAAGGACGACATGATCCGCAGCCACCTCCTCCCAGCCACGTACAAGTCCACTGGTTTCTTGGGACTGTAAATCATCCCTAAAAGACTGCTGCTGATGATGCTGAGTGCCAGCCTCCACCTCCATGCTGACACAATCCTCCTCCTCCTCCTCCTCCTCCTCCTCCTCCTCCTCTTCCTGTGCGATGGGTGGGACAGAAGGAACACTGTCTGGGTAAAGGGGGCCTTGAGAGGCAAGGAAGTCCTCCTCTTCCTGCCTCTGTTCTGCCTCAAGTGCCCTGTCCATTATTCCACGCAGCGTGTGCTCCAACAGGTGGACAAGAGGTACAGTGTCACTGATGCATGCACTGTCACTGCTCACCATCCTCGTGGCCTCCTCAAATGGTGCCAGGACAGTGCATGCATCCCTGATCATGCCCCACTGGCGTGGAGAAAAAAAACCAAGCTCCCCTGACCCTGTCCTGGTGCCGTAGTCGCACAGGTACTCATTGATGGCCCTCTGCTGCGTGTGCAGCCGCTGCAGCATGGCCAACGTTGAGTTCCACCTGGTGGGCATGTCACATATAAGGCGGTTCTTGGGCAGGTTCAACTCCTTTTGCAGCTCAGCCAGGCGAGCACTGGCATTATAAGATCTGCGGAAATGCACACAGACTTTCCTGGCCTGCCTCAGGACATCCTGTAAGCCCGGGTACCTGCCCAAGAAGCGCTGCACCACCAGGTTAAGGACGTGAGCCACACAGGGCACATGGGTCAGTTGTCCCTGTCGGAGGGCGGAGAGGAGGTTGGTGCCATTGTCGCAAACCACCATTCCTGGCTTAAGCTGGCGTGGCGTCAACCACCTCTCGGCCTGGCCCTGCAGAGCAGACAGGACCTCTGCCCCAGTGTGGCTTCTGTCCCCCAAACACACCAGCGCAAGCACGGCATGGCATCTTTTTGCCTGCGTACTTGCGTAGCCCCGTGAACGGCTACGGAGCACCGCTGGTTCATAGGACAAACCACAGGAAGAGGCCATGGAGGAAGAAGAAGAGGAGGGGGTGGAGGAGAGAGGTGTGTCACAACCAGTAGTAGCATTTTGGAGGCGTGGCGGTGGGACAACCTCCAACACTACTGCACCTTGTCCTGAATCCTTCCCAGCTGCCAAAAGAGTGACCCAATGGGCCGTGAAAGAAAGGTAACGTCCCTGTCCATGCCTGCTGGACCATGAGTCAGCGGTAATATGCACCTTACCGCTGACCGCCCTGTCCAGCGAGGCCAAGACATTGCCTTCCACATGCCGGTAGAGAGCCGGAATAGCCTTCCGTGAGAAAAAGTGGCGTTTGGGAACCTGCCACTGAGGAACTGCACATTGCACAAACTCACGGAAGGGGGCCGAGTCTACCAACTGAAAAGGCAGCAGTTGAAGCGCTAGCAATTTAGCCAAGCTAGCATTCAACCGCTGGGCATGTGGATGGCTGGGAGTGAACTTCTTTCGACGGTCCAGCAGCTGGGGCAGGGAAATTTGCCTGCTAGAATCGGACGTCGGTGTACTGCTAGCAGAGTGGGCGCAAGTACTTGGCTGTGACACACCTAATTCTACACCTTCATTCCTCTCAGTGCATGTTTCAGAGAGGACTGAAGTTATAGTGGGGTTGGAGATCCCAGCTGATGCGGTGCAAGGAGAGGTCCGCTTTGTTCTTTGGTGTGGGTCTTTGAGGTAGGCTTGCCAACGAGCTGCATGGCAGGTCAACATATGTCTGGTCAGGCATGTGGTACCCAAGCGGCTGATGTTTTGGCCACGCGATATACGCTTGAGACATATGTTGCAAACAGCAGCTGTGCGATCTGATGCACTAGCCTCAAAAAAGGCCCACACCAAAGAACTTTTTGAATGACGGGCAGAGGCAGCGCCCTGCACAGGCGGAGCTCTGCGGTGTGATTCCGTCGGTGTACTGCCCTTACGCTGGCCACCAAAGGGCATCCTGCCTCGTTGGAGATGTGCCTCCTCCTCATCCTCCTCCTCCTCCTCTCTCCTATTAGGCACCCACGTGGAGTCAGTGACCTCATCATCCCCTCCCTCCTCTTCACTGGAGCCAATCTGGCAGTATGCTGCAGCTGCTGGAACATGACTGCCAGATTGGTGTCCTTCTTGAGCATCCCCTCTGTCTGCTCTCACGCTACTGCCTTCCTCTAGCTGGGTTTCATCATCAGACCCTTCGAAACGCTGGGCATCCTCCTGGAGCATGTACCCAACACTGTGCTGAAACAGTTCGGGGGACTCCTCAGGAGGAGGACATGGTGGGTCTAGGGAAGGAGTGACTGATGATTTGTCTGACATTGATACCAGGGAAGACGACGCTTTGGCAGCTGCTTTTCCAGTACCCTGAGCCTGGGTGAGAGAGGATGAGGAGGAGGAGGAGGGCTTGGTCATCCACTCTACCAAGTCTTCGGCATGATGTGGCTCAACATGTCCAGCTGCCGAAAAGAAGGACAAGCGTGTCCCATGGCCATGTGCTGATGACAATGCACCGCGTCCACGACCAGCACTGTTGCCCCCAGACACAGAGCCTGCTTGCCCTCTTTTATTGCCTCCTGACTGTCTGCCTCTCCTTGTTTGCCTTCCAGACATTCTAATAGATGGCCTGCAGGGAGATGGGAAAAAAGCAATAAGGGCTACCTTCAGGTGTCCTTCTCTGTCCCTTGAAACAAGGACTTTCACAGTGAAAGAAACTGACACTCTCCCTACCTACAGTTTTCTGTCCCTAGAAAAAATGTTTTTTTTAATCACAATATAGCACAAGGACAATTCACTCACTGTCCTTACAGGTCCCTGGAAACAAGGACTTGCAGAGTGAAAGAAAAAAAACACTCTCCCTACCTACAGTTTTCTGTCCCTAGAAAAAATGTTTTTTTTAATCACAATATAGCACAAGGAGAATTCACTCACTGTCCTTCCAGGTCCCTGGAAACAAGGACTTGCAGAGTGAAAGAAAAAAAACACTCTCCCTACCTACAGTTTTCTGTCCCTAGAAAAAATGTTTTTTTTAATCACAATATAGCACAAGGACAATTCACTCACTGTCCTTCCAGGTCCCTGGAAACAAGGACTTGCAGAGTGAAATAAACTGACACTCTCCCTACCTACAGTTTTCTGTCCCTAGAATAAATGTTTTTTTTAAGCACAATATAGCACAAGGACAATTCACTCACTGTCCTTACAGGTCCCTGGAAACAAGGACTTGCAGAGTGAAAGAAAAAAAACACTCTCCCTACCTACAGTTTTCTGTCCCTAGAAAAAATGATTTTTTTAATCACAATATAGCACAAGGACAATTCACTCACTGTCCTTACAGGTCCCTGGAAACAAGGACTTGCAGAGTGAAAGAAAAAAAACACTCTCCCTACCTACAGTTTTCTGTCCCTAGAAAAAATGTTTTTTTTAATCACAATATAGCACAAGGACAATTCACTCACTGTCCTTACAGGTCCCTGGAAACAAGGACTTGCAGAGTGAAAGAAAAAAAACACTCTCCCTACCTACAGTTTTCTGTCCCTAGAAAAAATGTTTTTTTTAATCACAATATAGCACAAGGACAATTCACTCACTGTCCTTCCAGGTCCCTGGAAACAAGGACTTGCAGAGTGAAATAAACTGACACTCTCCCTACCTACAGTTTTCTGTCCCTAGAATAAATGTTTTTTTTAAGCACAATATAGCACAAGGACAATTCACTCACTGTCCTTACAGGTCCCTGGAAACAAGGACTTGCAGAGTGAAAGAAAAAAAAACACTCTCCCTACCTACAGTTTTCTGTCCCTAGAAAAAATGTTTTTTTTAATCACAATATAGCACAAGGACAATTCACTCACTGTCCTTACAGGTCCCTGGAAACAAGGACTTGCAGAGTGAAAGAAAAAAAACACTCTCCCTACCTACAGTTTTCTGTCCCTAGAAAAAATGTTTTTTTTAATCACAATATAGCACAAGGACAATTCACTCACTGTCCTTACAGGTCCCTGGAAACAAGGACTTGCAGAGTGAAATAAACTGACACTCTCCCTACCTACAGTTTTCTGTCCCTAGAATAAATGTTTTTTTTAAGCACAATATAGCACAAGGAGAATTCACTCACTGTCCTTCCAGGTCCCTGGAAACAAGGACTTGCAGAGTGAAAGAAAAAAAACACTCTCCCTACCTACAGTTTTCTGTCCCTAGAAAAAATGTTTTTTTTAATCACAATATAGCACAAGGACAATTCACTCACTGTCCTTCCAGGTCCCTGGAAACAAGGACTTGCAGAGTGAAATAAACTGACACTCTCCCTACCTACAGTTTTCTGTCCCTAGAATAAATGTTTTTTTTAAGCACAATATAGCACAAGGACAATTCACTCACTGTCCTTACAGGTCCCTGGAAACAAGGACTTGCAGAGTGAAAGAAAAAAAACACTCTCCCTACCTACAGTTTTCTGTCCCTAGAAAAAATGTTTTTTTTAATCACAATATAGCACAAGGACAATTCACTCACTGTCCTTACAGGTCCCTGGAAACAAGGACTTGCAGAGTGAAAGAAAAAAAACACTCTCCCTACCTACAGTTTTCTGTCCCTAGAAAAAATTTTTTTTTTAATCACAATATAACACAAGGACAATTCACTCACTGTCCTTCCAGGTCCCTGGAAACAAGGACTTGCAGAGTGAAATAAACTGACACTCTCCCTACCTACAGTTTTCTGTCCCTAGAATAAATGTTTTTTTTAAGCACAATATAGCACAAGGACAATTCACTCACTGTCCTTACAGGTCCCTGGAAACAAGGACTTGCAGAGTGAAAGAAAAAAAACACTCTCCCTACCTACAGTTTTCTGTCCCTAGAAAAAATGTTTTTTTTAATCACAATATAGCACAAGGACAATTCACTCACTGTCCTTACAGGTCCCTGGAAACAAGGACTTGCAGAGTGAAAGAAAAAAAACACTCTCCCTACCTACAGTTTTCTGTCCCTAGAAAAAATGTTTTTTTTAATCACAATATAACACAAGGACAATTCACTCACTGTCCTTCCAGGTCCCTGGAAACAAGGACTTGCAGAGTGAAATAAACTGACACTCTCCCTACCTACAGTTTTCTGTCCCTAGAATAAATGTTTTTTTTAAGCACAATATAGCACAAGGACAATTCACTCACTGTCCTTACAGGTCCCTGGAAACAAGGACTTGCAGAGTGAAAGAAAAAAAACACTCTCCCTACCTACAGTTTTCTGTCCCTAGAAAAAATGTTTTTTTTAATCACAATATAGCACAAGGACAATTCACTCACTGTCCTTCCAGGTCCCTGGAAACAAGGACTTGCAGAGTGAAATAAACTGACACTCTCCCTACCTACAGTTTTCTGTCCCTAGAATAAATGTTTTTTTTAATCACAATATAGCACAAGGACAATTCACTCACTGTCCTTCCAGGTCCCTGGAAACAAGGACTTGCAGAGTGAAATAAACTGACACTCTCCCTACCTACAGTTTTCTGTCCCTAGAATAAATGTTTTTTTTAAGCACAATATAGCACAAGGACAATTCACTCACTGTCCTTACAGGTCCCTGGAAACAAGGACTTGCAGAGTGAAAGAAAAAAAACACTCTCCCTACCTACAGTTTTCTGTCCCTAGAAAAAATGTTTTTTTTAATCACAATATAGCACAAGGACAATTCACTCACTGTCCTTACAGGTCCCTGGAAACAAGGACTTGCAGAGTGAAAGAAACTGACACTGTCCCTACCTACAGTTTTCTGTCCCTAGAATAAATGTTTTTTTTAAGCACAATATAGCACAAGGAGAATTCACTCACTGTCCTTCCAGGTCCCTGGAAACAAGGACTTGCAGAGTGAAATAAACTGACACTCTCCCTACCTACAGTTTTCTGTCCCTAGAATAAATGTTTTTTTTAAGCACAATATAGCACAAGGACAATTCACTCACTGTCCTTACAGGTCCCTGGAAACAAGGACTTGCAGAGTGAAAGAAACTGACACTCTCCCTACCTACAGTTTTCTGTCCCTAGAATAAATGTTTTTTTAAGCACAATATAGCACAAGGACAATTCACTCACTGTCCTTCCAGGTCCCTGGAAACAAGGACTTGCAGAGTGAAAGAAACTGACACTGTCCCTACCTACAGTTTTCTGTCCCTAGAATAAATGTTTTTTTTAAGCACACTATAGCACAAGCACAAAACACACTGACACTCTCCCTACCTATCCTTCTCTTTCCCTAAACTAAAGGAATCCAGGTTAAGCAAGAAAGAAATAACAGTCACTGTCCCTGCCTATGCTGCTCTATCCCTGCTCCGGAACACACTACACTAGGCCGCCGTGCTGGCGGCCTTTTATAGTGTGGGGCGTGTACTAAACACCCTCAGCAATAATTGGCCACAGGCATCCTGCCTGTGGCCAATCATTGCTCTCCTCGCTGCCGGCGCTGTGATTGGCCAAGCATGCGGGGTCACAGTGCATGCTTGGCCAATCACAGCGCCTGGATGACACTGCGATGGCGTAGTGCATTGTGGGCCGTTCGCGTCACTCGAATTTGGCGCGAACGGCCCAAATCGTTCGATCTTCGTCGAACGATCGAACAGCCGATGTTCGAGTCGAACGTATGTTCGACTCGAACACGAAGCTCATCCCTACTACAGGCTACTCCCCCTACCGTTTCATGTTCGGAAGAGAAGCAAGGTTACCTGTAGACCTGGCCTTTGGCACCTCCATAGACCATTCCTCAGCCACATCCCACAAGGGATATGTGGACAGACTCAGACACAGTTTGAAGTTGGCTTATGAACAGGCCCAAGCGGCTTCAGACCAAAGGGGGGCCAGCAACAAGAGGAACTTCAACCTGAAGGTTCGGATCCAGGACCTGCAACCTGAAGACCGAGTTCTTCTACGAAACCTGGGAGTCCCTGGGAAGCACAAGCTTGCAGACAGATGGAGACCTGAACCCTATGTCATTTGTAAGAAGCTGCTGGGCCTACCTGTTTATAAGTTGAAGCCAGAAGGGAAGGTGGGCCCATTGAAGACCTGGCACCGAAACCACTTACTCCCACTTGCTGAAGCAGTTCGCATACCTCCTGCGAGGGATTCCCCAAGCCCAGACTCCATGCTGGATACCCATAGGCCAAGTACTCGGTCTCAGTCTTCTCAAAATCGAGATGTAGAGACCTCTGAACAAAGTGAAGATGAGGGACAGGAACTTGGTTGGTTATGGCCTTCCCCAACTCCAGGAACTTCTGCTATGGCTCTTCCCCCAACCAGAGACACTATAGACAGAACACTGAATGCGGAAGCTATTGCGTTCATTCCATTTAGTCCTTTGTCAGATTACTGGGAAGATGCCTGTGACACATACTCAGAGGGGAACCAAAGGGACTCTATGTACCTCCCGGCTCCTGAACCAAGTGTTTCAGAACCAGCAGAATTCCTCAAGTCTGTTCCAGAAGGGGAGCCTGCAGTGTCTCAGCCAGAAGTCCCAAGAGAGCAAAGGGCCAGAACAGTTATAAGGCCTCCTAAAAAGCTGACTTACTCACAAATGGGGAAGAGTTCAGAAGAAACAGTGGTCACTGCAAGGAGGAGTACAGAGCATCCAGTTCCCTCCACTGTTCATTTGGTGGAGGGCAACCCCAACTCATCCTCTGGCACAGTTAGGCAGGCCCCTCATGATAGTGTGACCTGTGGGCAAGGGAATTCAACCTCTCAGTTTTGGTGGGAGTTCCCTTTGCCGACATCGTACACAGCATTGTCTAGAATAGTACGTAGTGTATGTTCAAGTGGGGGGAGTGTGTAGCGGGGTCTCCTTTAAGACTCCTTGGACTACATTTCCCAGAGTCCCGTTTGGCACCCAGGGTGCAATGTTGCCACCGCAGAGACTTGTGGGAGGGAGATAAAAGGAGGAGGCGTGGAGAGCTCTGTCTCTTTTGGACACCGCACGGCTGCTGACTGGTCTTCCTGTGCGGATCTGCTGGAGTGCAGGGCCTGAAGCCTGGGGCCTTGCGCAACTTCCGAAGAGCCTTCCATCCCACTGCATAGCCTGGGTGGCATCTGACTTTGTTTACTGCGGACATCAGTTGGATCGGGGACCCGATCGTTGCAGACGCTGTGTGCGGAGACACAGCAGGTGGAAGTCCCGGACTGGGATCATGTCAGGAGTGGTGAGCGAGCACCTGCTCAATCCAATAGGCTGTACTGTGTTTAGGCCTATAGACTGCCTTGGCCCACCGATCATTTATTTGCTGTTCCGCTGGAGACCGGTAACAGGACAGAGTTAAAGGGTCTCCAGCATAGTGTTCCTTGTGATTGCCTACTTTGTGGATTACAAATATTGTTCCTGAACGTGCACCACCATTTCAAGTTTGCATGCGAAGAAATCCTAATTCAAAAGACTGAGTTTAATTCTGTGTCAGGCCTGACCAGGGAGGGGAGATAGGATATTGTTTAGTGCGCCACAGGGCGCGTGGATGATAATAGCTGCGCGTGATGGATTACCACGCTGTGCTATTACTGTATACTATATCTATTGCTGCAGGGCTCTGTAGACAAGTTGTATGTTATGTTTTGACCTATGCCTTTTAGCCTAAAGTAAAGCCGTTACCTTACAGAGAACGTAGACAGGAGTACCTTCGCTGCGTTGTGGCCCCTATCAGGGGAAGATGTCCCTCCAAGGGAGTTACCAGAGGCCCATCCGTCACTGGGTTGATGCTGCTCCAGACTCTCCGAATGGGTAACCTCCCCGGCCTCCTCACCTCAGACATGGGCCCCATCCACCTCAGGGACCCTTGGACTTCTCCACCCTCGCGAGACCCAGTCGAAGTCACTGGGCCCCAGGCCTCCTGGTTTAGTACCTCACCCCAGGCTGAAGGTGCCTGGGATGGACTCCAACTCCATTCCAGTCAGGCCTAGGGCACCTGAGCCGGAATCCGGAACCGCCCACACCCAGGCCTAAGGTGCCTGGGCGCGTGATGATCAACCTCCAGAAGAGCAAGACCTCGTGACCAGGGCGTCTCCCCCTTTTATCCCCTCCAATGACGACACGGCAGGTTCCCCGCCCTCGCCGTACCATCTCCGAGAAGGGACAAAAAGGGACAGCACTATGGCAGTGAATCCACCCCGAGCCTGCGGGCACCTGCCACCCACAGGCCAAGGAGACTATTACACCGCCCAATCCTCCACGAATACAAATGGTCCATTACTCCCATACTTACACACCTGGACTTCCACCCAGGTGTACCTCACCTAAATTTAGAGACCCCGCTACACTGATAATAGCAGCAGGTTGCAGGAGAGGTGAGCAGGGCATGGGAGATACACCCTAAAAACTTTTTTAGGGCATAAGGGCATATCTCCAACACCCAAGGTCCACATGTGGACAATAAACTTAGAAAAGTATGGCCAAATAAGCAATGGGCTCCCAAATATTTCAGGGAAGGTATTGGCGCAAAGCACATTTTGATTCCTTGTTCGCTATTAATATGGTTAAAACATATCTAATGCTGCTAGGGAAGCTGCTTCTCCAGGGTTAGATACTGACATGATGACTGGGATGATATTTTGGAGGTTCTATTATTTTATGCTAGAAAATTGCTTGTTTTGTCATGGAAGAAAACGTCAGCAGGTGAATAAATCTGTCCCCTTCTATAAGGTCACATATTCCAATCGAGGTGCATTTTGTAAATTTGACAAAGTATGGGATGGGTGGCTCTCCACGCTGTCCACTATTGTCTAGATTCATCTGTCTGGTTTTACTATCCTGAGTACTGGGATGTGTAGCTATGGGTGGGGCATACAGAAGATACACGGTGCGACCACGGGTTGCAGGAAAGAAATTTGCACGATTCCCTCATCAACTCAGACAGTGCTGACAGGGGAATCTCTCCCCGCGGGCAGAAGACAATGATTATTGCTAGCGTCTATAGCTGCCGTTGGCAATAATCGTAAGAGAATCCAGCAGGATGGTTGTTCCCAAGTTGATCGAGCAATCAACTTGGTACATTCAGCCTACCCATTAACGGTTTGAATCTTGCCAGAGATTCGAACTGTGTATGGCCAGCCTTATTTTGTTATATGCCCACTTTTTTCCATGTGCTGTTTTTCCTATTTTTCACTAATGGGATGGCGAGGGTGAGGTACACTACAATGTTTTTATCCTTACTGCACTTTACTGCTCTTGGGTTTCTTTCTTATTGTGTTGTGTTTCCCTGCTATAGAGTGGGTATTGTTTTGCTTTTAAAATTTTGTCTTTAAAGCGGTGTTCCAGCCACAATTCTTTTTTTTTAAAAAGTCAGCAGCTACAAACACTGTAGCTGCTGACTTTTAATAAGGACACTTACTGGGCGCCCGCAATGTCGGCCCCCCAAGGCCGATCCATCCTTCGGATCGTGTCTCGGCGCCGTCATCCTCACTAAGGGAAACAGGCAGTGGAGCCTAGCGGTTTCACTGCCCGTTTCCTACTGCGAATGCGCGAGTCGCGAGGCGCTTTGTGAATGGGCAGTTGTCTTCTGGGACACTCACAGGTCCCAGAAGACAGCACGAGGAGGAGAAGACTGAAGACTACCGCGGAATAGGAAGTGGCAGATTAGGAAGATCTGCCTAGCAACCGCCATTTCTGGTAAGTAAAAAAAAAAAATTTTTTTCAATTTTTTTATTTTTTAGGAGCCTTTTTTTGTAATTTTTTATTTTTTTTAGGGTGGACCCTAATGTTGTTAGTTTGCATTGTTACTTTAACCCTGAAAACCTTCAATAAAAAAGAATATCTTATGGCAAAAGTTTTTGGTTAGAACCCCTGTCAGGTTTTTTTATGCTGTCAAGGACACACAACAGGAAGGGAGAGGAATTTTCTCCATTATGAGGGGAAATCCTCTGTTAGTCATTGTAACATGTGTTCCAAATGATCGTTTTCACCTCACTTCTAGTGGTAACTGTGAAGTTTAGGATTTTCTGCTTTTTTCTGCCCTTGTGACAATAGTCTTCAGAGTATATAGAGAGAGTAAGGCTAGGTTCACACTAGTGCAAATTGGTTTCCCCGGATCCAATCTGCATGTCAGGAGACTGTGATGGGTGTTCTACCGAGAAATGCCCCCCCCCCCTGTCGAAAAATACCTCCTATGTGTCTGCACATGCGCAGTATGCAAAGTCACTCCAGCTGATATGTTGATCAGCTGGCATGATGTCAACACGGAGCATGCACAGATCGTCGGTGGCAGTATCCGGCGATCTTTTAAGCTCAGAGGGAGAATGTAATTGTCAGATTCTGCCTCGCTATTGCAGGGCGGGTTGTGGGTGTGTTGAAGGGTGGGTTTGTGTGTGTTTTAACCCGCCCTTAGACACAGCCAAAACCCGCCGTTTAACACACTCAAGCCGCCATGCAACAGACATAAAACACGCCGTTCAATACAGCCAAAACCCGCCCCGCAACAGTGAGGCAGAATCTGACAATTTTATTCTTTCTCTGCGCTTAGCAGATCGTCATATACTGCCTCAGACGATCTACGCATGCGCCCTGTTGACGTCACGCCAGCTGATTAACATATCAGCTCAAGTGAAATTGCGTACTGCGCATGCGCAGACCTAACGGAGGCATTTTTCAATGGAGGCCATTTCTCGATAGAACACCGGGCTCTCAATGGAGCCGATTCACACACCCCCGGGATGGCTGCGGAGCGGTTTGCAGAAGAGTCCTGTGTGTCTTCTGGTCCATTTCAGGTCCAAATCCAGCCAAAAATCTGGCCCTGATTCATCCCTGAAATGGAGAACAGGGATACACCAGACCCCTGCTGTGAGCTACTCCTGCACAGCAGTGTAAACCCAGCCTAAATCCACCCAGCAGAGGCACAAAGCAGTAAAAAATAGGAGTTATGTAGCGATACCTTCAACTAAGAAGGCCGCAGATTTAGTTTGGGCCCTGAAAACAGCTCCGCCAACCCCCGGCAATGTACTCGACCCCCTACTGGCACAGTTAGTTCTGGCAGCAATATATTTCTTATACTGTATGAGAAATCTCAGACACCAAGGCAATAATGAAAGGGGGTATCAAATTTACTTTAAGCTTATGGTGAAAAGGGTTAACAGTGGTAACAGTGTACAGGTAATACTTTGCAGAGCCCTGCAGCAATAAACATACTTTGCATTAGATGAACAGTAAAGGTGCGCCGCGTGGGCGACCGTTAACTAGGCGCCCTGTGGCGCAGTAACTAAATGAACTAACTAGCTGGCCAGGCCTGGCTCAGATATCTAAAACTCAGTCTATAGGGGATGATGGTTTCTTCACCGGCAATTCTTTAAAGGTGGTGCACATAACAGAATAACATTTGTAATCCAGGGGGAAGATTGTGATGAAATAAACACTTTACTGAAGACTCCTCTGAGTTCAGCTCTGATATGGGTCTCCAGTGAGAGTATCAGATATAAACTTGTGGGCCACGGCAGTCTATAGGCACATCAGCAATAATCAGTATATATGGTCTGAGCATACGCTCGCTCGCCCCTCCGGACGCGATCCCAGTCCGGGAACTTCCACCAACTGTGTCCTCACACACACAGCGTCTCCAGCGATCGGGTCCCCGATCCAACCAAGGCTGCAGACAAGCGAAGTCAGATGCCACCCAGGCTCGCAGTGGGGTGGAAGGCTCTTTGGTGCTGCGCAAGGCCTCAGGCTTCAGGCCTTGCACTCCGGCACATCCGCACAGGAGGATCAGTCACTGAAGTCTCGTGTCCCAAAGAGGCCGAGCCCAGCCTCGCCTCCTCCTTTTATAACCCCTCCCATGAGTCTCTGGGGTGGAAACATGCCGAAAGGGATTCTGGGCAAGTTAGTCCCGAGAGTCTTAAAGGGGACCCCGCTACACACTCCCCCCACTTAAATTCTTTGGTCCCCAAAGAAACCTTAGCATACACTGCGTACAACCCGAGACAACATTGCATAAGAGGTTGGCATAGGGAATTCCCACCAAAACCGAAGGGTTGGATTCCCTTTGCCACAGGTCATACTATCCTGAGTGACCTGCCTAACTGTGCCAGAGAGTGAGTGGGGGTTGCCCTCTACCAAATGTACAGTGGAGGGGTCCGGATTCTCTACACTCCTCCTAGCAGTGATCACAGAATCTTCTGAACTCTTCCCCATTTGTGGGTAGGTCAACTTTC
Organism: Rana muscosa; assembly: GCA_029206835.1. Lineage (NCBI taxonomy): Eukaryota > Metazoa > Chordata > Amphibia > Anura > Ranidae > Rana > Rana muscosa. Next base: position 220,861,945 of record CM055127.1, read on the forward strand.
TGGGAGGCCTTATGACTCTGTGAGCCCTTTGTTCCCTTGGGGTTTCTGGCTCTGGCGCCACATGCTCTTCTTCTGTAACAGGCTCAGGCAACACGGCAGGCTCTGCAACATCTGCTTCAGGAGCCGAGGGATACATAGAGTCTCTAGGGTCCTGTTCAGGGTAAACATCACAGGCATCTTCCCAGTAATCAAATGAAGGACTATATGGGATGAATTCAACGGCTTCTGCATTCAGTTGTGTATCTGTAGTGTCTTCAGTAGTTGGAAGATCTATAGCAGAAGTCCCTTGAGTTGGGGAAGGCCACAGCCAGTCAAGCTCTCTTTCTTCATCTCCACTGAGTTCAGAAGCTTCTATATCTTCAGTCCGAGAGGTCTGGGACCGAGTGTTTGACCTGGAGGTATCCAGAATAGAGACTGGTTCAGGGGAGTCCCTCACTGGAGGTATCCTGACCGCTTCAGCAAGTGGGAGCAGGTGGTTTCGATGCCACGTCTTCAATGGGCCTACCTTTCCTTCCGGCTTCAACTTGTAGACAGGTAGGCCCGGCAACTTCCTACAGATGACATAGGGTTCAGATCTCCATCTGTCTGCAAGTTTGTGTTTTCCAGGGACCCCCAGATTGTGTAGCAGTACTCGGTCCCCGGGCTGCAGGTCTTGTATCCGGACCTTCAAGTCAAAGTTTCTTTTGTTTCGAGCTCCCCTTTGATCTGAGGTCTGACTTTATTCCCATCACCCACGGTGTGTGATCTGGGGTCACTGACTTCATTAACTCCTCTATCGTTTCAATTGACCATTCCTCCCCTGGTAGGTTGATGACCACTGACTGGCTTGGGTCTGTCTTAGCCACTTCGCACCACGCTCTTATTCCTTGCGGGTCCATGACGGCACCTCTGGCGTTTAATTGCTGTATCAGGATCCCGGACGAGAACCCCCACAAGTAGCGATACCTTCAACTAAGAAGGCCGCAGATTTAGTTTGGGCCCTGAAAACAGCTCCGCCAACCCCCGGCAATGTACTAGACCCCCTACTGGCACAGTTAGTTCTGGCAGCAATATATTTCTTATACTGTATGAGAAATCTCAGACACCAAGGCAATAATGAAAGGGGGTATTAAATTTACTTTAAGCTTATGGTGAAAAGGGTTAACAGTGGTAACAGTGTACAGGTAATACTTTGCAGAGCCCTGCAGCAATAAACATACTTTGCATTAGATGAACAGTAAAGGTGTGCCGCGTGGGCGATCGTTAACTAGGCGCCCTGTGGCGCAGTAACTAAATGAACTAACTAGCTGGCCAGGCCTGGCTCAGATATCTAAAACTCAGTCTATAGGGGATGATGGTTTCTTCACCGGCAATTCTTTAAAGGTGGTGCACATAACAGAATAACATTTGTAATCCAGGGGGAAGATTGTGATGAAATAAACACTTTACTGAAGACTCCTCTGAGTTCAGCTCTGATATGGGTCTCCAGTGAGAGTATCAGATATAAACTTGTGGGCCACGGCAGTCTATAGGCACATCAGCAATAATCAGTATATATGGTCTGAGCATACGCTCGCTCACCTCTCCGGACGCGATCCCAGTCCGGGAACTTCCACCAACTGTGTCCTCACACACACAGCGTCTCCAGCGATCGGGTCCCCGATCCAACCAAGGCTGTAGACAAGCGAAGTCAGATGCCACCCAGGCTCGCAGTGGGGTGGAAGGCTCTTTGGTGCTGCGCAAGGCCTCAGGCTTCAGGCCTTGCACTCCGGCACATCCGCACAGGAGGATCAGTCACTGAAGTCTCGTGTCCCAAAGAGGCCGAGCCCAGCCTCGCCTCCTCCTATTATAACCTCTCCCATGAGTCTCTGGGGTGGAAACATGCCGAAAGGGATTCTGGGCAAGGTAGTCCCGAGAGTCTTAAAGGGGACCCCGCTACAGTTATAACTCTACATTCTGTCTAAAGCAGCTTTAGATAAGGTTTAAGCTGGTATGTCTCCTGGTGCTGCAATTTTTGCAAAGATAAATTAAGAAAAAAAAGTTACATAGTTACATAGACATATAGGCAACACAGTGGCTAAGTGGTTTGCACTTCTGCATAGTAGGCTATAGGTTGTTGCTTCTAATCCCAACCATGGCTCTCCCTGTGCCTATGTGGGTTTCACCTGGGTTTCCTTCCAGACTCCAAATACATGTGTAGCGGGTATGTGCTTTTCTGTTTGAATCTGGTGGGGAAACTGTGATGTATGGTTCCCTGGGGCCCACCGGGTGGCGCTGTCACTTTGGGCCCGGGGTTGAGCCATCGTTACAGTGTCGTACCTCTTTTTGGCCTCTCACAGCGGTTGTATGGTGGGGCGGGGAACCCGCCGCGCTTGCTGGGAGAGGGTATAAAGGGGCGGCCATTTTTGGTGGCGGGAGTTGAGTCCCGGGAACCTTCAGCCTGAGGGCGGTGGTTCGTGTCGGTCCTCTAGGCGGCCTAGGCCTGGAGGACGTTCGGAGGTCGTGTTCCATCCCAGGCACCTTTAGCCTGGAGTGAGGTACTTGGATGGAGATCCGGGACAGAGGGTCCCGGATTAAGGCTCCGCGAGGGAGGAACTTCCTAGGGGACACCGGGAGTGGGTACCCGAATCCAGTGGCGTAAGGGACCGGAGGGGGTACTTACCTGAAGACCTGGTGCAGCAAATTGCCAGTGACGGGTGAGCCTCCAGAGACCACCGGGAGGGATGTCTTCCTCGATTGGGAGCAGAAATCTACTTCTGGGAAGGAAGTAGGAGAGTTCATTGTGCCTGGGCCTACTCGCATCCACACCCCCTGTCTGTTCTGTTCGTTGAGGGAGTCCAACTGATTGTGTTCGCTTTTACATTGAGAAGAATAAAGGAGTGTTGGACTTTAATGGTGTGGGGCTCATTTACTGGCAGACACTGTTCAAGAAACCAGGAGGAGGCTCCAGATGCAGAACACCGACCCAAAGGTAAAAGAGAATTGTCTCCCACTACACACACATCTGCAGTGGGAACTTGGCGTGGTGACCCCGCTCTCTTTCCTCAGAGGTACCCCTAGACAAAAGCCAGAGCCAGAAGAACTGCTAGAAAAGAGGAGAGAGAGGAGGCCGCTACACGTGGGGGCTCGGGTCCGGTATGGTGTTCGTGCTACTACGGAGTTTGAACGTGTCTGCCCGGAGGAGTTCCGAGTAGGTCGGCCATATTATTGGCCAAAGTGCATCCCTGCTCGAAGTCGTGGACTTGACCCAGTGAAGGGAAAGGCCCGCGCAGAAGAGCGAGAAGAGGGGGGAGCTCAGCCGTGTGAGGGACTACACGTGGGGGCTTCTATTTGCACTGCGCCATCAGGCACACCCTCACTGCTTAGTTCGTGGGCGTGACTCAGGAAAGAAGAAAAGCCAGCGAACTAGAGTGCAGAGGGGAGGAGTCCAATACGTGTGAAGGACTACACGTGGGATTTGGCACAAAAACTTGCAGTGCGCAATGGTCCAGCAGCAAGTCACCATGTTCGGACAAACAGCATGGGTTCCACTTCATCCTTCCACCACGTCTTTGACTGCTGCTGCTCCGATGACCGATACAGGGATTCGGCTAAAGCCAAGGGGACGATTCGCCCTGTATTCATGCATGGACGTTGAGGCCCTGGGTGTGATTTGTCCCGGTTGCTCGGGACTGGTGTGTCATCTGAAGCCATTCGGGCGATGCAAAGTCTGTGGGGAGTTCCTATTCGAAGGAGATACAGTCATTGAGAAGCCAAGAACCATCTACCCCGGCCGTACCACAGGCAGCACCACTCAAGTTGGAGGAATCGCTGCTTTGACAGCCATCCCTGTGCGCACTGCAGAGACCGCGGAGGAGGTTGTGAGTACTCAAATACGGGAGAAATCCGAGGATGCTGACTTGGTCACCACTGTCTCACAGCGTCCACCGCCGAAGAGAAAGACCGGCATGGTAGCCCCGTCCAGTGGTTGCGGTGGACCATCCTGCCTGCCTACGTCCGGCCCGGATGGATCCAGTGAGAAGAGTTCCGGACGTCCCGCCTCAAGAAAAGGCAGAGGTAAGCCAGGCGGAGGGACTTGGTGTGTGGGCGGAGGTGTCGGGGATCCACAACCCTGTGTGTCCGTGGGGGGGGGGTGGTAGTCCCATTTCCACTACAGGCTACATACCCGCGGAGGAGTGTGACACCTCCGACCTAGAATCGCTCTCTGATATGGGAGACGATGTCGCCATTGATGAACTGTTTGCTCAAAAGGGCTGGGACAAAGTACCTCTTGCCTCGTCCCGCAGAACCAGGGACCCACCCATGTCTACAGGGGATAGTACACCCCGGGTGAAGGCACCAGCGCCTGAGGAGGGGTCCCGTCCCCAGCCTACTCTTGCCTTCCCGGTGCCACCTGCACCTAATGCTGGGGATAAGAGACTGTTGCTGTGGGCACCTATGCCCAGAACGGAGGTGATCAGAGCACCTCGCCACCCAGATGCCATAGTCTTGCCAGGTGAAGGAGACAAAGCCACCATGCCTCCACTGGCGAGACTACAACGCCTATTCTGTCAAAAGGTTGCTGCTGAATATGGGTGGGAGTACCCATACCTGCCCAAAGAGTTATTGTATGAAGTGGAAGTTTGCCGGGAGGGGTGGTACAATGACTTTGTGTGGACCCACATTCAGGTCCCACACGCCCGCAGGTACCTTGCATGCTCCCCCAAGGCATCTCAGCGCTTTAAAGACTGCAAAGCAGAATGGATGCTGGGACGACATATCCACGCGGACAAGGTGCTGATCCGACGCAAGGAAGGGGAAGATGTTGAATACCATCTAGAGACCATGGACCAGCACTTGAAACCACTTGTCCTGCCGCACCCCCGTTTCTATCTATAGGAGAAGAGAGACTCAGTTTTTGTTCTTTACATTGCTGAACTTTCCGGGGTTCGTTGTTCTTGTTACCCAGAGGAATGGAAGGACTGTTCCTGTTTGTTCTTCAATTTTCCAGCAAGTAATCATGGACTCTGGGGTAGATAGGGCCCAAAGAAGAAGGAAAATTCCACAAGTGCAGTTACCGCGACGCTGTCACCAGGTGGCAGTGTCGTGCATCGGCATTCACTGTTCACACACACACTTTTTGAAGGAAAGGATTTCTCTGCGGAGAAGTTTTTTCATTCTCACACGAACATATGTGTCAGGGATTTGTGTGTTTAACTTTCTTTTCCCCTCTGCAGGAGAGCATCCCATCAAGACCACTGAGGATGGGGTGGGTCTTAGCCAGGATGGGTGGGGAAAAGTGTTATGTGAAGATGTTATTTCAATGTTGCTGTTATGTGTTGTTGCTTCCCTTTCCCTCCCTTTTCATGTGAGGCTCAGGCACAACTGCTCTAGCTAGTTTTAGTTTCCTAAAGTATTTTTTTTTTTTTTTTTTGTAATTCCTAGTCGGTTTCTGGATTGGACTATGTCAGCCGTTGAGGGCATGGTTTGCTCCAGACACTGGGGACCAGTGTCAAACCACCAGGGGGAGAGTGTAGCGGGTATGTGCTTTTCTGTTTGAATATGGTGGGGAAACTGTGATGTATGGTTCCCTGGGGCCCACCGGGTGGCGCTGTCACTTTGGGCCCGGGGTTGAGCCATCGTTACAGTGTCGTACCTCTTTTTGGCCTCTCTCAGCGGTCGTATGGTGGGGCGGGGAACCCGCCGCGCTTGCTGGGAGAGGGTATAAAGGGGGCGGCCATTTTTGGTGGCGGGAGTCGAGTCTCGGGCACCTTCAGCCTGAGGGCGGTGGTTCGTGACGGTCTTCTAGGCGGCCTAGGCCTGGAGGACGTTCGGAGGTCGTGTTCCATCCCAGGCACCTTTAGCCTGGGGTGAGGTACTTGGATGGAGATCCGGGACTGAGGGTCCCGGATTAAGGCTCTGCGAGGGAGGAACTTCCTAGAGGACCCCGGGAGTGGGTACCCGAATCCAGTGGCGTAAGGGACTGGAGGGGGTACTTACCTGAAGACCTGGTGCAGCAAATTGCCAGTGACGGGTGAGCCTCCGGAGACCGCCGGGAGGGATGTCTTCCTCGATTGGGAGCAGAAATCTACTTCTGGGAAGGAAGTAGGAGAGTTCATTGTGCCTGGGCCTACTCGCATCCACACCCCCTGTCTGTTCTGTTCGTTGAGGGAGTCCAACTGATTGTGTTCGCTTTTACATTGAGAAGAATAAAGGAGTGTTGGACTTTAATGGTGTGGGGCTCATTTACTGGCAGACACTGTTCAAGAAACCAGGAGGAGGCTCCAGATACAGAACACCGACCCGAAGGTAAAAGAGAATTGTCTCCCACTACACACACATCTGCAGTGGGAACTTGGCGTGGTGACCCCGCTCTCTCTCCTCAGAGGTACCCCTAGACAAAAGCCAGAGCCAGAACTGCTAGAAAAGAGGAGAGAGAGGAGGCCGCTACACATGCTTATAGGCAAATTGGCCCTAGTATGTGTAGATATGAATGTGAGTTAGGGACCTTAGATTGTAAGCTCCTTGAGGACAGGGACTTATGTGAATGTACAATATATGTATGTAAAGTGCTGTGTAAATTAACAGTGTTATATAAATATCTGTAATAAATAAATATAACAAAAAGGATGTGAGGCCCTTATAATAGAGGCATCAGGTATGAAAAGGGAAATCCAGATGCATTGATCTTCTCACTGGATTGGCCTTTAAAAATCCTTTGAAATATTTATACAAATTTGACTGGCATTTCCCTGTTTTTCTTAGATGCTAAAAGGGCCTCAATGTATATGAAAGTTGAACTTACTCTGAAGTTACCAGGGTCAACCCTGAGTTTGCGGGCATGAAGCTCGCTGAGGGAAGACAGAGCAAAATCAAGATCATTCAGATGTTGAGCAGCACTTCCAATAGCTTTTAAAACATTTCCACCATGATTTTGAAGATCCTTAGAGCCATGGCTCACGTCAAAATGGCTGAAGTAGGTTTTCGACTGAGGGAAGCTCAGAAACAACCTGGATTGGAAAGAACCAAATGTTTATTACTTATTAGCAGTCTGAAAGGCAATGTGCTAAAATGTTGTAAAACGAATGTTAACCTATTTCTATTTGGTGGTATTTAAAGTAGATATAAACTCAATCACTAAAATCATGTAAGCTTTCATCACTTCAATACTGGGCACTTTTACCACATTTCTGCCCAAGCCAATTTTCAGCTTTCAGCGCTGTCATACTTTGAATGAGAATTGCGCTGTAATGCAACACTGTACCCATATGACATTTTTATCATTTTTTTCACATAAGTAGAGCTTTCTTTTGGTGGTATTTAATCACTGGTGGGTTTTTAATTTTTTTCTAAAAAAAGGCTGTGGGGTGCACATGAGGCGTGTTCCGGGAGGACATTATATAACATCCACCAGTAACGACAATGGTCCCGCCCAGCTGTCATTTGACTATAGGCTCGGGCGGGAACTGGTTAACATGTTCATATAATTTCAAAAATTGTTTTCAATTTTTTTTTTAATGGTTGCTTTCACTAAATTCATACCTGTGATCTTTGCACAAAGATTCCTTTTCAGGCACTTCCAGTTGTGGGGTTACAACTCTCTCCCAATTGTTGTCAACCTGTCACATTATGTTGTCACCCTAGAGTCTACAGTCATTCCAGATATATGATGTGCAGCTGCTGCTAAAGCGAGTGCAAGTAGACAGGAAGTGACTGAAAAAGGCTGAAGGAAATCAACAGTGATAAGTTGCAATATAGGATAAAAAAAACATTAGCCACTTAGGGTTTAAGGCCTATTTACACATTAGCATTGTGCAATGCAAATACATGCACATTACATTGTCATCTGTTAACATACATTGCATAAAGGCAGCCAGTTGTGAATGAGCTACTAACACACAACACAACACACAGCACAGAAATACTGTAAATAGACATTATTCATTTTTCAAATGCACCACACCACAGTGCACTGCATGTGTATTCTAGTGCTCTGTAGTGCAGATGTTTTGGCAGCCACTGTATTAGTGAATTAGGGTGCCATTCAAAATTCACCACACAGTAAATGCTTGTGTGTGTTGCCATACATCAGGGATGGACTGGCCATAGGGACTACCGGGAGTTTCCCGGTGGGCCGATGGCTCAGTGGGCCGTTTTAAAAAATAAAAAATAAAAACATTTTTTTTTTTTGTGGGCCGTTTTTTTCTGCAGTTCGGCGGCAGCGGGAGCGTGGCAGCAAACAGCGGCCCTCACAAAAAAAATAATAATTTCTGGGCCGTTTTTTTATGCAGTTTTGCGGCAGCGGGAGCGTGGCAGCAAACAGCAGCCCTCACAAAAAAAAATCATTTTTTTGTGGCCCGTTTTTTTATGCAGTTCGGCGGCAGCGGGAGCGTGGCAGCAAACAGCGGCGGGGTTTCGGGGAAGGTGACCATCGAGGAGGGCAGTTGGATGTAAAATTCTGAGGGAAAAGAGCTCCACCCCCTCCCTGAGCACCGAAGAGGTGGACAGTAGCGAGCGCGGCCACCCCGGCACTCCCAGAACCTCGATTCCTCCACCTCCTCTCTGCTCCAGGAACCATGCGGCCTGGGCCGGAGGGCAGGCTGACTGGGAGCCCGGAGGAAGAGAACATGCTCCGCTGTAAGGAGCAGAGCAGCGTGAGCACCCCCCGGATCAAGAGGGAGACTCGGCGCTGCCGCTGATGGCCACCAGGTACCTGGCATCCTACACAAACATGCCAGAACACTGAGACAGCGGGGAGGTGAGCAGAGGAGGGACTGCAGAAAGGGACAGTGCTATCTGGTCTGTCTCAGCCCTCCCCTCTGTCTCTCTGCCCCCTCTGTCTCTCAGTCCCCCCCTCTGTCTCTCAGTCCCCCTTCTTTCAGCCCCCTCCTCTGTCTCTCAGCCCCCCCACTATCTCTCAGACCCCTCCTCTGTCTCTCAGACCCCCTCTATCTCTCAGACCCCCCTCTGTCTCTCAGAAACCCCCTCTGTCTCTCAGAACCCCCCTCTGCCTCTCAGACCCCTCCTCTGTCTCTCAGCTCTCCTCCTCTATCTCTCAGCTCTCCCTCTGTCTCTCAGCTGCCCCTCTGTCTCTCAGATCCCCCCACTGTCTCTCAGCCCCCTCCTCTATCTCTCAGCTCTCCCCCTCTGTCTCTCAGCTCTCCCCCTCTGTCTCTCAGTCCCCCCTCTGTCTCTCAGCTCTTCCTCTGTCTCTCAGCTCCCCCCTCTGTCTCTCAGACCCCCTGTCTCTTAGACCTCCCTCTGTCTCTCAGTTCCCGTGTCTCTCAGTCCCCCCTCTTTTAGCCCCTCCTCTGTCTCTCAGCTCCCCTCTATCTCTCAGACCCCCCTCTGTCTCTCAGCTCTCCTCCTCTGTCTCTCAGCTCTCCTCCTCTGTCTCTCAGCTCTCCCCCTCTGTCTCTCAGCTCCCCCCTCTGTCTCTCAGACCCCCCTCTGTCTCTCAGACCCCCCTCTGTCTGTCTCTCAGTCCCCTCCACTGTCTCTCGGACCCCCCCTCTGTCTCTCAGCCCCCCTCTCTGTCTCTCAGCCCCCCCTCTGTCTCTCAGCTTCCCCTCTGCCTTTCAGCTCCTCCTCTGTCTCTCAGCTCCCTCCCATTGTCTCTTAGCTCCCTCCCATTGTCTCTCAGTTCCCTCCCATTGTCTCTCAGCTTCCCCCTCTGTCTCTCAGACCCCTCCTCTGTCTTTCAGACCCCTCCTCTGTCTCTCAGCCCCCTCCTCTGTCTCTCAGCCATTCATTTCAATGGGCAGGAGTGGTGTGTGTCTCTCAGACCCCTCCACTGTCTATCAGCCCCCTCCACTGTCTCTCATCCCCCTCCACTCTCTCTCAGCCCCCCTATGTCTCTCAGTCCCCCCCTGTCTCTCAGCTCCCCCTGTCTCTCAGCCCCCCTCTGTCTCTCAGCTCCCCCTCTGTCTCTCAGCCCCCCCTCTGTCTCTCAGCTCCCCCTCTGTCTCTCAGCTCCCCCTCTGTCTCCTAGACCCCCCTCTGTCTCTCAGCTCCCCCTCTGTCTCTTAGACCCCCTCTGTCTCTCAGACCCCCCTCTGTCTCTCAGTCCCCCCTCTGTCTCTCAGTTCCCGTGTCTCTCAGTCCCCCCTCTTTTAGCCCCTCCTCTGTCTCTCAGCTCCCCTCTGTCTCTCAGACCCCCCTCTGTCTCTCAGACCCCCCTCTCTGTCTCTCAGACCCCTCCTCTGTCTCTCAGACCCCTCCTCTGTCTTTCAGCTCTCCTCCTCTGTCTCTCAGCTCTCCTCTCTGTCTCTCAGCTCCCCCTGTCTCCCAGACCCCTCCACTGTCTCTTAGACCCCTTCACTGCCTCTCAGACCCCTCCACTGTCTCTCAGCTCCCCTCCACTGTCTCTCAGCTCCCCCTCTGTCTCTCAGCTCCCCCTCTGTCTCTCAGCTTCCCCCTCTGTCTCTCAGATTCCCCCTCTGTCTCTTAGCTCCCCCTCTGCCTCTCAGCTCCCCCTTTGTCTCTCAGCTCCCCCTCTGTCTCTCAGCTCCCTCCCATTGCCTCTCAGCTTCCCCCTCGGTCTCTCAGCTTCCTCCTCTGTCTCTCAGACCCCTCCTCTGTCTCTCAGACCCTTCCTCTATCTCTCAGACCCCTCCTCTGTCTCTCAGTCATTCATTTCAATGGGCAGGAGCAGTGTGTACACCGCTCCTCCACCGCCCCAAAGATGCTGCTTGGAGGACTTTCACACTGGGACTGCAGCGGAAGCATTTTTCAGGGGCTTTACAGGCGCTATTTTTAGCCCAAAAGCGCCTGAAAAACGCCTCAGTGTGTAAGGGGTCCTACACTCAGCCCCTCTCTTTTACACTCACTCCCTCTCTCTTACACTCACCCCCCTCTCTCACCCACCCCTCTCATCCCCTTTCCCTCAACCCTCCCTCTCCCTCTCTCTCTCTCTCTCATTCCCCTCTCGCTCACCCTCTCATGATATACAATAATGGATGTAGGGGCCTTTTAGTGGGTGTGATTTTTTGGGGGGATGGGGGGCAGCATTTTATTGAATTAAAGTGGGCCGGTCTGGATGAAGTCCAGGGCCAAATTTTGGTCCCAGTCCAGCCCTGCCATACATTGTAGTAAGGCTTGGTAAAAGTGCACATTTTACTGCACCTTGTAGTTCACAAGTGTGATTGGGCAATAGACTTCTACTTTTACAAATATATAAATTGTTAAGTAAAGTTGTTCACCAAATCCAATAAATGTGACTCAAATTTACTGAAAACTTTGACAAGCCAACATGTTTTGTTTAAATTTATTTTACTCCTTGGGCAACCAGGTACTCCTTATGGATCAGTGAAAGTTTTTCATTTCAGCTATAGGCTGTCTGATTTGGAAATACTGTAAATTACATACCAAAGTAATACAAATTGACATTTTTGGCCACAAACAATGCTTTATTTTGGCAGCATTGTTTTGTAAAATATTTTTTTTTTAAATTAAAGTCCTGTCTATATGTAAATATGCCCAGACCTAAGACTTGACATTTATGTTAATGAGTGACTGCTTCCATATGAATTGCTTTGTGACAGATTTGTTAAAAAAATTGATGCATTGGGGTTGATTCACTAAAGGCAAATAAGCTGTTCACTTTGCAAGAAAAGTTGCCCCTTGAGCTTAGTAAATTTGATGATGCTTCACTTTGCTAAGAATGCCCAATTATGTAAAAGGAAAAAAAAAAAAAAGGAATGGAAAAAAATGGAAAAAAAAAAGAAACAGCATTTTTGCTTGTACATGCTTGGATGATGAAGGTTAGCTGATTCACTTTGAATACTCAATCAAGAAGATTGAATAATCAATCAATAAAAAAGAAACATGATTTCTCTTAGCACATGAATTTATGACTGAAGTGAACACAGTTTCGCTTTATTTGGTAAACTAATTGAACATTCACTTTGGTGAGTGAACCGTCTTTACTTTTAGTAAATCAGCTTCATACTATCAGCACAGGTAAGACATTAATTTGGAAGTAAAGTTCCACACATTACTTTTACCTATAGGTAAGCCTATAAAAAAGGCTTACCTATAGGTAGTGTAAATATCTCCTAAACGGGCACTGTTTAGGAGATATTTACATTACATGCAGCCAGTGACATCACTGGTGCTTGCGCTCTGAAGTAATGGCCAGCCGTGCCGTTCCTTTCGAGCCCTGGGCCATAATCAGCGGGTCCCGTGCGCATCACGGCTCCGGCCAGTCACAGACCTGGAATCCGCAAACTCGGAAGCAAGACGTGAAGATGGGAGTCCGCTGCAGCTCTGAGATTTCGGCGTAGGAGGGCTTTGTTTTAAGGTAAGTTTAACATAATGTGCTAGTATGTAATGCATACTAGCACATTATGCCTTCACCTTGCAGGGTGTAAAAATTTTATTTCCAGTGGTTAACAACTGCTTTCACTGTGTGACAGACTGGGGGTGATTTACTTAAGCAATAGAGACTGGTCACTTAGAAGAGTCAATGTTAACTTTGCTAAGTAAAACTAAGGCTGACCATAAATGATCAGCAAGCTAAATGAAAAAAAAAAGAAGACTCCTCCATCCACAGGACTCCGCACTGTCATAATATATTGATCAGCAGTTCCAAATGGTCATGAACAGGAACAGCCACACACACCTTAAATTTAGTAAATATGGGGAAGCTATGTTCAATCAATCAATCATGTGTTATCAAAAATCCTGTCTTTTTTTTTTGTTTGTTTCCTCACACATTTAAAGTAAGCTCAAGTTCAACTTGTTTACTATCATTAACTTTGCAAAGTAAAAATACACCTTTAAAGTTAACATCCAATTTGCTAAGTAAATATCATTGACTTCTTTAGTAAACCAGCTCCTATGCGTGTGGTTGATTTGGCTGAAAAAAGGGAAGAGCTTAATGAAGGTACATGTGCAATTTAGTACACTATATACACTATATACACTATATACAATGTATATATTGTATGTGCAATTCTTCAACCCCCCCCCCCATAGTTCTCTTGATTACTTGCCAATCAAAATAAAACAAAACTTTTTAGTGGAGTAATTTTTATTCTGTTAGCACTAGCAGAACTATGTAGAATACACAATAACAAAGTAGAATAATTCTGTTAGGTCAAATTGTATGGCCTCTCAATAGAATTCCAATTATAAACCACACAATAAGTTGTCCAGCAACAGGATGTAAAGGATATGTGACTAAATTCTGGGTGTAATTAAAAATAATATTATATTTTATATTACCTCTCCAAAGCCTCCGCTCCAATGGCACCCTCATGACCAGCCACATTAGACCATATAGAGGTGATAGAGGCCTTCTCAGCAGCAGTAAAAATCATTGTTGGTTCAGGTTAACGCAGATGTATAATAGTCCCTTTGTCCACTAAGCTTCCCAGTTATTTTAAAGTTAAACAGGTTAGAAAAAAATCACCTAAGCATTTTCCATTGGCTAGCTCTGTAGTTACACCCATCCTCTTATCTGTAGTACAAAGAATGATGTCAGGGATCATAGTGGCTGATACAATGACATACTGTATCTCTTTATCACTCCATACACTGACCACAGCCTACACAATACAAAAAGTAGCATTCTGTATTTTACACTGATAACAGAAGTCTGTACATTTGAGAATCTATTGCATGATAATTTACTAGTTAAATGTTCTTTCTTTAGTGTGTTTCATTCTTTATATTTCAAACTTATATGATCTGAAATGTAGGTTTCCAATTCTTAGATTCCATAAAGCAATATTTAAATTGCAAATGTTAACATACATTTAAACTGGATTAATGTGACCTGACTTGGAGAACCAGATAATAACATATACAGTATCTCACAAAATTAAGTACACCCCTCACATTTTTGTAAATATTTTATTATATCTTTTCATGGGAAAAACACTGAAGAAATGACACTTTGCTACAATGTAAAGTAGTGAGTGTACAGCTTGTATAACAGTGTAAATTTGCTGTCCGGTCAAAATAACTCAACACACAGCCATTAATGTCTACAAGGCACATCTAAGTATGCAGGCATCTGGGGTAAAGCTGTCCACATAGACGTGCTGACGTCATTGCGTTCTACAGTCTGGGCAGACGGGCATTCGCTAGCCGGCCGGCTACTTGTTACGATTTTGCTGTATTATTCATTCATTGGTGTAAGTGTTTTTACCCATATTAAATGTGTTGTATATTTGGATTTATGCTATGGTGAGCTTCTTTTCCTTTCCGGTTAATCACTGATCCTACCGCATGTACCTGAATCATTGCAAGCACTCAGTCGCCTACCATTAGCGCATTGAAGCTGCCTTTGCTGCGGGTTTGAGGAGAAAGGCCCTGGCTGGGGTTTACAGCCGCAAGCTCATCCTGCTTGCCATTTGGTAAGCTTGCATTCCTTAAGGTGTCAACACTCTCTGGTGGTGGATTCTTGTGTCGATGATATATCTCTCTCAACAACAACAATAACAACAATCAAAAAAACAAAAACAACACAAAAAAAAACAACAAAAAAACAAATAAACATGTCACTGTGTTGATTGTTTATTTTTCAATGAATATCTGGTGTCATATCACTATTCACAAATATTCTATATTTAGGATCACTTTTTTTATTCATTGGTATAAGTGATATATTCAATTTATTTATAGGTCAACTTAGCGCGGCTACTACCCTTGCTTTTTACCACTAGTGTGCATTTTCACTGTCTAGCTGCTGCTTATTTAGGTATTATGTTTTTGTCAGCGCGGTATTATTCTTCTTGTCCACATAGACCATCCTCCTCACCACCATCGACGTCATCCCTTCTACGCTGCGCTCCACAAGCGGTTCAATTGCTCTACTGCAGGGTAGTCTTCCCCGTCACGATTGCAGACTGACAGCGGTGAGAGCCGGCGGTGTGGGGGATGGTTTATGTGGACAGCTTTACCCCAGATGCCTGCAAACTTAGATGTGCCTCTTTTAATCATCAACCATATGAGTTGCTAAATGTTGTACCTTCATTAAATGTAACCATATTGCTACACTTAGCACCTCTCTTCTCTTTTATACTCTGTAGCTCCTGCTGGATTTTGCTTCTAATCCCCTTGTGGAGGCTTCCATTTGTGGATGGACATTTTATGGTTACACAACCTGCTATGATATTTTTATATGGACTTTAAACTGAAGATAAATAAATAAGTAATACTGCGCCTATCAACAAGTGCAAAAATGATATAGATATCAAAATTATTAATAAATGGTAATGTTCTAATAAGCTGCTAACATAACAATTGACTAATTGTAAAAAGGATATGTGTAAAATATGTGAGCGCTAAATACAATCCTAATTCCTAGGAAAAGTGCCTATATAGACATATCACAACAAATGTATCCACAGTGTTGTGATGTCTGTGAAAATCACAAAAAATCAATGATCAATGATACATGATCAATGATAACAACTAATAAATGTGTGTGCACAAATTCTATACAAATAATGCAATCTTATACTTAATCCGTATCAAAGTGACCAAAAACAGAAAACAAAAATTAAGATCAAGATCGCACTCTCAGAAAATACAGGGTATGTGAACCCCTATATAAGTGAGAAAAAAAGCTGTGAGCAATATAAATGGCAACGTTGCTTATCATAAGATGTAAATAGAGGGACAGTCTATAAAGTGCATATCTGACATGAAAACAACAAAAATAAAGTCTATAACTTGTATCCACACCGTCAGGTATGTATCCAGTGTTCCCCAAATAAATGTCAATCACATGGGGGTACTAGGAAACCCTAGATGTGGGTATAATGTCCACTTGGAACTTCCTGGAATGTGTTGTGGATTAATCCTATTCCTACAGGTGTAGAAACACCAGTAGTGGGAAGGAAGAAAGTACTTCAAAGTTTTCAGCTGATACACGGTGATAACATCATCATCATAAGCATTGAAGAGAATTAAATACTCTTACCGCAAGACTCGGACCCAAGCCACCATACGATGCTGGGTCATGCAGGCTTATGTCCTCACAGGGACTCAGGTTGTGCTGATGTGATGTCGTGTTGTCCTTATTTGATCCACGAAAGGAAGTCTACACCGGATCAGATCCTTCAACTCAAACCACGATCAGATATCCAGGAAAGGAATCAGTTCCAAGAAAATAAAGAAAAATCCTCCGCATGGTGTAAAACCAGATAACTGGGTTTATTTAAACTAAAAAGGTTCAAATGACAAAAAACCACTGCACAAAAAAATATTTTTTAAAATGAATAAAAATAATATACAAAAATCCAAAATTCTGGAAAAGCAAACCAGCGAATATAACAAACAAGCGTGGGCTAGGTGGCTAGCATGTGGTCCCGACGCGTTTCGTCTACTGCAGACATCAACTGGAGGACTCATAAATAAATGGTTGTGGAACGAATCATTTGAGTTTCCATTATTTATTTTGGGGAAATTTGCTTTGATATACAAGTGCTTTGGATTGCAAGCATGTTTCTGGAACAAATTTTGCTTGCAATCCAAAGGTTTACTGTAGTATGTAGTATCCCAAGGTTGCTCATTCAGAAATATCACACTATCTTCAAACTCAAAGGTCATTGTTTTAAATGTCAAAAGCATAATATTTATTTCACTAAAATACAAATCTGTATCTTCTTAGCATGGTCTCTCTCACTATTTATTGTGTTCTATTCAGTAGTTATGTTGACTAGTACAGATGAGCCGAACGTACCTGGGTTCGGTGAATATTACTGAAGTTCGGGTGCTAAATCCAAACCCCTTCAGAGTTAACAACAATGCCCATTTTCCAAGCTAATAGGCTATGCGACCATTCACTAAAATTAGAAGAAAAGCAGTTTAACCTTAAACTGCGAAGAGGGTTCTTTACTGTAAGAACGACAAGGAATTCCTTTCCACAGGCAGTGGTTTCAGCGGGGGTGGCATCGATAATTTCAAAAAACTATTAGATAAGCACCTGAATGACCACAACATACAGGGATATACAATGTAATACTAACATAAATTCACACACATAGGTTGGACTTAATGGACTTGTGTCTTTTTTCAACCTCACCTACTATGTAACTATGTAACTATGTAAGGCATCGCTGATCATCCTGTACCGATCCTTCCCTCGCCGCTATTAACGCCCGTTTGTGCCTCAATCCGGTGCCCGCTGATACCAGGACACTCCGGGATTAATAACCGACCGAAAACCGGGTATGATGACCCGCGGAAATCGCGGAGATGCCGCGGCTGCGGCCTGCCAGGATTCGCAAGATGGCGCCTGGTCATCTCAGCCACAGAGGACACCACGAGGCCAGGACAAGAAGACAGAGCTGGGGGGTAAGTCTGCAAAACCCCCTAAGCCTAAAGACCAGGCCAGGGACATGCTCTACTATGCACAGAAGCTGGCAGGCCCCACAGACTCCTTGCAGGTCAGGGTACAGCTACATGCAGAGCCCATGGAGCAGACAGACAGGAACAGCCCAAATAGGATGGATGACCCTGACATTATGGAGTCAGTCCCTGATCCCATGCCAGCATTAGTTGATGCACAATCAGAGGACAGCCCACAGCCCACACTCAGTGAAATACTGCATGCTGTCCATGGATGCACTGCCTCTATAAACGCATTGAAGGAGCGATTCGGGGGGCTGGAAGAGAAGGTGTCACTCCTCCGCCATGATATCCAGAAAATTAGGGAGAGAACTACCGCTGTGGAGGGCAGAGTGAGTGACATTGAAGATCAGATGCCACATGTGACTAGAGAGGTGCGAGTAGCAGCTCAGCATGCCCGCCAGGCATATGATAAGACAGACGACATCGAAAATCGCATCAGACGCAATAACATCCGCATAGTGGGGCTTCCTGAGAAAGTGGAGGGCAGGGACCCCACGACATATATTGAAGGATGGCTGCAAGAAGTGTTCGGCAAGGAAGCATTCTCCACCCTATACGCGATTGAGCGGGCACACAGGGTGCCGCCACGTCCCCTCCCGCCAGGCAACCCCCCGAGAGCAATGCTAGCAAGGCTCCTGAACTATAGAGACCATGAGGTGGTGCTGCGACTTGCAAGGGAGAGGGGAGCAGTGCATCACAACGGTGCCAAAGTATCCTTTTATCCAGACTTCTCGGCAGAAGTACAGCGCAAACGTTCTAAGTTTGCTGAGGTCAAAAAACGTCTACAAAAGCTGCAGCTTCCCTACGCTATGCTATTCCCTGCAAAGCTCCGCATAACAGCTAGAGATCAGACCCACTTTTTTGAGTCCGCACAGGACGCAGCAGGGTGGCTAGACCATAATGAACAGGCCCTACGCCGCCGGGGTCGTGAAGAGGGAGAAGGTTGATGTCGCAGGATGGGCACACGCATCGGGCATGAAGGGCGCCCATTCTCCCTTCTGCAGCTTTCATTTGGCTAAATGAGGGCCTATACCTGATTCCATAGCTCAGCGAGTGGATTTCCACCACGTAAGAAAATCATTTTTCTTTTGTTCCCTGTTGGGACTCTGTTCCAGTCCTTTTCGGTGCTCTATCAGTTTAAGTCCCGGAATACGGGAGATATGAGACTATTTACATCTTTTGTATGGGGCCTTTTGTTTTGGATGACTTGGTTCCGGCCTCGGTGCCCGGTTGGCACAGGCTGGACGCATACTTCCCATGCCTCACAGAATATGAAAGGTATCTGTTCTGTCACCGTGCGGGGATGCGGGCCATGGGTGGCGTGCTGCCAAAGTATCTGTTTCCCTGTACTCCTTGGTGCGCAGTTGCGCAAGATGCTACACTTCATTTTTTCAAAGTTTTTCCAATGTGCGGATTCCTTTAAGACTGCTGTTCATGTATTGAAATCCTTCATGGCTGCTCCAGACTGCCCACCGACCAGATGCTGGTGGTACATGAAACTACCTTCTTGGCCTGAGAGGCCCCCTTGTACACGCAAATGGCTAACTGTATACACAACATGTCTGCTACACCTATAGTGTCGTGGAATATCCGAGGGGTGAATGATCCCCTGAAAAGAACTATGATCTCTGCGGGTTTGAGAAAGTTCCATCCGGCTATAATTGGCCTACAAGAGACTCACCTGCAGAGGGATACAACTGGGTTTTTACAATATGCATGGGTGGGAAAGGCCTATCACTCCACCTACTCTGCTTTTTCACGCGGAGTGAGTGTACTGATACACAAGGCATTGGCCTACCAGGAGCTGGACTCCCTAATTGATATATCTGGTAGATTTGTGTTCCTGTACTGTAAGTTATACATGGTAACAATGATCTTGGCTTTTGTGTATTGTGAGGGGGTTAACTCGGTAGCGGGTGTGTGTGACCCCCTGGTTGGGCTCCCCACACAAAAACAGGGCCAGCAGACGGAGGTTGTGGTTTTCAAAATCAAAAGGTGCGGTTTATTTCTCTATGTACAGTGACAAAAACACAGCAAAGCCAAAAAGAAACAAACAAAATAAATCCTGGTCAGTTTGACCTCTGACTAAACATGCAGGTTTCCTAAACTAACAACTGGGATCAGCCTGGTGCTGTCCTAGTCCCTAAGTCCCTGGTTTAGTAAAAGTCCAAACAAATAGCCACACAGGCTTTGCCTCACCGCACAGGGGTTCACTCTCCCTAGACAGTCCACACAGGTCTGGTTCCAGGCATGAGCTAACATCTAATGAAGCTGGGAGTTCTTATAGAGGCCTAAATGAGCTGACAAGCTTCAGCTGGTCTCATCAACTCCCTGTCTCACGACGCCCAGCACTCTCCCTAGAGGTATGAGTCATTCATGAGCCCACTAGCCTCAGCTGGGCTTCATCAACTCCCTAGTTGTATAAGTCGGCATAAAGCCTGAATCTGGGAGAAATATATCTACCCCCCTGGATGCAACCAGGTGACTTTACCTTCCTGCTGTCACATACCCCCCCCTCTTGTTTTAACCTCGGGGTTGGAACACCAGCAATCAGGCATTCATGTACTCGAGACAAAGCATCCACATTCCCCATTTGAACGCCAGGGCGATGCTTTACTGTGAAGTTGAATTCCTGTAGGGCCAGGAACCACCTATTCACTCTTCTATTTGTCTCCTTGTTTTGAGCCATCCACTTTAACGGAGCGTGATCCGTAACCATGTCAAAGTGCCTACCTAGCAGATAGTACCGAAGGGAATCTAGAGCCCACTTCACCGCTAAACACTCCTTTTCAACCGTGGCGTAATTTACCTCATGGGACTTCAACTTCCTGCTGAGGTAAATGACTGGGTGCTCTTCCCCGTTCCAGACCTGGGACAATACTGCTCCTAACCCCACATCTGACGCATCACTTTGTACGACAAAGTCTTTAGAGAAGTCGGGTGAGTACAACACTGGCTGGCTACATAAGGCTTGTTTCAAGAATTGGAATGCTGCCTCAGCCTCGGGGGTCCATTTAATCATGACCGACCCTTTCCCTTTCGTCAGGTTGGTTAGGGGCACAGCCTTAGAAGCAAAGTGGGGAATGAAGCGCCGATAATAACCCGCGATTCCCAGAAAGGCTCGTACCTGCTTCTTGCTGTTGGGACGTGGCCAACTCTGGATGGCCTCGACTTTGTTGAGTTGGGGTTTTATTACTCCCCTGCCAATGGTGTACCCAAGATATTTGGCCTCCTCCTGCCCAATGGTACACTTCTTGGGGTTAGCCGTAAACCCCGCTTCCCGGATAGAGTCTAGGACTGCTTGCACTTTTGGCAGATGTGAGGCCCAATCTGTGCTATGGACAATTACGTCATCCAGGTAAGCCGCAGCATACTTCCGATGGGGCCTCAGTATCTGGTCCATTTTCCGCTGGAATGTGGCCGGCGCATTCTGTAACCCGAACGGCATTCTCTTATATTGGAACGCCCCGTCTGGGGTTACAAATGCGGTTTTCTCTTTGGCCGACTTGGCCAGGGGAATTTGCCAATACCCTTTTGTGAGGTCAAGAGTCGTCATGTATCGGGCTGTTCCCAGCCGGTCGATCAACTCATCTATACGTGGCATGGGGTAGGTGTCAAATTTTGTAACTTTGTTCAACTGACGAAAATCGTTACAAAATCGCCAGCTCCCATCCGGTTTAGGCACCAACACAATGGGACTAGACCAATCACTTTGGGACTCCTCTATCACCCCTAAGTTCAGCATTTTCTGTACTTCCTCCCGTATTGCCTCCCGTCGGGCCTCTGGGATCCGATAGGGTTTTAACTTCACCCTTTCACCGGGCGGGGTAATAATATCATGCTCTACCCCAGATGTTTGTCCCGGCAGCTCAGAGAACACCTCCTTGTTGCGAAGCACAAACTCCTTAACCTCCTGTTGTTGGGGTTGTGACAAGGTGGCTGCTATTCCAACCTCCGGAATCACGCAACCAGTTTGAGCTGGTGACCAAGTTTCTGCGACTAGGGACTCTCTATCCCTCCAGGCTTTCAACAGATTAACGTGATATATCTGTTCGGGCTTTCGCCTTCCTGGTTGTCTGACCTTGTAATTCACTTCGCTCACTTTTTCCATTATCTCGTAGGGGCCTTGCCATTTGGCAAGGAATTTACTTTCAACCGTAGGGACAAGTACCAATATCCTATCCCCCGGGGAAAAGGTACGGGTCTTTGCTCCACGGTTGTACACTCTCTGCTGTGCCAACTGCGCTTGGGCCAAATGTTCCTTCACGATGGGCATTACCTGTGCAATTCGATCTTGCATCAGGGCGACATACTCAATCACACTCCTGTGGGGAGAACTCTCACTTTCCCAAGTTTCCTTGGCAATATCCAACAGCCCTCTTGGGTGTCTCCCATACAGTAACTCAAAGGGGGAGAATCCCGTAGAGGATTGGGGCACCTCCCTAATAGCAAACATCAAATAAGGAAGTAGACAGTCCCAATCCTTTCCATCTCTATCCACCACTTTCTTCAACATTTGTTTTAGGGTTTTGTTGAATCTTTCAACCAGCCCATCGGTTTGGGGGTGATACACAGATGTACGCAATTGCGTCACTTTGAGCAATTTACACAGCTCTTTCATAACCCGGGACATAAAGGGTGTACCTTGGTCCGTAAGCAGTTCTTTACAAATACCCACCCGGCTAAAAACAAGAGATAGCTCTTTGGCTATGGTTTTGGCCGAGGTATTTCTGAGAGGGATCGCTTCTGGATAACGGGTGGCATAGTCCATTATAACCAATATGTACTGGTGCCCCCTAGCGGACTTGATTATAGGACCTACCAAATCCATTGCGATTCTCTCAAACGGGACCTCAATGATGGGTAGAGGGACCAGCGGGCTACGGAAATGTGGCATCGGGGCCGACCTCTGACACACAGGGCAGGAGGAACAATAATTTTCTATGTCCTTCATCACCCCAGGCCAATAGAATCTCTGTAATACCCTCTCTCGGGTTTTCTCTGTCCCCAGATGACCTCCAAGAATGTGCCCATGGGCCAACTCCAACACCAACTTCCTGTAAGGTTTGGGCACCACCAGCTGCTCAACGGTTTCTTCTGCCCTTTTTGCCACCCGATACAGTAGGTCCTTCTCTACGCTGAAGTATGGGTAAGTGCAGGTATTATCTGGGTTCACTAACTCGCCATCTATTTCCACTACGTTTTCCCGTGCCTTTATTAGGGCGGGGTCTTTTAACTGTTCTGTGGCAAAATTTTCCCTGTGAACCTCCAGATCAGAAAACTCCACAGACGGTAGGTTTTCGTCTGAGGAGGTGGGCTCCTCTCCAGTTTCTTGAGTCTCCCCTGCAAATACTGACAAGGGAAATTCTGGAGAGTCCTCACCACTCTCAGAGGAGTTCTGGCTATCACATTCCTGGTACATAGGGGCACCAGTGGGGGGCTCAGGATCATCCCACAGTTCCCAGAACTTCGGAAAATCCCTTCCCACAATGGCGTCATGCGGTAACTGAGATACTAAGCCCACTGGATGAGAGAGGGTACCTTTGGGGGTCTCGAAACACACTGTAGTCACTGGATACTCTCGGGTGAATGAGATCATACATTTGAGACCTGGGGGGTTTTCCAAGCTGGAAAGTCCAGTTATGCACACGCTGAGCCCGGACAGCCAGGGTGACACCCAGCCTTGCCAATATTTCAGCTTTTAGCATCACATAGTCTTTTGCTTGGTCAGGCTCTAGGTCATAGTAAGCCTTCTGCGATTCACCAGTTAACAGAGGAGCCACCAGTCCAGCCCACTGCTCCTCAGGCCACTTTTCTCTTTCAGCAGTCCTTTCAAATGTGGTCAAAAATACCTCTGGATCATCCTCTCCAGTCATTTTTGTCAATAAACGACTCACCCCAAAGGACGCGGTATTAGTGGGACGGCTTTCCTCACTGGTCTGCGGACATTGCTGCATTACTGCTTCCATTTGTTGTAGTCTCTGCTCTTGCTTCTGTAACAGGTCTATGAAGCGGGCCTCAGATTGCTGCTGGGCTTGTTGATGAGCTTGCTGCTGGGCTGCAAGGCTCCTTTGCAAACCTGCATTTGTCTGCTGTTGATTGGCATTTGCTAGAGCCAGCTGTTTCAGTATCTCCTCCATGCTGGCTTAAAAAAACTGCCACTGGTTCTCCACCAACTGTGAGGGGGTTAACTCGGTAGCGGGTGTGTGTGACCCCCTGGTTGGGCTCCCCACACAAAAACAGGGCCAGCAGACGGAGGTTGTGGTTTTCAAAATCAAAAGGTGCGGTTTATTTCTCTATGTACAGTGACAAAAACACAGCAAAGCCAAAAAGAAACAAACAAAATAAATCCTGGTCAGTTTGACCTCTGACTAAACATGCAGGTTTCCTAAACTAACAACTGGGATCAGCCTGGTGCTGTCCTAGTCCCTAAGTCCCTGGTTTAGTAAAAGTCCAAACAAATAGCCACACAGGCTTTGCCTCACCGCACAGGGGTTCACTCTCCCTAGACAGTCCACACAGGTCTGGTTCCAGGCATGAGCTAACATCTAATGAAGCTGGGAGTTCTTATAGAGGCCTAAATGAGCTGACAAGCTTCAGCTGGTCTCATCAACTCCCTGTCTCACGACGCCCAGCACTCTCCCTAGAGGTATGAGTCATTCATGAGCCCACTAGCCTCAGCTGGGCTTCATCAACTCCCTAGTTGTATAAGTCGGCATAAAGCCTGAATCTGGGAGAAATATATCTACCCCCCTGGATGCAACCAGGTGACTTTACCTTCCTGCTGTCACAGTATATACCCCCCCATTCTCGCGGGAGGTGTTGCAGTTGCTGCTGTCTTACCTGGCTACTAAACCTGACACTCCGGTCCTGATTATGGGTGATTTTAACTGTTATTTAGATCCCAGATTGGATAGACACCCGCCGATAGCACCCCCTGGGGGAGGCCGGGGTACTGCCCTCAGCCGGCTGCTGGCGGAGGTGGGGTGGACAGACATATGGCGTATACGTAACCCTGATAGTAAACAATTCTCATGCTTTTCCAAAACTCATGGGTCGCTCTCCCGGATTGACCTCTGTGTGGGTACCCCGAACCTGGTGAGCAGCACCTCTAAAGTGGAATATTTCCCACGGGGAGTGTCAGATCACTCCCCATTGGCTCTATGGTTAATTACCCAGCCGCCCAGCTCGATGCCTAGGGCACCGTGGAAGCTTAATGCTTTTTGGCTTAAACTGTTCACCTCGCAAGAAAGAATAGTCTCTCAGATACAGGACTTTTTTTGGACGCACCAAAGACACACTAGTAGCTTGCAGAAGTGGGAAACCTTTAAAGCCTACATTAGAGGGGTGTTCATTCATGAAATTCAAATTGTTAAACATAATTCTTCGGCATTGTTGGAGCGGGTGGGAGACCAGGTGAGACAGCTGGAACTGGCATATGTGACTAGCCCTACTGACTCTGCAAGGGAGGCATGGATGTCGGCCCAGAATTCTCTGGACCGGCTGAGATCCTCCACCGCAGAGCACAAGAGGTTCTTTACGAAATTGGCATTCTACGAGGAGGGGGAGAAGACAGGTCGCCTTCTGGCCAAAATTGCACGATCCCAACAACAGTCCCCGGTTATAGGTGCCATTCGCGCTTCTAGTGGAAAACTGGTTAGTTCCCCCGATGCCATTATATCCGAGCTGGCTTCCTTCTATATGGACCTCTATGGGGCGAGGGAGACCTACTCGGATGACGAATTGGCTACCTACATGTCCCACATTGATCTGCTCTCGCTGTCTGTTGAGGCTAGGAAACAACTAGATGCCCCGATTACTATAGAGGAACTGCAGGCGGCGGCCTGCTCTTTCCCCACATGCAAGGCGCCTGGTGAAGATGGCTTACCAATGGAAGTGTTCACTCAATACGGTGAGCAATTACTGCCAGAATTATTGAAAGTCTTTAATGCCTCGTTGGAGGTAGGTAGTCTCCCTGATTCTATGACTAGAGCAAATGTGATACTCTTACTGAAGCCGGGGAAGGACCCGGTGGACCCGGGATCCTATAGACCTATCTCATTGCTCCAGAGCGACGTGAAGATACTCGCTAAGGTCCTGGCGCTTCGGGTCAATGGGATAGTTTCCTCCATTATTCACCAAGATCAGGCTGGCTTTATGCCTCAAAAATCCACTGCTACTAACCTTAGGAGACTGTACCTGAATATGCAAATTCAAGCAGAGAGTGGGGGTCGTAGGGCACTTTTGTCCCTTGATGCCAATAAAGCATTTGATAGTGTAAGCTGGAGGTACCTGTGGGCAGTGCTAGACAAGTTTGGCTTTGGGACTCAGTTTGTGGCGTGGGTTAGGTTACTTTATGCGGCCCCGCAGGCGACCATTAAGATGGCGGACAGGATGTCTCCGGCTTTTGCTCTGGGCAGGGGAACGCGACAGGGTTGCCCACTGTCCCCCCTGCTCTTTGCGATCGCTAAAGAAGCACTGGCAGCCCTTGTGAGGTCAAGTGAACAGATATGTGGATTTAGGTACGGCACTATACATGAAAAAATTATGTTATATGCGGATGACATGTTACTCTTTTTGGAAGATCCCAGTCTATCAGTGCCAGGGGTTATGTCCATAATAACGCAGTTTGGTCACTTTTCAGGTCTGACCATAAATTGGTCTAAGTCTGCCCTGATGATGCTGGATGAAGACCGGGAGGTGGACCTCCCGACCTCTTGTCCCATTCCGGTGGTTACTGGCTTCAAGTACTTGGGTGTGCAGATTTCACCCAAGATATCGGAATACTGCTCTCTGAATGTGTACCCCTTGCTGTCCCGTTTTCGAGATAAGATCAACACCTGGAATAACCTTAAAATGTCCCTGGCAGGTAGGGCCAATCTAATCAAAATGATTCTGATGCCCCAATTACTATACTTCCTACACAACTCACCGGTGGTCATACACCTGAAAGTTTTCAGAGTCGTGAACACTCTCTTCCGGAGGTTGTTGTGGAATGTTAGGACCCCCAGAATTAGGCTGGAGCAGTTACAGCGCTCTAAGGATAGCGGAGGGCTGGCGGTCCCCAACCCTTGGCTGTATTATGTGGCTGCCCAGCTGCAGCATTTGGTGGGCTCTATGGCTCGGGATCCGGCGGGTTCGGCGGCACAGCTGATGCTGTTTGCTTCAGGAGCTGAGACCATTCCCCTGGGCCTGGAGGCACAGATGTTTCTGAGGTCCAATAAGCAGACCCCAACTCTGGCTTTAACACAAAAGATATGGAACAAGGGTAGGCAACTCCAGGGGGTGCGGGGGTTCACAGACTTTAGCCCAATTTGGGGCAACCGCTCCTATGTTGAGCTGGCTAAGTTACATCACGGGCCCCAATGGGGTGCCCGTGGTGTGACCATGCTATCACACATATTTGAAAATGGTAGGCTGCTTTCCTTCTCTGAACTACAAACCAACTTTCAATTGCCAGCCAGTATGTGGTTCTTATACCTCCAGCTCCGGCACGCAGTAGCGGCGCAGGGAGATGCGGGGGAGTGGACTTTGTCGCCCACTCCGGTATTCCATGTACTGTACTCTGCCACTGAGACCAAGGGGATTATATCCCAATGTTATCAGATGTTACTATCTGGACACTTGAGGGCGTATCCTTGTAGGGCAAGGTCTTTGTGGGAACAGGACCTTGGACAGATTACGGGTGACAAGTGGGAAGAAGCTCTACTATCCATAACCACTTGCTCCCTGAACGTGGCACAAAAAGTTTCCCAACTGTACCTGACGCTAAGAGTACACTATACTCCGGTGAAACTCCATAGAATGGGTAGACTTCCAGACCCGCTGTGTTGCCGTTGCCAGCAACACGACGGGGACCTTATACACCTTCTGTGGCGGTGTCCAAAGCTGCATAGATACTGGAGAGAGGTGGTGAGGACACTGAACTCTGTGTTCCAAATTGAGGTCCCTCTTGATCCCATGTGTTGTATATTGGGGGTGCTGGGTGTGGTGATCCCTGAGGAACTGATCAGGGTGGCAGCCTCTAGAGTGCTGTTCCAAGCTAGGAAGCTAATTTTAATGGGATGGAAATCAGCGGCACCTCCCACCCACTCTTCGTGGATTACCCATATGGGGAATACACTCATTATGGAGAAGTATATTTACCAACATAGGGGGTGCCAAGGCAGGTTTGAGCGGATATGGTCACGATGGCTGGACACACCGGGTCTAAGCCCAAAAGAGCTGGTGATGACCAGACTT
Organism: Rana muscosa; assembly: GCA_029206835.1. Classification (NCBI taxonomy): domain Eukaryota; kingdom Metazoa; phylum Chordata; class Amphibia; order Anura; family Ranidae; genus Rana; species Rana muscosa. The sequence goes on from CM055127.1 coordinate 220,889,512, forward strand.
TTGCAATGTTTGTAAGGGATATTGAAATATGTACTGTATGTATGCCTGGTATGACATGTTAAGGGTCGGGGGGGGGGGGGGGATGGAGTAGTTTATGGAAGACCATGCTTAATCGATACATGAAAGGCAAATGTGTATATTTGTATGATGAGCAGTTGACGGAGTCGATTATATGCTTGTACATTGGAAATTGTTGTTGTTTATCTATTTGTTCAATAAACACCCTTTTGATTTAAAAAAAAAAACTATGTAAGGCATAGGGGAGTGGGCTCTGCCCTGGGGAAAATGTACCAAAGCAAGAAAAAATATTTGATAAATTCCATTTAGCAGGGAGCAACAATTTTAATCAGGCTTAACCAGTTCAGCTCCGGAATGGTCTGATATAGATGTTAATGGTGGACCCTACACAAAAAAAATGGCATGAGGTTCCCCCTACAAATACATATCAGACCCTTATCCCTAATGAGGGTCTGGTATGGATGTTAAGGGGGATCCCACCCAAAAAAGACAATGTGGGCATCCCCTAAAATTTCTTACCAGTCTCTTAGCTCTGGTGTGAATTTTATTGGGAACCCCATGTGGAAAAAAAAAGTTTCCCCCAAAATCTAGGCCTTTATCTGAGCAGCTTAGCAGGCCAGGAAGGGGAGGAATGATTATGTGGTCCCCCTTCACCATACCAAGCCATACCAGGGGGTACAATGCAGGGGTTACTCCTCAGCAAAACTCCTTGTTGAAGAAGAGAAAGGCTTATTTTCCACAAGCCTGACCCAGTGGTTGTAAGGTGGAATCTGAAAGCACCTTTAAAAATAGGGGGGGGGGGCAGATATTGTCTCACCCTGGTGAATGAGTAAGGGGTACCTAGTAAAAAAAAGACACACTTTTTTGACACATTTAGAATGTACATCCATTGTCAATCATGTTGTCCAGTGATGCAGATCTACGCCAATCATGACGAACAATGTCCAATACACTGAAAGAAAAAAACACTGACCAATGATCCTGTCACTACACTTGCCATGAATGACAGCACCTGTCCCCCCACTTCTTGGAAATAAAGGGATGGGGTATATTATACCCAATGATGTCATTGACCAAATATGGCAGTGGGCACCAGCACCATGTCCTTAGCAACCAGTGACATCACCCAGCGCCATTCATTTGCTGGTTGGGAATTATCTGGCATGTAAATAATGAACCTCACTGAACAAATATAGCGATGTGTCCATATTTTGGCAAAGAAATTCACATCATTGGGTATACCCTGCCACTTTGGGACCAGAGCTGTCACTCGTGTCAAGTGTAACGATGGCATTGGAGGGGGCCCTTGCTTTTTTTTCATAGCAGACCTGAAAAATCTGCTATGTAATTTAACCACTTCAGCCCTGGAAGGATTTTCCCCCTTAATGACCAGGCCATTTTTTGCTATAAGGCACTGCGTCATTTTAACTGACAATTGCGCGGTCGTGCGACGCTGTACCCAAACAAAATTGTCCTTTTTTACCCACAAATAGAGCATTTGGTGGTATTTGATCACCTCTGCGTTTTTTATTTTTTGTGCGATAAAAAAAAGACCAACAATTAAAAAAATATATATATTTTTTTACTTTCTTCTATAATACATATCCAAAAAAAACATTTTTTTAAAACATGTATTCATCAATTTAGGCCGATATATATTCTTCTGCATATTTTTGGTAAAAAAAATTGCAATAGGCGTATATTGATTGGATTGCGTAAAAGTTATCATGTCGACAAACTATGGGATATATTTAGGGACTTTTATTGTTTTTTATTGTTTTTACTGGTAATGGCTTTGATCTGCGTTTTTTTTGCGGGACTGCGTTAATTGCAGCGGACTAATCTGACACCAAATTACACTTTTTGGGGACCAGTGACATTATTACATTGATTAGTGCTATAAAGATGCACTGATTAATGTAAAAATTACACTGGCAGGAAAGTGGTTAACACTAGGGGGCGATCATGGGGTTAAGTGTGTTCCCTGGGTGTGTTCTAACTGTAGGGGAGATGGGCTGCCAGGAACATGACAGAGATCACTGTTACCAATCACTGGGAACAGTAGATCTCTGTCATGTCAAGAGGCAGAACGGGAATCGCCTTGTTTACATAGGCAGTTTCCCGTTCTGCCTCTCCTCACCGCGATCACCTGCTATCCTCCTTGCACGGACCGACGTACAGGTACATCAATTTTCTCCGGAGAGTCGACCTGCCGCAGTATATCTGCGTGAGCTGGTCGGCTAGTGGTTAAGGGCAGGGCTGGACTGGGACCAAAATTTGGCCCTGGACTTTATCCAGACCGGCCCACTTTAATTCAATAGAATGCTGCCCCCCACACCCCCCCCCCTCAAAAAATCACGCCCACCAAAAGGCTCCTACATCCATTATTGTATATCATGAGAGGGTGAGCGAGAGGGGAATGAGAGAGAGAGAGAGAGTGAGGGTTGAGGGAAAGGGGATGAGAGGGGGTGGGTGAGAGAGGGGGTGAATGTAAGAGAGAGGGAGTAAGTGTAAAAGAGAGGGGGTGAGTGTAGGACCCCTTTCACACTGAGGTGTTTTTCAGGCACTTTTGGGCTAAAAATAGCGCCTGTAAAGCACCTGAAAAACACCTCCACTGCAGTCCCAGTGTGAAAGTCATCCAAGCAGCATCTTTGGGGCGGTGGAGGAGCGGTGTACACACTGCTCCTGCCCATTGAAATGAATGGCTGAGAGACAGAGGAGGGGTCTGAGAGACAGAGGAAGGGTCTGAGAGACAGAGGAGGGGTCTGAGAGACAAAGGAGGAAGCTGAGAGACAGAGGGGGAATCTGAGAGACAATGGGAGGGAGCTGAGAGACAGAGGGGGAGCTGAGAGACAGAGGGGGAAGCTGAGAGACAGAGGGGGAAACTGAGAGACAGAGGGGGAGCTGAGAGACAGAGGGGGGAGCTGAGAGACAGTGGAGGGGAGCTGAGAGATAGTGAAGGGGAGCTGAGAGACAGTGGAGGGGTCTGAGAGGCAGTGGAGGGGTCTGAGAGACAGTGGAGGGGTCTGAGAGACAGGGGGGAGCTGAGAGACAGAGAGGAGAGCTGAGAGAAAGAGGAGGAGAGCTGAGAGACAGAGGATGAGAGCTGAGAGACAGAGGAGGGGTCTGAGAGACAGACGGGGGGTCTGAGAGACAAAGGGGGTCTGAGAGACAGAGGGGAGCTGAGAGACAGAGGAGGGGCTAAAAGAGGGGGGACTGAGAGACACGGGAACTGAGAGACAGAGGGGGGGACTGAGAGACAGAGGGGGGTCTGAGAGACAGAGAGGGTCTAAGAGACAGAGGGGTAGCTGAGAGACAGAGGGGGGTCTAAGAGACAGAGGGGGAGCTGAGAGACAGAGGGGGAGCTGAGAGACAGAGGGGGGCTGAGAGACAGGGGGAGCTGAGAGACAGAGGGGGACTGAGAGACAGAGGGGGAGCTGAGAGAGAGTGGAGGGGGCTGAGAGACAGTGGAGGGGTCTGAGAGACAGTGGAGGGGTCTGAGAGACAGAGGGGGGAGCTGAGAGACAGAGGGGGAGCTGAGAGACAAAGGGGGAGAGCTGAGAGACAGAGGAGGAGAGCTGAGAGACAGAGGAGGAGAGCTGAGAGACAGAGGGGGGTCTGAGAGATAGAGGGGAGCTGAGAGACAGAGGAGGGGCTAAAAGAGGGGTGACTGAGAGACACGGGAATTGAGAGACAGAGGGGGGGACTGAGAGACAGAGGGGGGTCTAAGAGACAGGGGGGTCTGAGAGACAGAGGGGGAAGCTGAAAGACAGAGGAAGAGCTGAGAGACAGAGGGGGGCTGAGAGACAGAGGGGGAGAGCTGAGAGACAGAGGGGAAGAGCTGAGAGACAGAGGGGGAGAGCTGAGAGACAGAGTGGGAGAGCTGAGAGACAGAGGAGGGGGCTGAGAGACAGTGGGGGGTCTGAGAGACAGTGGGGGGGTCTGAGAGGCAGAAGGGGAACTGAGAGACAGAGGGGGGGCTGAGAGACAGAGGGGAGAGCTGAGAGACAGAGGGGGAGAGCTGAGAGACAGAGGGGGAGAGCTGAGAGACAGAGGAGGGGGCTGAGAGACAGTGGGGGGTCTAAGAGACAGGGGGGTCTGAGAGACAGAGGGGGGAGCTGAGAGACAGAGGAAGAGCTGAGAGACAGAGGGGGGGCTGAGAGACAGAGGGGGAGAGCTGAGAGACAGAGGGGAAGAGCTGAGAGACAGAGGGGGAGAGCTGAGAGACAGAGGGGGAGAGCTGAGAGACAGAGGAGGGGGCTGAGAGACAGTGGGGGGTCTGAGAGACAGTGGGGGGGTCTGAGAGGCAGAAGGGGAACTGAGAGACAGAGGGGGAGCTGAGAGACAGAGGGAGAGCTGAGAGACAAAGGAGGAGAGCTGAGAGACAGAGGAGGAGAGCTGAGAGATAGAGGAGGGGTCTGAGAGACAGAAGGGGGGTCTGAGAGACAAGGGGGGGGTTTGAGAGACTGAGGGGAGGTCTGAGAGAAAGAGGAGGGGTCTGAGAGACGGAGGAGGGTCTGAGAGATAGTGGGGGGGGCTGAGAGACAGAGGAGGGGGCTGAAAGAGGGGGGACTGAGAGACAGAGGGGGGACTGAGAGACAGAGGGGGCAGAGAGACAGAGGGGAGGGCTGAGACAGACCACATAGCACTGTCCCTTTCTACAGTCCCTCCTCTGCTCACCTCCCCGCTGTCTCAGTGTTCTGGCATGTTTGTGTAGGATGCCAGGTACCTGATGGCCAGCAGAGGCAGCGCCGAGTCTCCCTCTTGATCCGGGGGGTGCTCACGCTGCTCTGCTCCTTACAGCGGCACATGTTCTCTTCCTCCGGGCTCCCAGTCAGCCTGCCCTCCGGCCCAGGCCACATGGTTCCTGGAGCAGAGAGGAGGTGGAGGAATCGAGGTTCTGGGAGCACCGGGGTGGCCGCGCTCGCTACTGTCTGCCTCTTCGGTGGTCAGGGAGGGGGTGGAGCTCTTCTCCCTCGGAATTTTACATCCAACTGCCCTCCTCGATGGCCATCTTCCCCGAATCCCCACCGCTGTTTGCTGCCACGCTCCTGCTGCCACCGAACTGCATAAAAAAACGGGCCAAAAATTTTTTTTTTTTTTAAAACGGCCCACTGAGCTATCAGCCCACCGGGAAACTCCCGGTAGTCCCTATGGCCAGTCCATCCCTGGTTAAGGGCCCAAACAGTTTGTTTTTTTTGGTGATTGGAGTTTCCTCATCAAGTATATGCGTGTGGTATGTATTTTTAAGGGGAAACCCATGCCATTTTTTGTGTGGGATCCCTGGTTACATTTAAATCAGACCCTCATCTAGGATAAGGGTCTGGTACAGAATAAGGGAATCACAGGTCATTTTGCTTACAAAGAGAAGTAAGCAGTTAAAACTGTCATTTATCAGCTATTTAAACTGCATTTCTTTCTTTGTAAATGTAAGTTTTGCTTTAGGAGATTGCAGGAACATCAATAGCTTTAGGCATTCAGGGAACATGCCCCACATCTCCTGTGGGGTGCCCTGGATCCCAGATGCTACGATCCCCCATTCAGTTGTCTGTCACAGATTTCACCAGCAGCAGCCAATGATCAGTGTATTCTGACAGTGTTTGGTGCTGCTGTCAGAATACAATGCCCCGGCGGGGGGGTAATTTCTCCACCCACCTTATTTGGGTGAATGGAATGAAAGGATTTTTGTACTTACCATAAAATCCATTTCTCTGAGTTCATTGACGGACACAGCGCTCCATATTTAGAACCATAGGTTTATATCGCCCCCTGCAGGAGTAGTACACTAGGCAAAAACAAAGACTTGACTATGCCTATGGGCAGTCCTAGCTGTTATATATCCCCCTCTCTGCTATAGGCAGGGCCGCATCAGGAATTTTGGGGCCCCTTACACAGCTTTAGGCATGGGCCCCCTGGTGAATTGTTGAGGTCGACACAAAAAAAAGGGGGGGTTGCCATCCGGGGCCCTGGGGACCTCCGGGCCTCTGGGGACCTCTGGGCCCCTTACAAAAAAATACAAAAACAAAATTATTTATAAAAAATAAATTTGTAAAAAAAAAAAGAAGGGGGTTGCCATCCGGGGCCCTGGGGACCTCTGGGCCGATTACAAAAAAAATGTAAAATAAAAAAAAATTATAAAAAAAAATAAAAATTATAAAAAAAAAGGGGGGTTGCCATCCGGGGCCCTGGGGACCTCCGGGCCTCTGGAGACCTCTGGGCCCCTTACAAAAAATAAATTAAAAAAATAAAATAAAATATATATAATTTTTTTATAAAAAAAATACATAAAAAAGGGGGTTACCAACTAGGGCCTCGGGGACCTCCGGGCCTCTGGGCCCCTTACAAAAAAATATATTTTATAAAAAATAAATAAAACATTTTTTGTTTTTATTAAAAAAAAGGGGGGGTTGCCATCTGGGGCCCTGGGGACCTCTGGGCCCCTTACAAAAAATAAATGAAAAAAAAATAAAAAAAAAACAAAAACAATCTTTTAAAAAAAAAAAAAATACATAAAAAAGGGGGGTTGCCATCCAGGGCCCTGGCGACCTCCGGGCATCTGGGGACCTCTGGGCCGCTTACAGGTGTACTGCCTGTACCCCCCTGATGGCGGCCCCTTGGCTATAGGCCTTCAGTTTAGTAACAAGCAGTGTCAGAAGTTTTAAAAGTCCATAGAGGGGTAGTTGCTGTGTCCGTCAATAGATTTTACGTTAAGTACAAAATCTTATTTTCTCTTTCGTTCATTGACGGACACAGCACTCCATATTCAGAACCATAGGTGTGTCCTCAAGCAGTGTCAAACATGTGGGGTGGGACAACAAAAAATCCAAGGCTAAACACAAGAGACAACCAGGTAATTGTCAGAAATCATGAATCAGACAGAGACAGAAGTACAGTTAAATCACACTTGTTTAACCACTTAACGACCGCTCAATGTACATATACGTCGGCAAAATGGCACGGACAGGCACAATCACGTACCTGTACGTGACTGTCTTCGTATGGGTGGGGGGTCTGATCGGACCCCCCCTGGTACATGCGATGGTCGTTTTCGGTCCAGGAGCGATCTGTGATGAGGGGGCGGCCGATGGTTTCTGGCGACCCCCTCGTAATCGCTCCCGGCGAATGAGAAGCTTCCCCTGCCTGTGTAATGTATACACAGGCAGGAGGAAGTGATGTCATCTCTCCATGAGGCACTCTATTCGTCCAGAGTGCCGGGGAGAGAAGACATCAGGTTAGTGCACCAACAGCCCACTGACACCAGGACACATAGGTACACTTTCCACCCCCCCCCAGATCACCCCCCCAGCCCCCATTCACAGTGTCACTGATTGCAGTGATCATTTATTTACTGATCACTGCAATCAGTGACATTTGTGATAGTAAAAGTGTCAGGGCAGTTAGTGTTAGGTCCAGGGTAGCCCCCTAACCCCCCTAATAAAGGTTTAACCCCTTGATCGCCCCTCAGGTAACCCTTTCACCCCCTTTCACCAGTGTCACTAAGCGATCGTTTTTCTGATCGCTGTATTAGTGTCGCTGCTGCTGCTAGGTAGCCAGTTATTTTTTTAGGTTCGCCGCCAGGTTTTTATGGCGTCAGGTACCCCCATATTTTACCTAATAAAGGTTTAACCCCCTGATTGCCCCTAGTTAACACTTTCACCAGTGATCACCGTATAAGTGTTACGGGTGACGCTGGTTAGTTAGTTTGCTTTTTATAGCATCGGGGCACCCGCCGTACATAACCCAATAAAGGTTAAACCCCCTGATCGCCCGGCGGGTGATATCAATTAGGTTTTAGCATCAGAGAGGGTCTGCGTCGCCCCAGGCAGCGTCAGGTCAGTGCCAGTAACGCTAACACCCACGCACAAAGCATACACCTCCCTTAGAGGTATAGTATCTGAACAGATCAATATCTGATCTGATCAGATCTATACTAGCGTCCCCAGCAGTTTAGGGTTCCCAAAAACGCAGCGTTAGCGGGATCAGATCAGATACCTGCTAGCACCTGCGTTTTGCCCCTCCGTCCAGCCCAGCCCACCCAAGTGCAGTATCGATCGATCACTGTCACTTACAAAACACAACACACATAACTGCAGCATTCGCAGAGACAGGCCTGATCCCTGCCACTCCAGTGCTGTAGGAGGTGATTTCACCACCACAGTTAAAAAAAAGAGCATATATGCCGAAGCATGGGGGCAGCAGGGGCGGAGGAGCGATTTTTGCTCCTAATGCTGCGTACATACGGTTGAAATTCCAATGGAGGCTTGCCCGTGGAAAAGTCAGACCGTGTGTACGCGGCATAACTTTTGCGTGAGGATGCCCCCATGCTTCGGCATATATAAATGGTGCATGTATGCCCATCCGTAGAAGTGGGTGGATGAAGGGAGGTATTCTACTGGTGGGCATACCCACCGATCAATCTCTTTTTTTTGTTCAGCCAAACAGCCAAAAAAGATTACAATACATGTCCAACAAGGACCAGAAACATACTGGTATGTTGCTGGAATTTGAATGGTTATACCAGAATGATGCCTGCGGGTTTAGGTATTATCTTGGTATCATTCTTTTCAGCCTACGGCCGGCTTTCATGTAAAAGCAATCCTAGCGGCTAATTAGCCTCTGGACTGCTTTTACAAGCAGTGGGAGGGAATGTCCCCCCCCCCGGATATAAAAAGCGCCATTGGGAAATTGGAAAAGCATTTTATCACACCGATGGTGTGGTCAGATGCTTTCTAATAGACCCCAGTTTTTTCCAAAAAGTACCTGTCACTACCTATTGCTATCATAGGGGATATCATAGGGGAAATTTGCATTCCCTGAGATAACAATAAAAATGATAAAAAAATAAATAAAATGGAAGGAACAGTTTAAAAAAAAAAAAAAAAGCAAAAAAAAAAAAAAAAACGCACCCCTGTCCCGCCCTGCTCTTGCGCAATGGTGAGGTATCACCACAAAGGTCAGATCGAGGGCAGTAATTTTAGCAGTAGACCTCCTCTGTAAATCTAATGTGGTAACCTGTAAAGGCTTTTAAAGGCTTTTAAAAATGTATGTAGTTTGTCGCCACTGCGCGTTTGTGCGAAATTTTAAAGCATGTCGTGTTTGGTATCCATGTACTCGGCCTAAGATCATATTTTTTATTTCATCAAACATTTGGGCAATATAGTGTGTTTTAGTGCATTAAAATATAACAAAAGTGTATTTTGTCCCCAAAAAATGCGTTTGAAAAATCGCTGCGCAAATACTATGTGGGGAAAAAAAAATGCAACACCCACCATTTTAATCTGTAGGGCCTTTGCTTTAAAAAAATATATAATGTTTGGGGGTTCAATGTAGTTTTCTTGCAAAAAAAAATATATTTTTATGTAAACAAAAAGTGTCAGAAAGGGCTTTGTCTTGTTGTGCATAAAATGCCAGGACAGTTCAAAACCCCCCCAAATGACCCAATTTTGGAAAGTAGACACCCCAAGCTATTTGCTGGGAGGCATGTCGAGTCCATGGAATATTTTATATTTTGACACAAATTGCGGGAAAAATACAATTTATTTTTTTTATTTTAATTTTTTGCACAAAGTTGTCACTAAATGATATATTGCTCAAACATGCCATGGGCATATGTGGAATTACACCCCAAAATACATTCTGGTGCTTCTTCTGAGTACAGGGATACCACATGTGTGAGACTTTTTGGGAGCCTAGCCGCGTGCGGGACCCCAAAAACCAATCACCGCCTTCAGACTTTCTAAGGGTGTCAATTTTTGATTTCACTCCTCACTGCCTATCACAGTTTCGGAGGCCATGGAATGCCCAGATGGCACAAACCCCCCCAAATGACCCAATTTTGGAAAGTAGACACCCCAAGCTATTTGCTGAGAGGTATGGTGAGTATTTTGCAGATCTCGATTTTTGTCACAAAGTTTTAAAAATTGAAAAAAGAAAAAAAAATATATTTTCTTTCTTAATTTTCAAAAACAAATGAGAGCTGTAAAATACTCACCATGCCTCTCAGCAAATAGTTTGGGGTGTCCACTTTCCAAAATGGGGTCATTTGGGGGGGTTTTGTGCTATTTTGGCATTTCATGGCCTTCAAAACTGTGATAGGTAGTGAGGAGTGAAATCAAAAATTTGCGCCCTTAGAAATCCTGAAGGCGGTGCTTGGTTTTTGGGCCTCCGTACGCGGCTAGGCTCCAAAAAATTCCCACACATGTGGTATCCCCGTACTCAGGAGAAGCAGCAAAATGTATTTTGGGGTGCAATTCCACATATAACCATGGTATATGTGAGCAATATATCATTTAGTGACAACTTTTTGTAATTATTCAATCACTAGGGACAAAAAAAAAAAAAAATATTCAATGGGCTCAACATGCCTCTCAGCAGTTTCCTTGGGGTGTCTACTTTCCAAAATTGGGTCATTTGGGGGGGGGGGGAGGGGGTTTGTACTGCCCTGCCATTTTAGCACCTCAAGAAATTAGTCATAAATTAAAAGCTGTGTAAATTCCAGAAAATGTACCCTAGTTTGTAGATGCTATAACTTTTGTGCAAACCAATAAATATACGCTTATTGACATTTTTTTTACTAAAGGCATGTGGCTGAATAAATTTTGGCCTAAATGTATGACTAAAATTGAGTTTATTCGATTTTTCTTATAACAAAAAGTAGAAAATATCATTTTTTTAATTTTTTTTCGTTATTTTTCCTTTTATATCGCAAAAAAAAAATCGCAGATGCAATAAAATACCATTAAATGAAAGCTCTATTTTTGGGAAGAAAAGGACGCAAATTTCGTTTGGGTACAACATTGCATGTCCGCGCAATTTCCAGTTATAGCAGCGCAGTGCCAAATTGTAAAAACACCTCTGGTCTTTATGCTGCATATTGGTCCGGGGCTTAAGTGGTTAATAATAATAATAAAAAGGTAAATAAACAGAGTAAGCATAGTCAAAACATAGCCAGAGTTCAGTAACCGGATCGGGTAGTCGGCCAAGCCAAAGTCCAAGAGCCAGCGATGAAGGTAGTAGTACAGCAAGCAGGATTTGTAGTCAGTCAAGCAGGTCTTCAACTGGAACACAGGAGAAAGTCTCTTGTGATGTTAACACAGGCGAAGGCGAAGAGCAAAGGAACTGGAAGTCCTTAAGTAGACAGAGCTGACAAGCGGATAATCAACAGGTGAATCACTGTGGAGAGATGGAAGCTGGCAATTAGCTAACAGCTGAGCTGCCAGCACAGAGAAGGAAGGGATGAGCCCAGCCCTGACAGTACCCCCTCCTCAATGACCCCTCCTCGGAGGACCACCGGGCTTGAGGGGAAAATGTCTATGGAAATCACGGAGAAGGACAGGGGCATGTACGTCCAAGGATGGGACCCAAGAGCGGACCTCCAGACCGTACCCCTTCCAATGCACCAGCTACTGAATGCGCCCATGGAACCTACGGGAGTCAACAATGGACTGTACTTCATACTCCTCATGGTTCTCAACCTGTATAGGGTGAGGACGTGGAACCGAGGTGGTAAAACGGTTGCAGACCAAAGGTTTCAATAAGGAGACATGAAACACATTAGAGATAAGCATACTGGAAGGAAGGTCCAATGCGTAAGCCACTGGGTTTATCATGCGGAAAGGCCCAATAAACCGAGGTGAGAACTTCAGAGAAGGAACACGAAGTCGGAGGTTGCGAGATGACAGCCAGACCCTGTCCCCAACCTGGTAGGAAGATGCAGGCAGGCGTCTGCGGTCAGCATGGAGTCTGTACCTCTCGTTAGCCTGTCGCAAAGCCTCCTGGACTTGTACCCAAGTGGAACAAAGACCACGGAGATGTTCCTCTAACGCAGGAATACTCTGAGGAACAAACTAGTCAGGCAACATGGAAGGTTGGAAACGATAATTCGCCATAAACGGGGACACATGGGAAGCAGAATTCAGAGCGCTATTGTGAGCAAACTCCGCCCATGGTAAGAGGTCTGACCAGTTGTTGTGATGATCAGAAATATAGCAAGGCAGCTACGAAGGCGGCTACATCAGCACGTTGACTAGGCCACCAGAATTGTTGGGAAATGGCCCAAAAGAGTTGATTCTTCCCAGGGTGGCCAGAAGCCTTGGGAGAATGGTAAGTCTGGAGCACGGTAGTATGGAGACTCTCGGGAACAAAGCAGCGGTCACAAGGTTTCTCAGGAGGGGCATTGATCTGAGCAGCTAGAATTCTGTCACCCAAAAGAGAAGTGAGACTGGTGTGGAACCGTAGCCAGAATACGATCAGGAGGAATCACAGGAACCGAAACCGTCTCCATCTTGGAAGTGGAGGAAAATTGCCGTGACAAGGCGTCAGCCCTTACATTCTTAGTACCGGGTAAGAATGAGACAATGTAATTGAAACTCAACAAGAAAAGAGCCCCTCGTGCCCTTCTGGGAGAGAGGCGCTTAGCCTCAGACAAGAATGTGAGATTTGTCAGGGTCACCTGTGGCCAGGTGACAGATGCACACCGTAGGGGGACAGGAGTGCACCGCGAGGTAGTGAACCCTATGGCTGGCTTCTGCGGATAGGGAACTGGGTGGTTGTGGAAAGCGGGACCAGAGGAGCACAACCGGGATCCAAACGGAAGCTAGAGCCAAGATTCCCCAGGGCGCGGAGTCTAAGACCCAGCTGGTCTTCTCCAGGGCCTCTAGTGGTGAGGATGTTAGCTGCAGGCTGGGACCAGGTCGCGGCCCCTGGAGTTTCCTAGCTCACGCCCCGTAGGATAAGGGGAAAAGAGGGGAAGCAGCAGCACACGAAGAGAGAACCGAATAACAAGCTGAAGGTCAGGGGCCACAAGCAGACAAGGATAACGAAGAACGAGCCGAAGGTCAAGGGTCACGAGCAGACAGGGATAGTCAGGGACAAGCCAATAACGTAACAGAGAGACAGACGTAGCACACGGCAGGCAGGAACCCAAACACACAATGCCTAACAAACACGTTGATCAGCAAAGCAGGCTTGCAGTGCACAGGTTAATATAGTGTTCAGTGATAGGGCCTGGGGTGGAGTCAGGCTGGGAGGAGATTATAAAGGAAGCCAGGTGAAGGAGGTCTGGTCTCTAGATGAACACATGAGGAGGAAGGTAAGATGGCAGACAGACATTAATGCATATCCATGACAGTACCCTCCCTCTTACGAGGCCTCCCCCTTCCCCGCCTGGGCCCAGGTTTAGAGGGAAACTTCAGATGAAACTCCTTTAACAGACGAGGTGCAAAGACCTCAGATGCAGTGATCCAAGACCTCTCCTCAGGACCAAACCCTTTCCAATGAACGAGGTACTGAAGAACGCCTTTACAGAGTCGGGAGTCCAGAATTTGACTGATCTCGTACTCCTGATTATCCTCAGAGACAGGCGCCACGGTAGGGAGAGGACGAGAGAATTTATTGAGGACTAAAGGCTTTAGAAGAGCAACATGAAAGGAGTTAGTGATTTTAAGGCTCTTAGGAATCTGGAGTTTGAAACAAACCGGATTCAGTTTAGCAGTTACCGTGTATGGACCGATGAATCGTGGAGCAAACTTCAGAGAAGGAACTCGGAGCTTGATGTTCCTGGTAGAGAGCCAGACTTTGTCCCCTGGTTGAAGAGAAGGCGGTTTACGCCTGCGGCGGTCGGCAAAGCCTTTGAATTTTTCAGCAGCTGCCCGGAGGGAATCATGAACGTGACCCCAAACGGAATTGAGAGACTCCTGAACCGAAGCCAAAGCTGGAATGTCTGGAGAACAGATCATGGGAAGAGGAAGTTGAGGGTGTTTTCCATAAACTGTGAAAAAGGGTGTCTTCTGCGAACTGGTATTCACATGATTGTTATGGGAGAATTCTGCCCACGGGAGTAGAGAGGACCAATCGTCATGGTGAGAAGACACAAAGGTGCGAAGAAAGACCTCTAACTCCTGATTAACCCTCTCAGTCTGTCCATTGGATTGGGGATGGTAAGAAGAAGAAAAATCCAAGACAATATTGAGGGATTTGCAAAAGGCTCTCCAAAAACGAGACGTGAATTGGACTCCCCTGTCGGAAACAATATGAGAAGGGACCCCATGTAGGCGGAGAATTTCCCGAATGAAAATGGGAACCAAGGCAGGGGCAGAAGGAAGACCAGGAAGAGGAACAAAATGAGCCATCTTGGAGAATCGATCGATTACCACCCAAATGACTGTATTATTCTCAGACAGTGGGAGATCGGTGATAAAATCCATGGCAATATGGGCCCAGGGTTCCTTAGGAATGGGCAAGGGCATGAGGAGACCAGCAGGAGCTTGTGTGGAGGATTTGGACTGAGCACAGACATGACAAGCTTTAACGTAGTCTTTGACGTCTGAGCGGAGATTAGGCCACCAGTAGTGACGACTGATGAGTAGGAAGGATCGGAGGAATCCAGAATGCCCTGCCACCTTGGAATCATGTCCCCAACGAAGGATCTTAGCTCTTAGCTCAGTGGGGACAAAGGTCTTACCAGGCGGAATTTTTGACTTCAGGGTGGTAGAGTGGGCAACAATGCATGAGGTGGGAATGATCGGCTCAGGTTCAGGGGCGGACTCCTCGTCCAAAGTGTCAAATGACCTAGAGAGCACATCAGCCCGACCGTTGCAGGAACCAGGTTTGTAGGTAATCGTGAAATTAAAACGGGCAAAGAAGAGACTCCACCTGGCCTGTCTAGGATTCAGACGTTTAGCATTCTGTAGATACTGTAAATTCTTGTGATCGGTAAAGATCGTTATGGAGTGAGGGGAACCCTCCAAGAGATGACGCCACTCCTCTAACGCCAATTTAATTGCGAGAAGTTCCCGATCACCGATGGCATAATTCCTCTCTGCCTGAGAATTTTTTTTGGAGAAGAACGCACATGGTTGGCGTCTCTTCTCAAAGATTTGAAGAAGCACAGCTCCCACCCCCATTGAGGAAGCGTCCACTTCAATAAAAAATGCATTCCCAGGATTTGGTCTCCTCAAGAGGGGGCCAGAAACAAAGGCCTATTTCAGGTTGTGAAATGCAGAGACAGCTTCGGGAGGCCAGTCTCTGGCATTCACACCCTTCTTGGTCAAAGCGATAATAGGCGCGGCAATGGAAGAGTAATTCCTTATGAACTGCCTATAATAATTAGTGAAGCCAAGAAAGCGCTGTGTGGCCTTGAGGCTAGCAGGAAGAGGCCAGTTGGTGATAGCCAAGACCTTCCCAGGGTCCATACGAAGACCCGAACATGAGACGAAGCACCCCAAAAACAGGACCTCAGAACATTCAAAGGAACATTTCTCTAGCTTGGCATAGAGATTGTTCTCTCTAAGACGTTGAAGTACAGTGCGGACATGGTTTCTGTGGACGAGCAGATTTTCAGAAAAGATCAGAATGTCATCCAGATAGATGACAACAAACTGGTACAGCAGATCTCTGAAGATTTCATTGACAAAGTTTTGAAACACGGCTGGAGCATTACACAGACCAAAAGGCATCACCAGATATTCGTAATGCCCGTCTCTAGTGTTGAATGCAGTCTTCCATTCGTCACCCTCCCGTATTCGAATGAGATTGTACGCGCCTCTGAGATCCAACTTGGTGAAAATGGAGGCCCCCTTCAACCTATCGAATAGCTCAGATATTAAGGGTAAGGGGTATCGATTTTTAATAGTAACCGCATTTAAACCCCGATAATCGATGCAGGGTCTTAAGGTACCATCCTTTTTGGCAACAAAAAAGAACCCTGCCCCTGCAGGCGATGAGGATTTCCGGATGAAACCTCTCTCCAGATTCTCTGTGACATACTCCGACATGGCCTGGGTCTCTGGGATGGACAGAGGGTAGGTACGACCCCTGGGTAGAGTTGCTCCGGGGACAAGATCAATAGCACAGTCAAAAGACCTGTGGGGAGGAAGCACCTCAGCTGATTTCTTACAGAACACATCCCGGTAATCGCTGTATGCAGCAGGAAGATCAGAAGAAACAGAAGTGGCAGCAACCGGAAGACTCTCCTTGGGGGTCACCTTGAGAAGACACGACGAGAAACATGAGGAACCCCAGGCCAGGATCTGCCCAGAGACCCAGTCCACATGTGGAGAGTGGAGCTGTAGCCAAGGGAGGCCCAATACAACTGGGGTAGAGGCCTTGGGTAGAATAAGAAAGGATATCCACTCCTGGTGGAGAATCCCTACCGACATCCTAATGGGTAGCGTCTGGAAGCGAATAGGGCCCCCTGGGAGAACAGTGCCATCAATTGCTGAGACTACCAATGGGGTAGTGAGAGGTGAAAGGGTAAGCTTCATAGAAGAAGCAGTTCTCCAATCCATAAAATTGCCGGCAGCCCCGGAATCCAGGTATGCAAGGGTTGACTGAGGAGAAGTGCCTACATGAAGGAACACCGGCAAGAGCAGGCAAGAAGGTGATGTTTCTGGGTCCAATACTCCACCTTCCAAATGTATTAGACCCGAGCGTTTCCCGGACGAAGCGAGCAGGAGTCACGAAAATGACCCTTGCCCCCACAATAAAGGCACAAGCCCAGAGTTCTGCGTCTAGCACGTTCTTCGGGGGTTAGTCTGGTCCGGGCCAGCTGCATAGGTTCTTCAGCAGGTAGAGGATGCTCCACGGAATGAAGGGAGGGGAGCTCAGACTGGCTAGGACCCAGAGAGTGCTGGCGTTTTTTTTCTAAGGACCTCTCTTGAAAACGAATGTCGATCTGGTTGCATAATGAAATTACATCGTCCAGACCGACGGGAATGGCTCTTCCCGCTAATTCATCTTTCACTCGGTCAGAGAGGCCATGTAAAAAGGTAGCGACCAGGGCCTCATTATTCCAGCTCAATTCAGCTGTGTGGATACGAAACTGAAGAGCATATTGCCCCACTGAACTAGATTCTTGACGAAGACGTAAGACAGCACTAGCCGCTGAAGAAGCCCGAGCCGGCTCTTCGAAGATGTTACGAAAGAGCTTCAAGAAATCGGACAGACTGGAAACCACCGGATCATTCCTCTCCCACAGGGGGGCAGCCCAGGCCAAAGCTTCACCGGAGAGGAGGGAAATGATATAGGCTACCTTAGCCCGGTCAGACAGGAAGCTTTGAGGCTGAAGCTCAAAATGAATAGTGCATTGGCTGAGAAACCCCCTGCAGGCCTTGGAGTCCCCAGAGAAACGGAACGGAGCTGGCAATCTTAGTGAGTGTGAGGCTGCGACTGGTGCGATAGGTACAGCCGCTGGTTGTACTTGGGGTTGCGGATTCAGGGTTCCCAAGGAGACCTGAAGCTGCTCGAATCGAGAAGCCAGATCCTGGAGGAATCGCATCACCTGAGTCTGATTTGATTCCTGGGTCTCAAGTCTGCGAACTATGCCCTGCAATGGATCATCCGCGGGAAGCGGGATGTCAGCCGGGTTCATGGCTGATCAAACTGTCAGGGTCACCTGTGGCCAGGTGACAGATGCACACCGTAGGGGGACAGGAGTGCACCGCGAGGTAGTGAACCCTATGGCTGGCTTCTGCGGATAGGGAACTGGGTGGTTGTGGAAAGCGGGACCAGAGGAGCACAACCGGGATCCAAACGGAAGCTAGAGCCAAGATTCCCCAGGGCGCGGAGTCTAAGACCCAGCTGGTCTTCTCCAGGGCCTCTAGTGGTGAGGATGTTAGCTGCAGGCTGGGACCAGGTCGCGGCCCCTGGAGTTTCCTAGCTCACGCCCCGTAGGATAAGGGGAAAAGAGGGGAAGCAGCAGCACACGAAGAGAGAACCGAATAACAAGCTGAAGGTCAGGGGCCACAAGCAGACAAGGATAACGAAGAACGAGCCGAAGGTCAAGGGTCACGAGCAGACAGGGATCGTCAGGGACAAGCCAATAACGTAACAGAGAGACAGACGTAGCACACGGCAGGCAGGAACCCAAACACACAATGCCTAACAAACACGTTGATCAGCAAAGCAGGCTTGCAGTGCACAGGTTAATATAGTGTTCAGTGATAGGGCCTGGGGTGGAGTCAGGCTGGGAGGAGATTATAAAGGAAGCCAGGTGAAGGAGGTCTGGTCTCTAGATGAACACATGAGGAGGAAGGTAAGATGGCAGACAGACATTAATGCATATCCATGACAAGATTCTTATGGTCAGTAAGAATGAGAACCGGCACAGTGGTACTTTCAAGGAGATGTCTCCATTCTTTCAGGCCTAAAATGATTGCCAAAAGCTTTCTGTCACCAATCTCGTAATTGCACTCCGCAGGTGACAGTTTCTTGGAAAAGTAGCCACACGCATGCATAGCGCTGTCAGAGCTAGGACGTTGAGACAGAAGGGCGCCAACTCCAGTCTCGGAAGCATCGACTTCAAGGATAAAAGGCAACGTGGGATCGTGATGTGCCAACACAGGAGCAGAAACCAAGGTAGTCTTAAGACTCTCAAAAGCCTTAATGGACTCTGGAGACCAAGTCTGTGGGTTACCGTCCTTTCTGGTCATATCAGTCAGGGGCTTGACCAGAGACGAGAAGTTACGAATAAACTTCCGATAATAGTTGGCAAAGCCAAGAAAGAGCTGTAGAGGACGTAAACCCACTGGTCGAGGCCACTGTAGCACTGCAGAAAGTTTCTCTGGGTCCATCGAAAAACCAGCAGTGGAAATGACATAACCCAGGAATTTAACCTGTTCACGATGGAATTCGCACTTCTCCAGTTTACAATAGAGATTGTTCTCTCTTAGTTTCTGAAGCACTTGACAGACATCTGTGTGGTGGCTCTCCAGGGACTTGGAAAATATGAGGATATCGTCGAGATAAATCACCACACATAACTGCAACAAGTCTCGGAGGACATCGTTAATAAACTCCTGGAAAACTGCCGGAGCATTACAGAGGCCAAAAGGCATTACGAGATACTCATAATGACCCGTCCTGGCATTAAATGCAGTTTTCCACTCGTCGCCCTCCTTAACCTCCCTGGCGGTATTCCCGAGTCTGGCTCGGGGTAAGATTTCAGTACCTAAAGCGGTAACCCCGAGCCAGACTCGGGATCGCATCGCAGGATACAGGGGAAGATACAGGGAAAGTTACTTACCTTGTCCCTGGATCCTGCGATGTGTCCCCGCTGTGTCTGCGAGCCGTGTCTCGCTCGATCCTCACTGCCGAGTGCCGCCGAGCTCCGTTCCCTGCGAGGGTTGCGGCGCACGGGGACGGAGTTCAGCCCCAAATTCAAAAAGTGAAACACACAATACACATACAGTATACTGTAATCTTACATATTACAGTATACTGTATCAAATAATAACACATCCCCTTTGTCCCTAGTGGTCTGTCCAGTGCCCTGCATGCACTTTTATATTATAAAAACTTTTCTTTCTGCCTGGAAACTGGAGAATGTCCATAGCAACCAAAAAGTGTCCATTTACATCAGCTAGAAAACAGCGATAATAAATTAGAATCACTTGCAGAATTGAGCGATAGCGATTTGTGGGGAAATTCGTCATCAAACACTAAATCTAATGACAGCGACAATTCTGCAACTGAGCATATTTCAGTGTTTTTGATTCGATTACATTATTGAATAATTTTTATTATTATTATATTATTATTTGTTATAATTATTTATAGTTATTTATTATATTATAATTTATGATTTTGTTTTTTTTTTTTTTTTTTTTATATAATCTTTATTTTATAAAAGAAAAATATACAACCAGACAAGTCCAACAGTTTGCTTAAAAAAAAAAAAAAAAAAAAAATCTAAAATATTAAGTAAAATAAAATAGGAAAAGCACAGACCCGTCTGGTGTGCATAACCAGCATATAAACAAGTTGAACAAAGAAATAGAGTACATCAATAATAGCAGTATCTTGTATGCCTTATGTGGGGCGGCCGATGGGCCACACTAGTTAGTAGAGTAAGGGTGCCACCATAGAAACAGTGGGTGCACAACTGTGGTAGGCGTGGAGGGCACATGGAATGTGGGGGCCTCACATATTACCGTCCCACCACTGATAACAAGCCGGGGGTGTTGTCCATGTGACTATAATTAAGACATGGTCCCCCGACCCGCGGCCGGGGCGGGGGGAGGGGGGCTCAATAGCCTCCATCTGACCTCTCCCCGCTCCCCGCACGCAGCGTGGGGCACCGATATGCTACGGTGCACGCTCTGGCGGGACACCCTGTGCCCCCTGTAAAGGGGGGCCCATCCCGCGAGCGCGGAGGCTCATGGTAATTACAACACCCGCCAGCATAACAGACATTTCTTTAACTGGCATAAATGCATACCATTGCAAAACATATATAAGAAGAGAAAAAAAAAAAAAAAAAAAAAAAAAAGGGGGGGGGGGAAAGAGGGGAAGGAAAAGGACAAGGAAAGGAAAGGAGGAAAGGAAGGAGTGATCCGAGCGTACCTGTCTTTCTGTAGGAGGCCTCATTCCAGGCCGCACCGAGCACACCCTCAAGCGTAGCCATCAAACCAGGTAAACTCCATTAGTCTCACTATGTCAGAGGGTAGCTCTCAGTCTTCTAAGCTCTCGACAGCCTGCGGTTTTTAAGAGAAGGTTCTGCCAGTTCCAATAAAGCTATGTCTAGGCTAGATGGCACGTATCCAGGATCTGTGACGTAATCGGTCCAGGGTGTCCAGATACCGGCAAACCGGTCTCGGGAGTCCCTACAGGTCGCTATCCAGTCTTCAGCCTCTCGGACTGCATTTACCCCACCGATCCACTCCTCCCGGGTAGGGACTCTGGGCTGCTTCCAAAAAGTTGGGAGCAGGCGTCTAGCCGCATTTAATAAGTGGGGCAGTACGCTCTTCCTATATTGACTGAGTGGGATCGGAGGGACATGCAAGAGGAAGTGCGTCGGAGAGAGGGGAACATCAATCCCCGTTATGCTCATTATTTGGTCCTTGATGTCTTCCCAAAAGGGCCTGATTAGGGGACATTCCCACCATATGTGGATAAGCGTACCCCTGTGCCCGCAGCCACGCCAGCAAAGCTCCGATCCAGAAGGATATATGCGTGCCATATCCGCTGGTACCCGATACCAGCGGGACAATATCTTATAGTTTGTTTCTTGAGCTTTTGAGTCTATGGAGGACGAGTGAGTAAGGTCGTACAGGTGAGTCAACTGTGAGTCAGTGAATTCCTGTCCTAAGTCTCTTTCCCAGCTTCGAATAAAAGCAGGTTTAGGTTGATGGGCAGCAGAGCCAAGAAGTCGGTATAGTTCCGACACCATGTGGGGGATAGGTTCCTCATTAACGAAGAGGTGCTCGAACGGGGTGAGGGAGGTTGGGTCCCTAATTGAGTGGCCATGTTTCTCAAAGAAGTGGTGTAACTGCCTATACCTCCAAAAGTTCATACGGGAGCCCTGGTGTCTGGCCTGCAGGGCGCTAAAGCTCAGGAGCTTACCATCTTTCATGAGCTTGCCGCAGCTGGCGTTTCCATCATCCACCCAGGGCCCAAAAAAGGCCATCTGTTCACCTGGGGGGAACCACAGGAACCCACCCAGTGGGGCCAGCGGGGACATAGGGGGGGCAATTTTCAAAACCGAATTGGTCCGGTCCCAGACTGAGAGCACCTGGGCTGTCAGTGGGGAGGTCGTTACCGATAGCCCCCTATATTCCCGGGGTAGCCATGGTGCATAGGATAAATTCCTGCCCGCCAAGCATTTCTCCAGGGAAACCCATAGTTTTGAGTGGGTATGGAAACGCCAGTTTAGTATTCTCTGGAGGGCTATGGCCCTGTAGTAGCGTCTGACATCGGGGATCCCCAGGCCGCCCTCCCGTTTTTGGCGCCTCAGCACCCTTAGGGCTATTCTAGGTTTCCGTGCGTTCCATACGAACGCGGACAGCATGCTGGACAATCGGTCAAAGAAGAGCCTAGGTAGGGGTATCGGTAGCATTTGTAAGTAGAAGAGTACACGTGGCAGTATATTCATTTTTATGATGTTTACTCGTCCCAACCATGTGAAGGCAGTCTGCGTCCATTGTGAGAGGTCTCTCTGGACCGCAGTAAGCAGCGGGGGATAGTTGGCCATATACAAGGTGTTGAAGCGGTCCGTGAGTTGCACTCCCAAATATCGTAGAGATGATTCAGCCCAGGTAAAGGGAAAGGCAGACCGGAGGCTCTTAGTTAAGAGGGGGGGCAGATGGATGGGCAGGAGTTCAGACTTTGTATAGTTTATTTTAAAGTTTGAGAGTGAGCCAAATTGCTTAAGTTCCTTCATCAGGTTAGGCAAAGAGATCAGGGGGTCCGAGAGGTGGAATAAGACATCATCGGCGTATGCCGAAAGCTTATGTTCCGTGTTGCCCACTTTTAGACCCTTGATGTCCTTACTGGCCCGCACGGCGCGAAGCAGAGGCTCCAGCGCTAGGGCGAATAAAAGGGGTGAGAGGGGGCACCCCTGCCTCGTGCCGTTCCTGATGGGGAAGCTGGATGAGAGGGTCCCGTTCACTTTAACCTGCGCGCAAGGTGTAGAGTATAGAGCCATGATTGATGTCAGTATTCGCGGCCCCAGTCCTATGGACTCAAGTACCGCTTTCAAATAGGACCAATCGACCCGGTCGAAAGCCTTTTCCGCGTCAGTTGATAGTATTATGTATGGCTGGGGATCCGGGCGGGTACGGGCCCAGTGAATAAGTTGGATTGCTCTAAGGGAGTTGTCCCTAGCCTCCCTGCCTACAATGAAACCTGTTTGGTCGGGATGGACTAGCTCAGGCATGAGGTGTTTAAGTCTATTGGCCAAAATTTTTGCCAGGAGTTTTATGTCCACATTAAGAAGTGAAATGGGGCGATAGCTTTGGGGGATAGTGGGGTCCTTGCCCTCCTTTGGGATCACTGTAATGTGGGCTAGTAGAGCCCCCGGGGGGATGGCA
The DNA here is from genome assembly GCA_029206835.1 of Rana muscosa. Lineage (NCBI taxonomy): Eukaryota > Metazoa > Chordata > Amphibia > Anura > Ranidae > Rana > Rana muscosa. Next base: position 220,912,335 of record CM055127.1, read on the forward strand.
GTACCCCCCGCCACGGAGTTGAAATATTTGCACATAGGTGCCGCTAGGTGAGAAAATAAGGCCTTGTAGTACCTTTTAGTGAGCCCATCCGGGCCGGGGCTCTTCCCATTGGGCAAGGACTCCACCGTCGCACCCAGTTCAGTTGGGGTGATCGGGAGCTCCAAAGCAGCGCGTTGGTCTTCCGTGAGGGGGGGGGTACCAGCCGCCGCCAAGTAGGCCTGGACCGCCGTTTGTCTGGTATCTCGTGCTTCAGGTGGGAGCTCGGATTCCAAATTGTATAGTTTGGCGTAGTATTCTCGGAACCCTGCGGCGATTTTAGAGGACTGTACCGTCAAATCCCCGGGAGAGGAGCGTAGTTTGTGTATGTATGCCTGCGCATGTTTTTTCCTGAGTGCCCGTGCGAGCAGACGACCACATTTATTTCCGTGCTCGTAAAATTTATGTGACATAAATCTAAACTGTTTACGAGTTTGGCGGTCTAAAAGACGTAGGAACAGTTCCCGTAGCTCAGTGAGAGCCTGTAGTGCTTTGGGGTCTCCATTTGCCTTGTGTTGGAGTTCAGCTTTCTGAAGGGCTGTGTGCACCCTCTGGAAGTCTGCCTGGCGGTCTCGCTTTAGTCTGGAGCCCTGGGAGATCAATATTCCCCTGACCACAGCTTTATGAGCCTCCCATACTACACCCTCGCTGACATCAACAGTGGAGTTTTCTTTAAAGTAGTGGGTTAAGGTGTCATTTACCTCCTCCACCACCACTACATCATCTAGCAAATTTTCATTCAGCCTCCACGTCCAGGTTCTATAAGTACCTGATGGCATGGTGAAGGCAATTGTGACTGGGGCATGGTCAGAGATAGTGATGTTGCCAATGGACGCAGACTGCAAGAGCTCCAAGGTGGTACGGTCTACATATATATGGTCTATGCGCGTGTAAACATTGTGTACCTTGGAGTAGTAGCTGAAGTCTCGATCTGAGGGATGCAATACCCGCCAACTATCCACCAAGAGGTGGGATTGGAGGGTCTTGCGAAAATGTTTGAGGAACGCATAGGGGTGTGAGGGTTTTGCGTGAGACGTGTCAAGCAGGGGGTCTGGGCTGACGTTAAAGTCTCCCCCGAGGATCAAGAGGCCTTCTCGGAAGTCGGCCAGTTGCTCCAAGGTCGAGTCAATGAAGGAAAGTTGGGCGGTGTTAGGGGCATAGATGGTTGCAAACGTGTAGGTTTGTCCTGCTATACTACCCTTCAGGAAGACATACCTACCCAAAGGGTCGATTTTATTACCCGTGGGCTGGAAAGGGCAGGACTTGTGGATTGCTATGGCCGTCCCTCTAGACTTGGAGACAGGGGAGTTACTGAGAAACCACTGATTAAAGAGGTGAGTGGGCAGCTTAGGAAGTGATTGGGGCGTGAAGTGGGTCTCTTGAAGGAAAACTACCTGTGCCTTGAGCCGTTTTAGTTCCCACCATAATTTGCTGCGTTTGTGAGGGGAACAGAGGCCTCTAACATTATATGAGCTTACCTTTAAAGTAGCCATGGGGAGGTCTGGGAATGGTCGAGGTGCCAAAGTCGGTGGTGTGCTCGGCGCGGGTGGCAATGCAGTGGAACACTCCTGAGAGAGGGAAAAGAGAGAGGAAGGAAAGGGAGGGAGAAAGTGATAGGACAAAACAACAAAAAAGAAAAGAAAAAACATATGAGAGCAGTATCAAAAACATATTGAGCAAGACAAACTGGCCGAAGCCATTTTAACATGTAAAACATCTGAGGGTCGTGTTCGAGACCCCGCCCCCTATAGGGGGGGGGAGTCCCCGACCACGGACCCGTGATCCCAATGGGGATCTGTACCCAGAAAGAGGGCGGCCTACTCGGGGTACGTGAACCAACATAGGGGGGAAGGTGAGGGGTCACTGTCTCCGTCCACCGCATCTAACTATGTGCGGTATAGGGGGAGTAAGAAAGGGGTCACCCATACTCGGTCCCCATGGGGTGCGGGCTCTACTAAGTCTGTCGCGAGTGGTCGGGGTGCCACTTAAGCTTATGAGATCCCAACCAGCTCAATCAGGCGGCTGGGCAAAAAGAGAGATTGAGTTAGTTGCCAAAATAAGTGCGAGCAAACAAGGTCCATCTTCAGCAGCATAGGGGAGTCCAAGGCACAGCCTTCGAGGGGGAATCTTTCAAAGGTGGGGCCCGTGCACCGGCATGGGCTAATTTTGCCATCAGTCTCTCGGGGCCGGGCCTGGTGAAGAATCGGAGGGATGTCGTCTGCGGTCTCGTCTGCGGTTCTTGCGCCCAGCTGGCAGCCACAGTTGAGTTGATTGTGGCTTAGGGTCTAGGTGGTTGGATGTTCCCCGCCAGTCTGGGAAGTCCACAGGGTCTAATTCAAGAGAGGCCAGGAAGTTTGGCAGGTCATCTTTGGTGCGGAGGGTCACCGTCTTGCCAGCTTTGGTGACTTGGAGGTAGAAGGGAAAGCCCCAGCGGTACTGCAAGCCTGCTTCGTGTATAGCTACTAGGAGGGGGCGAAGTGATCGTCGTTGCATGAGAGTGCGCCTGGAAATATCTTGATAGAAGGTTAAATGTGCGCCATCAAAGTCAAAGTAGGGCTTGCCGCGCATTTTTTGCATAATGCGGTCTTTAAGCGTGTATTTATGTAGCTTACATATGATGTCCCGTGGGTTATTCACGTCTTGGGATGGGGGCTTAAGGGCCCTGTGCGCACGATCTATTTCCACAGAGTCAGTAGCAGGCAGTCCCAATATTTCCTTAAATATGCCCTCCAAGCTAGGGATAATGTCTCTAGTTGTTGTCGCTTCAGGCATTCCTCTTATTCTGATGTTGGCCCTGCGACTGCGGTTCTCCATATCATCTAACTGACAGAGCAGGGCCTCAATCTGGTGATCTTGCGTAGTGCACTTATCCTGGAGCATGGAAATCACTGGGATGGTGTCCTCCAATCTTTGCTCTAGGGCCTCCACTCTACCCCCCAGGTGCAAGGTATCAGCTTTAAGTTGAGCAATGTCCTCCTTGAGGGCCTTCTCTACCCTGTCTGCGAAGCGCTCCAGGTCATCTCTGGTGGGGAGAGACCAAATATGGCGCCTGAGGTCTGCATCAGCCAGCGGGTCTGGGGCTCCAGAGTCTCTGGCCAGGGTTGATGGAGAGCCAGGAGAGATGGAGGGGGGCGAGTCACTCACCGACCCTGGGGATGGTATGGGGGAGCCTGAAGGCTGATGCGATCGTGCGTCGGAGCTCTGCGAGGCCTTGGGTGCTTTCTGGGCCTTCGCGACCGGCGCCATCTTTGAAGCCTCGCGGCTCTGCCCACGGGTCCCGGGGAAGAAAGACTCCAGCTGCCCCTGTCTGGTCCGATCGTAGCGTGGTGGCTGTGAGGACGCCCGGTTCCGCTGGGACATGTTAGGTGTCAGCTGGGGTGAGTGTCTCCCTCGTAGCTTATGGCAAGTGCGGCGGCGGGACGGAGCTGCAGAGACACGCGTCCTCACTCCTCCATGGTCAGGACACGCCCCCATGATTTTGTTTTTTAAACTTTATCATACCCGGGATGTCTACTAGACTCTTGTTTGGACAGATTTAAGTGAGTTATTCCTAAGAATTACAGGCCTACAATATAAAAAGCCAAATTTCCATGCAAAATAATGGTGCCACTTTCAACCCCTAAAATCTGACAGAATAATACCGCCACGGAGGTTAATCCTGACGAGATTGTATGCCCCTCTCAAATCAAGCTTCGTGAAGACCGTTGCTCCCTTGAGGTGGTCAAATAACTCCGTAATCAACGGGATCAGATAGGCATTCTTAATGGTGAAACGATTGAGACCCCATTAATCGATACAAGGTCTCAGTTCACCACTCTTCTTCTTCACAAAAAAGAAACCAGCACCAGCAGGAGACGAGGATTTGCGGATGAAACCTCGAGAAAGTGCGTCTGCAACATACTCCTCCATGGCCTTATCCTCCATGACCGACAAAGGGTAAATCCGGCCACGAGGGGGTATGGCATCAGGTTGAAGGTCAATTGCGCAATCATATGGCCGGTGTGGAGGCAACATACCGGCTTGACATTTGTCAAAGACATCGCTAAAATCGCGGTACTCCTCCGGCAGGGAGGAGAGTGAAGAGGTGCACAGGACCTTGGCTACCTTCTGGAAGCATCTCTCACTGCACTGTGGCAACCAGAACAGAACCTCAGCACGGAGCCAATCAAAAGATGGGTTGTGCCTCTGTAACCAAGGATAACCAATAACCAGCGGAAACTTAGGTGAGGAAATAACTTGGAATTGGATTATCTCATGGTGAATAGCCCCTACGGCCATGGACAACAGAACAGTCACATGAGTCACATGGGCAGGCTGTAGAGGTCTCCCGTCAAGAGCCTCAATGGCAAGTGGAGTGTCACGCAGCTGCAGTAGACATGTCGAATTTCGGACAAATTTTTAATTATTCGGAAATTCGGATGCATCCGAATTTCCGAATGACAAAAGTAAGGAATTTAAACAAATCCGAAAAAACCATGAACGAAATTTGATTCGAATCGAATTCGAAAACAAATTCAAATCGAATTCGAAAACAAATTCAAATCAAATTCAAAAACAAATTCAAATCGAATTCGAAAAAATAGAAATCGAATAGAATATAAAATAATAAAGCAATAGGATAAAAAAAAGAATAGAATAGAATTTAATAGAATGTTATAAAATAGAACATGACCGTCTTCCGAAATTCCAATAGTATAAATTTGAATTTGAGAATAGATTGGAAAAGTATTCAAAACAATGGAAACTAAAATAGAAAAGAATAGAAAAGCAATAGAACAGAATAGAATAAAATTGAATACATATTATATTTTATTCTATTCTGTTTTTCTTTTCTATTCTTTCCTATTCTATTCTAATCTTTTCTATTCTAATTTGAATTCATTCTATACGAAATTTTCAATTTCTTATAGAATGAAATGGAATTTGAATAGAAAAAATTATAATAGATTAGTTTCGTATTAGAATTTAAAAAAAATTTGATCAAATTCAAAAAAAATCTACCGCATTCGAAAAAAATCTACCGATTCGAAAAAAAAATACCGAATTCAAAAAAAGTAAACTATATATAACCATTTTCCAAAATTCGAATTTCGTATCGAATGAAATTGAATTAGAATAAAAAAGATTAGAATAGAATAGAAAATAATAGAAAACAATAAACTAGAAAAACAATAAAACAGAATAGAATAAATTATAATAAATAATAATTTATAATGTGCATTGAAATATAGACTAAAGGAGCTGGTGGAGAAGTGCCGGGGACTCTCCCCTCTAGGCCATGCTCAATCATATCCCCACATTAGGTTAGCACTCATAAAGGGTAGGAGTAGTAGGAAAGTCGAGTGCACAAAGCTGAGTTGCTTTGAATCCTCTTGGAGAGACTGCAGAAGTGCGTCTTCTCTAAAGAGGATTTAGTTAAGGGTGGGCTTTTTTTGTCTCCCCCTTTTTTTTGTTTTGTTTGTTTTTGGGTTGTTTCTCCCCTCTCGCCTTGCCTCTCATCCGCTCCTCTCGCTCCGGTGCTTAGAGGTATCCACCACTTAGGGTGTGGGGTGAAAGAAATGTACACCATCTCAATAATGTCAATCAATGCTAAGGGACTAAACACCCCTGAAAAGCGACATATACTTCTTCAGGATTTGTAAAGATTGATATAGCATTTATCCAAGAAACACACTTCAGGGAAAATAGTCTCCCTTTTCTCAGAAATAGAGCTTTCCCAGTAGGTTATCATGCTACTAAATCTGTGGCTAAGACAAGGGGGGTGTCGATTTTGATTTCTGGAAAGATTCCATGGACATGTACAGAAACCTGGGTGGATGCTGGGGGGCAATACCGGTTTCTGAAAGGTAAGAGGGACAGGGGTAACCCTAGCGTCTTTTTATGCCCCTAATACACAAGATTCCTTTGTTAGAATTTTTTGGGGATAAAACCATGAGATTCCTGGAGGGGCAGTTGATCATGGGGGGAGACTTGAATATCTCTCTAGTTCCAGGTGAAGTTACAGCTGAAGATACCTCTTCAGGGACCTCAGTCATACCCTCGGGAGTCCGGAAGCGAATCGTTAGCTCGCTATACAGAGTAAGGTTAGTGGATACATGTAAGATTTTCCACTCTGGAGAAAGAGACTACTCTTTTTATTCAGCCCCACACAGGACATATTCCCGCAATTGATTATTTCTTTACTTTGCATAATCAATTGCATGCAATAGAGGAGGTAAACATTGGAAAGATCACCTGGTCAGATCATGCACCAATTTTTTTAACGTATAATCTTTTAGATACCCAACTCCCTGGTTCTGCGATGTGGAAACTTAATGAAAGCCTCTTGCAGGACCCCTTGTTGCTGGAGGAGGTTCGGAAAGAGGCAACATGGTATTTTCAGACCAATGACACTCCAGAATCTAAGTGATTTGGGAAGCCCACAAGGCAGTGATACAGGGAGTCTTGATCAAGCATGGGGCTAGGATTAGGAGGGAAAGAGAAGCCAAGCTAACATCTTTGATGGCAGATATTCACCGTTTAGAGATGTTGCATAAACAAACCCCTACTGTAGGAAGAAAACAAAGTTATGAATATGAAAATAAGTGCGGTAAACATCTTGCTAACTCTTTGAGGGAACAACAATCAAGGACCAATGTCCCAATGATCATGGGAACTGAAGGCGAAAAACATACGCTGCCCAGAGAGATAGCGCAGAGGTTCGGGGATTTTTATTCAGCTTTGTATAATCTACATTCGGACCCCCAAAATCAGCTTGACGTCTACGACACGGGAGGAATCGGAAATGCCAATTACATTGGAAGAAGTTCAAGAAGCAGTGAATTCGGCAAAAATGGGGAAGGCCCACGGCCCAGACGGGTTTACTGCCCAATATTATAAGTTGCTGTTCCTCATCGTAGGACCTTATCTGGTCAAAATGTACAATGGAATGGGAGATTTAGGCTCATTTCAGATGGAGTCTTTAAAAGCTTTGATTACGATCCTTCCTAAAGAAGGCAAAGATCCATCACAATGCAGGAGCTATAGACCGATATCTCTCTTAAATGTGGATTTGAAGTTTTTATCCAAGATTCTGGTGATGCGGTTACAACAGCACTTACCCTCCCTGGTCCATTTGGATCAGGTAGGATTTGTTCAGACGCGGGAAGCACGGGACAACACGATCAGGGCTTTAAACCTAATTCCTATAGCTAACACTTCTAAAACCCCATGTTTATTCCTGGGGACGGACGCGGAGAAAGCCTTTGATCGCATTAATTGGCAGTTCATGTTTGCGGTGCTAAGACAGATAGGAGTGGGAAACTAAATGATCAGATGGATATCAAGTATATATACCCAACCATCGGCTCAGGTTAAGGTAAATGGGGTCCTGTCTCAGCTTTTTAGAGTTACGAATGGAACCAGACAGGGATGCCCACTGTCCCCAATATTATTTGTTTTATCTTTAAAGCCTCTAATGTGTAGAATCCGATCAAACCTAGATATTGGAGGTTTAACAGTTGGAGGTATGCCGTATAAAAACTGGCTCCTCCCAGTTTCTTCCCCTTCCCTTTTTTCTTGGTTGATGTACACTTTAGAGAATATTATGTTTTTTTTCCCCTCCTTTCTCTTGGTTGGTTGGTTGATTTCCCCTTCTTAACTTTTTCTTTTTTTTTTTGTTATCAGACTGGATTCTCTCGGTTTAAAGTTTAAAAAAATGTATAAAAATGTATATGAAGGTACACAAAGGTATGTGAAGTTATATGAATGTATATGAAATATGGATATTGAAGGGTATTTGATATATTAGAAAAGGACTATAGATATGGACTATACAATACTATAGGACCGAAATTTATAATGTGCATTGAAATATAGACTAAAGGAGCTGGTGGAGAAGTGCCGGGGACTCCCCCCTCTAGGCCATGCTCAATCATATCCCCCCTATTAGGTTAGCACTCATAAAGGGTAGAAGTAGTAGGAAAGTCGAGTGCACAAAGCTGAGTTGCTTTGAACCCTCTTGGAGAGACTGCAGAAGTGCGTCTTCTCTAAAGAGGATTTAGTTAAGGGGGGCTTTTTTTCTCCCCCTTTTTTTTTTTGGGTTGTTTCTCCTCTCTCGCCTTGCCTCTCTTCTGCTCCTCTCGCTCCGGTGCTTAGAGGTATCCCCCACTTAGGGTGCGGGGTGAAAGAAATGGACACCATCTCAATAATGTCAATCAATGCTAAGAGACTAAACACCCCTGAAAAGCGACATATACTTCTTCAGGATTTGTAAAGATTGATATAGCATTTATCCAAGAAACACACTTCAGGGAAAATAGTCTCCCTTTTCTCAGAAATAGAGCTTTCCCAGTAGGTTATCATGCTACTAATTCTGTGGCTAAGACAAGGGGGGTGTCGATTTTGATTTCTGGAAAGATTCCATGGATATGTACAGAAACCTGGGTGGATGTTGGGGGGCAATACCTGCTTCTGAAGGGTAAGATAGGGGGGACAGGAGTAACCCTAGCGTCTTTTTATGCCCCTAATACACAACAAGATTCCTTTGTTAGGAAATTTTTGGAAAACCATGAGATTCCTGGGGGGCCAGTTGATCATGGGGGGAGACTTGAATATCCCCCTAGTTCCAGGTGAAGATACCTCTGCAGGGACCTCAGTCATACCCTCGGGAGTCTGGAAGCGAATCGTTAGCTCGCTATACGAAGTAAGGTTAGTGGATACATGGCAGATTTTCCACTCTGGAGAAAGAGACTACTCTTTTTATTCAGCCCCACACAGGACATATTCCCGCAATTGCTTATTTCTTACTTTGCATAATCAATTGCATGCAATAGAGGAGGTAAACTTTGGAAAGATCACCTGGTCAGATCATGCACCAATTTTTTTAAAGTATAATCTTTTAGATACCCAACTCCCTGGTTCTGCGATGTGGAAACTTAATGAAAGCCTCTTGCAGGACCCCTTGGTGCTGGAGGAGGTCCGGAAAGAGGCAACATGGTATTTTCAGATCAATGACACTCCGGAATGTAATCCGGGAGTGATTTGGGAAGCCCACAAGGCAGTGATACGGGAGTGTTGATCAAGCATGGGGCTAGGATTAAGAGGGAAAGAGAAGCCAAGCTAACATCATTGATGACAGATATTCACTGTTTAGAGATGTTGCATAAACAAACCCCTACTGTAGCCGTGGAACGGGATCTTTTGACGACGCAAAGACAGATTACAGAATTACTCCGGTATAAAGCTAAAAGAGCAATACAAGTAGGAAGAAAACAAAGTTATGAATATGGAAATAAGTGCGGTAAACATCTTGCTAACTCTTTGAGGGAACAACAATCAAAGACCTATGTCCCAATGATCATGGGAACTGAAGGCGAAAAACATACGCTGCCCAGAGAGATAGCGCAGAGGTTCGGGGATTTTTATTCAGCTTTGTATAATCTACATTCGGACCCCCAAAATCAGATTGCGGTGGATGAGTATGTGTCATCCTCTGGGTTGCCTAGCTTGACGTCTACGACACGGGAGGAATTAGAAATGCCAATTGCATTGGAAGAAGTTCAAGAAGCAGTGAATTTGGCAAAAATGGGGAAGGCCCCCGGCCCAGACGGGTTTACTGCCCAATATTATAAGTTGCTGTTCCCCATTGTAGGACCTTATCTGGTCAAAATGTCCAACGGAATGGGAGATGGAATCATTGAAAGCTCATTTCAGATGGAATCTTTGAAAGCTTTGATTACGATCCTTCCTAAAGAAGGCAAAGATCCATCACAATGCGGGAGCTATAGACCGTTATCTCTCTTAAATGTGGATTTGAAGTTTTTCCCCAAGATTCTCGCGACGCGGTTACAACAGCACTTACGCTCCCTGGTCCATTTGGACCAGGTAGGATTTGTTCAGACGCGGGAAGCACGGGACAACACGATCAGGGCTTTAAACCTTATTCGTATAGCTAACACTTCTAAAACCCCATGTTTATTCCTGGGGACGGACGCGGAGAAAGCCTTTGATCGCATTAATTGTCAGTTCATGTTTGCGGTGCTAAGACAGATAGGAGTGGGAAACAATATGATCAGATGGATATCAAGTATATATACCCAACCATCGGCTCAGGTTAAGGTAAATGGGGTCCTGTCTCAGCTTTTTAGAGTTACGAATGGAACCAGAGAGGGATGCCCACTGTCCCCAATATTATTTGTTTTATCTTTAAAGCCTCTAATGTGTAGAATCCGATCAAACCTAGATATTGGAGGTTTAACAGTTGGAGGTATGCCGTATAAAACCTCGGCATATGCAGATGATATGTTGTTTTCATTGACAAATCCGATAGTATCTTTACCTAACCTTCTTCAATAAATACAGATATATGGCTGGAAAAAAGGGGAAAAAACTGCGCTGAGATATAATAATGACAATCTGATATGTGCACAAACAGATGCCTGAAACAAAAAATGGAAGCAGCAACTATTCTGCAAACATCAACCAGTGAACAAAAATAAAAAATCATATAGCTGCGCTAACCTAAATGGTGATGATAACAAACGAATATCATAGATGGTGCAAACTCATGAAAACACAAACTGAATAAGTGAAAAACATAGTCTGCGTAATCGATGTAAACAGTACAGTGTACAAAGCATTTTTTTGGGTTGCAACATATAAAATTTAATACATAAAGTGCAAAAAAATAAAAATAAATTGTAAGTGCATAAACTTAGTCCAGATTTCACTTCAGTGATGATAAACCACCCGTGCAAAAAGGTCCAATGACATCCAACTCTTCAAATGAGGACACAAACCAAGTGATTTCCACCACCAAATGACAAGTGATTGTGCTTACCAGAGCACCGTGGTCCCCTATGACGGAGGACCAAAAAGTGCTTGTACTGAATCTCAGCTGGATCGTATTGACACTCTGTGTTCACAGCCTCGCTAGTCAGCACATTCCACGGTGATAAGCCAGTTGCAACATGCAAGGAACACAAATGCTTCGATAGTGTAAAATCTTCCAATAGTTTATTAAAAAAAGCAATGATAAAAATGACACTCACAATTGGTAAAGGAAAAACCAGCCTTAAGCTTGTTGTGCTGGCCGGACGCAAACAGACAGACCAGTCCGTATGGAGATCGAGCAGTGGAGGGTGATGATGTCAGCACGCCGCTTGTTCCGCCCTACACGTTTCGTGATAGGTCACATCGTCTTGAAGCATGGGCGGCGTGCTGCATCACCCCCCTTAAATACACAAATAAATATAACCAAGCCTTGCTTGCGAAGTGCGCGCATGTGCATTCACCTCCGGAGCGCCCAAGCCTCGTTCTGACACACGTCCACACCTTACGTAGTACCGCGAGTGTTGATATATTGGGACTTCAAAAACAAACCAAACCTCATTCTAAGAATGCGCGCATGCACAATCTCAAACTAAAAACCTCCAGTCCTCGTGTTGAAACACCATCAGCACTATATGTGTGTTCACGCGAGAGCTGGTGGGGCGGTATCTGGCTGGACTGGGAATAGGGATGTTGGTATATTCGTAATGTGATGTGGAACATCTTCCTTATCAAGATGAACACAATGAACAAAAAAAATTAATACAAAGTAAAGTGTAGAGTAGGGACCGTGAATGATGGGGGGGCTCACAATGGCCAGGTCAAAAAAGATCCAACCAAGGAGGGAGAAGAGACACCTCAACATAGACAATCACTGAAAATAGGTAAAAAAGACATCCTGGTGTCATCGGCAGCCACGTTCTGCCACAACACCTGGTGGACATAATTAAGAACATCAGATATAAAAAAGTCTCTGGATAGGCCCGCATGATAAATTCTGCTGGCTACCCTTAAGAGACCATAATGATGAAATGAACCAAATCAAAGATGAACCTGGAACAATCTTAAAAATTCTTCCCAGACTGACTCCCGAAAGGCCCATATCGATCCATGGGGCAATTAAGCCACACTGGATGTTGAGAAATTTAAGCTACAAATTCGATCTTTGTGAAAAAGATCTAAAAAAGATCTAAAAAAATGTTTTGGATAAAAAGGATAAAAATACGAGAGTGAAACAACAATTGGTGTAGCTGTATATCTGCCAAAAATAGGACATATGACGGAGGCCCAGGTCGAGGTAGGGAATTGCAAAACAACACATCTGACCCATAACTCATATACTAATAAGTGGTGCAAGGTTACATGTTGGTACATTCGAAAATATGCACATGAACGCAACATAATTTAGGAGTTATTAATAAAAGCATTAATATCGGTGTCGACATTAAGGCAGTAAGGTACATAAGTTCTCAACCGGTATATCCAAGCCATTTCTTGCTTGGAGATTTCTCTCACTACTGAGCTACCCCTTCAATGTGGTCTGTACTTGTCAATCCCCACAAACAACGTATTGGAGGGATCCCTCTTATGGACTTGGTCATAGTGTCTGGACACCGAGTGTTTATCAAAGCCTTTTCTGATATTAGCAATATGCTCATTTAGTCTAACACGCAATGCCCTCTTGGTCCTCCCCACATATTGAAGGCCACAAGGGCATTGAATGAGGTAGACCTCCCCTTCTGAGGAGCAGGGGTTGAAAGGTTCAACCTCATAAGCTCGACTCGTGCTAGTAGATGTAAACTGGCAGATCTTCCTATCCTGACACCTATTCATAGCACATACCTGGCATTTCTTGCATCTAAATTAACCAGTGAGGTTATGTAAAAATGTTCTGTTTTCCCGTGGGGGATCCTGAACACTCGGGGCAATACGGTTGGACAGAGAGGAGGCCCCCCTAAATACGACTTGAGGTTTCTCAGGTAGAATAGGTGCCAATACCTGGTCACTGGCTCCTTATCGGATTTTAAGATTAATGTGTCAAAATCAGAAGCTATGGGAGTTGGGATCCCTAACGACATACTGAGAACGCTAAAGTTAAGTTACAAATTTAAATGATCAGACCAAGCCCTGAAATACCTGGGAACCTTCATCCCGGCAGACCTTTCCCATACAAACAATCTTAATTTCCCACCAATTCTGCATAGAGTGCGAGTCCTTCTAGAGGGATGGCAGAGAGGATTTCATTCTTGGTTTGGGAGGTGCAATATTAAAAAAAGGAGTATTCTACCCAAGTTCCTGTATCTATTCAAAGCACTACCCATTGCCATACCCAAATATTATTTCAAACAGATACACTCTCTCCTTGTCAGATTTATTTGGGCAAATAAACATCCTAGGATCAGTAGATCTCTGCTGACCATTCCGAAACATTAAGGTGGACTAGCAGTACCAGACTTGTACAAATATTATCGGGCGGCACTATTGAGCCGCCTGATTGATTGGAGTAGACATTGAGACTGGAAGATATGGTCTGGCCTGGAGCAGGCCCAGAGCAGCGCTCTACTGCAACGAGCCGCTTGGTGTTACAAAAACCTTCCGAATATTACGAAAGCACATCCTCTGATAGGACCTACCCTGAAGATGGGCTATGAGCTCTTCTCTAAGGGTAAACTATCGGCAATAATTTCACCTTTGTTTCCAATATTGGGGAACCCTCAGTTCAGGCCGGACTTAAGGAAAGGAAACTTTGCAACATTGATAGACCAGGGGATCTTCCAAGCCTCTCATTTTTTGATAGAGAGAATATGGCCCACGATATATTTAATGAAAACAGGAACCACAACATATCAACTGGATTTATGGCGGGCATTACAACTGAGACACTTACTATACACTTTAACCTCATCGAGCCTTTATGAGCGCACTTTAACAACTTTTGAGGGATACTGTAACGGAAGCGGAGTAGTCCACCAAACCCTCTCTAAAATGTACGCATTACTGGGATCTAAAATGTACGCATTACTGGGATGCCTCTCTAAAACAGTACGCATTACACCCTCTGAGGACTTTCGGTTGCCCTTCTTTAGGGGGTGGGAGAGGGAGTTAGAACAAACTTTTTCGGAAGAGCCGTGTACCAACATAATACACAATACATTTGATTCCTCAATTTGTATAAGAATGCAGACAAATTTTAAGGTCTTGTCCCGGTGGTACCGCACCACAGTATTCTTAAACAGATGCTACCCGGAGGTATCAGACAATTGCTAGTGCTGTGGGGAGAGGGAGGGGACTTTGGTACATATTTTTTGGTCTTGCCCCAGAATAGGGAATTTCTGGAAAGAAGTTCGGAGAATCGCTCAAAAATTCAGTGACTAGGAGATTACGGAGGACCCCTTCCTACTGCAGGATACTAAAATTCCAGTTAAATCATATAAGCAATCTATTTTATGCCATCTGTTGAACGCAGCTAAATCATGTATTCCACTTACTTGGAAGCAGCCACAACCACCATCGGTAGGAATGTGGCTTAAAAGAGTAGAACAGTTAAATCACATGGAGGTTTTGGTTTGGACATCCCGGCAAAAACGAGGGATATATCTGAAAACATGGTCCTTATGGAATCCTTTCATTAATACAGAAGAGGGTAGAACCCTTATAGACGTGAATCCTAATGATTAAAAAATAAAGAGGTTGTTATTAGAGTCCCGATAGGTGGAGAGGTTAACCGGGGGGGGGGGGAGGAGGTGCGAGGCGGGTTCCGTCCTTCCCCCACCCCTTCTCATATTCTTTATTTCTCCTTTTTTTTTGCTTTGTTTGATTTAGTTGGGTTTAAAAATTGAGAGGTAAGAGAGAGCTTGACACTTTAGGATTACATAGGGAGAACCCCCCAGAAGGGAATTGGAGATGTATTATGACTTGGTATAGGAGGTGTCATGATCAGTGTCATTGCCTGGGTCACCTGCTGGTGGTGCTATTGCTTTCAGCACCAAAGGGTGCAGTTCTGGTGGCCACCAGCGGGTGTCTCCCATTTGTCTGGAGCCGAAATCATCTCCTGCAATCAGGCGTCACCTGAGACTGATTGCAGGAGGTGTGTATAAATACCCAGCAGACACTAAAGCATTGGCTCTGGTATTGTCTTGGAACCCAGACCTGTATGCCTGAACCTGAACCTGAACCTGAACCTGAACCTGAACCTTGTGACCTGTTATCTGTTACCTTGTATCCTGTGTTCCTGAACCCTGCATCCATCCCTGGACCCCTGCCTCTGTACCTTGTATCCTGTGTTCCTGAACCCTGCATCCATCCCTGGACCCCTGCCTCTGTACCTTGTATCCTGTGTTCCTGAACCCTGCATCCATCCCTGGACCCCTGTCTTGCAGACTCATCCCTTCCTCCTGTTGTCCCTTCCGGCTCCCTGTTCAATCGGACTGATCTCTCGTGTATGACCCTGGCTTGATTACATTTACGCTTTAATCTCTAAACTGTATTCACGTTGGTGTAGGGAGTTGTTTTGTGTGTCACTGTGGTTGTTTGCTGGTTGCCTTTATTGTTTTAGGAATTATCCTTTCAATAAACTCATATATATATTTACTTACCTTGTGCCTAGTTCCTTTAGTGCAGCCCACTGATCTGCGTACCCTGTGCTGGATGCCCTGTTAGGCATCCGTGACAGGAGGTGACTTTTGATATGATGTAATAAGGGGACTAAAAGGAGATAGTTGATTTTGATATATTCAGATCTTAGTCCCCGGAAGAAAACAAATTTACTTGTGTATTCGTTTAGTAGATTGATATGTATAATAGGCTGTATTTGGTGTGGTAAAGTGTAAGCCTTCTTTTTCTTCTTTTCTTTGAAAATAAATAAAATGAAAATTTGAAAAAAAAAAAAGACTGGGGGGACCACTGGATCTAGATATTCAGCCTGTCACCCAGTACAGCAGTTGATTGTAGATCTCAAGAGAAAAAAAGGAAAAAATTGCCAGGACCAAAGATCATGGCAGGGATCAAGGCAAGTCCTTATTCCTGACTAGGCAGAAAAAAACGGAAGGCCTATAGATGAGAGGGGGATGTATACCAACTAAGACTGCCCAAAGGCGTAGCCAAGTCTTTTTTCTGCCTTGTGTTATACTCCTGTAGGGTCCATCAATGAACGAAAGAGAAAATCATTTTTTTTATTTTTTTTATTTCAGCCTACTAGTACTAGCTAACTGTGTATGGCCATCTTAAGATTCTTCTTCTTTAAAGTTGGCTCAGACAAAGTATTAGCTCTCTGTTTATTTTCCATGTACACAAAATCTTATGTAATAGAAGAGTTTCATTTTTTTTTATTATTGTGCTGAGGTTTATACATGTTTGTGAGACTCTTACTTGTCACACAGCAATCAAAGCATATTTTATGGGTACAAGAAAGCTTTGGTTTTATTTAACCATGCCCCGTCAAGCCCCTTCCACTGTTAATGCAATTCGCTATGGCATTCTACTCACACCACATTATTGCTCTGCTTGGGGTGCCCAAAGGTACATCAAGGCTTTTACAATCCTAGCAACACCCCTGCACATCATGTTTCCTTAATTGTTAGATAATTGGAGAGTCAAGGAGCATTGCATGATGCAATGTGGTCTCTGGAAATTAATAACTGCATTGTTTGGGGAGAAGCATGTGTGGGTGGGACGATATGCATACGCTCACCAATGCCCAGGACTAGATGAAGGCTGCGGTCATGTGGAAGTCTAACATTAAGGGAGTTCCCTGACTTAGAGTTGAATCTTAACACTGTGTGTAGTAATAAAGTGCAGAGCTCCTCTGAAAAAAGACTATCCCATGTCACTACACACTTTATGTTGATGTATGCTGCATTAGGAGGGATGCTGCCGAACCCACGCCCTCTTCACCAGTCCAGCGTACCTCTGTTACCTCACTCCCAGTAACAGAATGGGGTCCTGCTTGCGCGGACCTCCTACGTGCACTTATTAACTCCTTCCGTCCCCTACCATGTGACCATGTCTTGGATCTCCATAACGTAGATTTGGATTTGGTTGCTACTGGAAACCGACCACTAAGGAGGGAGTCACAACATTGATCCCCTCACTACCAGAAGACTTGTCATCTTTACCAGGTACCACGCCTAATGACTGGTTGCTTTGTGTCGTGAACTAGTGCTTAGTTACCCATAGCACCTACACTGCTTCTCTTGCTTTACTTGCCGAGTAGACTTTTCGTAGCAGCTGAGCTTCATACTCCAAATGTGCTTTACAGACCCTGGTTATTTTGATACGCCAGAACCAACATGCACCCCCTAAAATAACTTTGAGCCAGGCTCAGAACAGTTGATGCAACTTTACTTAACCACTTCCCGCCCGGCCTATAGCAAAATGTCGGCCGGGCGGTGGTTGCATTATCCTGACTGGGCGTCTATTGACGTCCTGCAGGATAACAGCCGCTGCGCGATCGGTGGTGCGGTGTGTAAGTCTGACACAACGCTACACCGATCTTGGTAAAGAGCCTCCGATGGAGGCTCTTTACCACGTGATCAGCCATGTCCAATCACGGCTGATCACGATATAAACAGAAAGAGGCGTTGATCGGCTCTTCCTCACTCGCGTCTGACAGATGCGAGTAGAGGAGAGCCAATCGGCGGCTCTCCTGACAGAGGGGGTTTGCGCTGATTGTTCATTAGCGCAGCTCCCCCTCGGATGCCCACACTGGACCACCAGGGAAGCGGCCAGGACCACCAGGGAAGCCTTCAACATGTGGATGGCCAGGTACATACCGCATGGCCATCTGCATGTTCCAAAACATGCAAAATATGTGCCAATCAGTGCCCACAAATGGGCACTGACTGGCACCATAATACTACAATAAAAAAACAGTGATGCCCAGCAATGCCACCCACCAGTAATCAGTGCCACTCATCAGTGTACCTCAGTGCCACTTATCAGTGCCCATCCGTGCTTATCAGTGCCCACCTATCAGTGCCCATATGTGCCACCTATCAGTGCCACCCATATGTACCCATCAGTGCCACCCATAAGTACCCATCAGTGCTGCCTATGAGTGCCCATCAGTGCTGCCTATGAGTGCCCTTCAGTGCCGCCTATGAGTGCCCATCAGTGCCGCATACCAGTGCCACCTATCAGTGCCACCTATCAGTGCCAATCAGTGCTGCCTATCAGTGCCCATCAGTGCCGCCTATCAGTGCCCATTATCAGTGCTTATCAGTGCCACCTCATCAGTGCCACCTCATTGGTGCAACCTCATCAGTGCCTATCAGTGCCGCCTTATCAGTGCCAGTCATTGCAGCTATATCAGTGCCCGTCATTGAAGAAGAAAACGTATTTATTTACAAAAAAATTAACAGAAACAAATAAAAACTTTTTTTTTCACATTTTTTATTCGTTGCACTAAAAATAAAAATCGAAGAGGTGATCAAATACCACCAAATTAAAGCTCTATTTGTGGGAACAAATGATAAAAAATTTGTTTGGGTACAGTGTTGCATGACCGCGCAATTGTCATTTAAATTGTGACAGCGCTGAAAGCTCAAAATTGGCTTGGGCAGGAAGGTGCGTAAGTGCCTGGTATTGAAGTGGTTATTAAAAAACTTTTAACATTACAGTCCATGATGAACCTTAGCTTCAGAATAACCCTTAGCATTGCAGTTCATGATGAACCTTAGGTTCAGAATAACCCTAACTATTCCTAACTGGCTGCCCAGGCATACTCCTACAAGATAGTAGGTCATTTTGTCTTTTTACATGATTTGGTCATTCTCCGGATCCCCAGTGCCTTCGGTGGACTGCAAAGATGCAGCAGTCCCAGCAGCTACGGCATGTCACTTTCCATATGGCCGAACCAGTGAGAAGAAGCCAAAGAGCCTCCCTGTGAAGTAGCTGGAGATTACATGCTGTGGCTTGGCCTCTCTCTTTTTTCCAAGCAGGCAGCAGCTGCCTGTGCAGAGTCCTTCCCCTTTTTATTTACAGCACAGGAGAGAGGGCAGAGCTCACAAAGATCAGGAACTGCAGAGACAAGTTTAACCCCTTCCCAGCCTGGGTAGCCTGTTTCAGTTGATTACAGAAAACATTCCACTTGTAGGCAACCTGCCTATACTTGCCCTCCCAGCTGCGACCATTCCACAATAACTTAGAATGAAAAACAGCATAAAAGGACATTAAACAGCATAGCAACTGTGCAACAACAATAAAACAACAGTTCAATAACCGGAAACCGGTAAAACAGTAAAGTATTTTTTAAACACAATATGCAGGGTAACTTGTCCTGAAAGTCCAGGAATTGAAGAATCCAGAAGACTGGTGGTATCCAACAGTTCATCGGTGGGCATTGCCTCCACTGTGGGTTCAAGCATCGCGGCTTCTGCCAGGTCTGCAGATTCCTGGGGACAGGTGGCCACATATGCAGGATCCTGGACAGGCAGCTCTTCTGCAGCAGGTGTAGCGGTTGGCAGCTCAACCCAAGATTCATGCATTGGTAAAACAGGCTGCATTGGGGACATAGGCCGCATTGGGGACACAGGCTGCATTAGGGACACAGGCTGCATTGGTGGCACAGGCTGCATTGGTGACACTACAATGGCGTCCCTAGGGGGGGCCAGAGGGGGCCCTGGCCTCCCCAACATTATGCTGTGCCCCACCATGTGCCTCCCCCCCCAAAAAAATAAATAATAATTTTTATTTTTTTTGCTATTTTGTATTTTGCTCGGGCTGCTCCTGGGGTAACAGTCTATCCTGAGAGGGAGAGGGTCCCCAGTCAGCTCCTGTGGGGGATTCCTCCCCCCTCCCTCTGCTCGCTGACACTGCATAATGAGAGCGCTCACACAACCACAGCCACCCAATCTGCTCCTTCCCCTGCATCCTCATTGGCACGGAGAAGAGCGAGTTGCAGGAAGGACTCCACGAGCACTGTGGGGAGGGGGGGCACAAGCCTTCATCTCAGTTACTGAAAAAACAGACTGATTTCTCCCGTCCTTAGGACAGGAGAACCAGCCTGTAAATTCCAAGAGTGGTGACTGCAAGCTGAGCCGAGTGTCAGTCTATGACACTCTTTCACAGCCCATCGAGTCCAGCCACCCCCCCTCACTCTCCTCACATACGAGCAGAGAGGAAAACAGCTCCTCCTTCCATTCCCGCCCACACTATCCCGGCGTGCTGTATCTGAAGAGAGGGGATGTGTGGGCGGAAAATATGAAAATCAGCAGCATTCCTGGCTGTGTGTGACTGATGCCTGAGATTCTAGCCTGGACCGTGGGTAAGTGTGTGCACTGCAGTACACTGTAATCACTGAACTGCATTATCTCCATCCCTTCTCTCCCCCATCTGTCTCCCTCCCCCTCTTCTGTTCTTTTAAGACCTTCACAATTTACTTTCACTTTCAGTTAGGCAGGTAATATACGGTGCAAATTTCTTTCCTGCATCCACAGATTGCAGGAAAGAAACTTGCATAATTCCCCTATCAACACAGACAGTGCTGACAGGGGAATATCCCTCCTGCCCAGCAATTGTATTCTCCCGACAAACAGTGATTATCACTAGTGGCTATAGCAACCACTGGTGATAATCATAAGAGAATCTGCTCATTAATGGTTCAAATCTCAGCCAGTTCCTGCTGAACCAGCTGAGATTTAAACTGTCTATGTCTGGTCTTAGCTCTTAGGCCGGGTTCACACTGGTCCGACAAACGCTCCGACATGAGCTCATGTCGCATGACGTGTGAAAATCAATGTTTCCCTATGAGAGCCGTCTTAACTGGTCCGACACAAGTCCGTCCGACTTTGAAAATGCTCCCTGCACTACTTTGGTCCACCATTGATCCTACTGCAGCCCATTGAATATCATTGAAGTCGGATCAAAGTAGGATACTTGTCCTAACCATCCGACATTTGACATCCGACATGGTGATTACAGCAGCAGTAAAAGGAATTTATCTCACACTGGGATTGTTTTGATTGGTCAAAGGACAAGTCAGACTAGCACAAAGTCGGATCAAAGTAGTATCCTGTTCATAAAAGTCGGATGGATGTCGGACCAATGTAGGATCAATGTAGGACTGATGTCGCAGAGCAAAGTAGGATGAAAGTTGTATGACTGTCGTGTCATACCAGTGTGAACCCAGCCTTAGGCAGCCCATACATTGATCACTTTTTTCATTCAATTATTAGGTTGAATGAAAAAAAAAAAGAAATGATCCAATTCCCCCATCTACACATTATAGGTGGATGGGGGAATCCTCCCAGTGTGGACCAGTGCTGGAACAACCAGAGTTGCTGTCCTGTCCCGGCTATTCACAGCGCTGGTCTCTGTCTCCATGGTAGCAGTGGCAGCATATTGGAACCCAGTGCTGGTTACTTTATGGGGCTGATGTACAGTAAGGTGACCAGATTTTTAAAATGAAATCCGGGGACATATTTTAATTTTATTTTTTTATTGGCTAATGGTAAACTATTTTATAAGCATATTTTCCTCAAATGATATATGCAGTGTATGTAGTGTTTATGGAATGATTGTATGATATATACGTTTCTTTCCCACATTTCGTCCATGAGATGAAAAAATAAATACTTATTATAAAGAGAAGATAGAGAAAAACTTGGGAGGGATGGGGTCCCAAAATTTAAATCCAATCCAGGCAGGGGTGGCTCCAGACAATGTTTTTTTGGGGTGCTATGGTGGTGCTTGAAGTAAAACTGAGGGTGCTAATGCGGTGCGCTACCACACACCTGTGGGAGTGGCCAGCAAGTGACAGTTTCATCATGGCGTCCAATGATGATCAGTAGGTCCTGGCCTCTGTATACCAATAAAAAGCCAAAAAATGCAGCACAACCCTACACTTCATTTATACATTTCTACAAATGAACTTATAAGTGAAATGGTAAAACCTATAAATGAATATCCAATGCAAATCAACCAATGTATTGCAATTTAGTAGTGATGATGTCACCTCCTCTGCAAAAATATTTTGAGAATTTGCAGAGCAAATAATGGTGAAACCCCCTACATACAAAAATAATAACAGAGACGCAAATCAACCCATGTATTAGAATATAGTAGTAATGGTGTCACCCTCTCTGCAAAAGGTAAGAAATATTGCAGAGCTGCAATGTGCAAATCGTGGTAAAGCCACCTATATATAATCATAATAATGATAATAATAAAATGTACGCTTGATGTATATATTTTACATTTTATTATTCTGATTATATATAGGTGGTTTCACCACTATTTGCACATTGCAGCTCTGAAAAATGTATTACCTCTTGCAGAGAGGGTGACAACATCACTACTATGTTCTAATACATGGGTTGATTTGTGTCTTTGTTAGTATTATTATTGTATGTAGGGGGTGTCACCGCTATTTGCACATTGAAGCTCTGCAATTTCTCAAAATATTTTTGCAGAGGGGGTGACACCATCACTACTATATTGCAATACATTGGTTGATTTTCACTGGATATTCATTTATAGGTTTTACTATTGCACTTATAAGTCCATTTGTACAATTTTATAGATGAAGTATAGGGCAGCGCTGCATTTTTTGCTTTTTATTGATTTGCGTTAGATGAGGGAACCAGCTAAAAAGATTCTCTTATTGCTTTTGAGATATTTTTAGTTGCATGGTAATTGATTTACCTGATTTGTTATGTCCTCTGTATACTGGTAACCACTGGCCATGCATATTGGTGGTCAGTGTGCCCCCTGTATGCTGGTGCTACATGCAGAGTGCAGGTGGGTGCTGGATGCAAGGCTCAAGAGGATGCCATGTAGAGAGTGCAAGGTTCAGGAGTGCGTTTTGGAAAGAGTGATGGTCAGAGACTGCAGACATACTACAGGAGATGTTCAGAGACTGCTGATGTTATACAGGAAACAGTCAGAGACTGCGGATATAATACAGGGGACGGTCAGAGACTGTGGATATTATACAGGAGAGAGACTGCGGATATTATACAGGAGAGAGACTGCGGATATAATACAGGAGACGGTCAAAGACTGCGGATATTATACAGGAGAGAGACTGTGGCTATAATACAGGAGACGGTCAGAGACTGCGGATATTATACAGGAGAGAGAGAGCGGATATTATACAGAAGAGAGACTGCGGATATTATACAGGAGAGAGACTGCGGATATAATACAGGAGACGGTCAGAGACTGTGGATATTATACAGGAGAGAGACTGCGGATATTATACAGGAGAGAGACTGCGGATATTATACAGGAGAGAGACTGCGGATATTATACAGGAGAGAGACTGCAGATATTATACAGGCAAGTAGTGATGAGCCGAACACCCCCGGGTTCGGTTCGCACCAGAACCCGCGAACGGACCGAAAGTTCGTACGAACATTAGAACCCTATTAAATACAATGGATGCGAACGTTCGAATTCTAAAGTGCTAATTATAACAACTATTATGCATGTTATTGTCCTAAAAAGGGTTTGGGAACCCGGGTTGTGCACCAGGGGACATGTATCAATGCAAAAAGAAGTTTTAAAAACGGTCGTTTTTCGGGAGCAGTCATTTTAATGATGCATAAAGTGAAAAAAAAAAAAGTCAAATATTCCTTTAAATATCGTACCTGGGGGGTGTCTAAAGTATGCCTGTGAAGTGTCACGTGTTTCCCGTGTTTAGAACTGTCCCTGCACAAAATGACACTTCTAAAGGAAAAAAAAGCCATTTAAAACTGCTTGCGGCTTTAATGTAATGTCTGCTCCCGGTAATATGGATGAAAATCTTTAAGAAAAATGGCATAGCTACCCCATGACCCCCCCCCCCTACCCCAGCCCATTACCAGCCCCTTTGGGTCTTGTATGGATATTAAGGGGAACCCCGCACATAAAATAAAAAAGGCCCTATATACTCTGAACAGCCGTATACAGGCGGTGCATACAAGACAGGGACTGTAGGTTTGTTCTTATGTAGAATCTGTCTGTAATTTTGAACAGGTACATTGTTTAAGTGTAGCTCCAGCCCAAAAATCTATTTTTAAACTTTTTGGAAAACATAGGTAAGGGTTATCACCCCTGTAACATTTGTTTTGCTGTCTGTGCCCCTGTTCAGAACATTTCACCTCACTTTCCGTCCCAATGACAACTGTTTTTGAAATGTGGTGTTTTTCTTGAAACAAGGATTGCTGATAAAGCATCAGTACAGAGGAGACACCTTTCTCCCATATTAATTCTTACAGGAGAGAATTTTCCTTCCAAGGGGTAGATTTCCTCTCACTTCCTGTTGTCTTCTTGCGTTTGCAAGTAGGAGTCGTTTGTAAGTTGGATGTTTGAAAGTAGGGACCTGCCGTATATACTCTGCAGAAATAGGCCCCTTAGTTGTTGGTGTTGGCACAACACTGTAAGCACTCACAGTTACTCTTGGTTGGTGCTGGAACGCCCTGCTGTCAACTATTATATCAGGAATTTTAATTACATATAATTGTTGAACAGTGGTAGTAAAAATTGGGCCTTTGATGGTGGTGCTGGTGCCACAACACTGTAAGCCCTCAGAGTTACTCTTGGTGGGTGCAGGAATGGGCCCTGCTGTGAATTATTAGATCAAGAATTGTAATTACATGCCCCTTTTGAACGGGGGCTGAAAAATTGGGCCTTTCGTGGTGGTGGTGGTGGTGGCGTTGCCACAACACTGTAAGCCCTCAGAGTTACTCTTGGTGGGTGCAGGAATGGGCCCTGCTGTGAATTATTAGATCAAGAATTGTAATTACATGCCCCTTTTGAACAGGGGCTGAAAAATTGGGCCTTTCGTGGTGGTGGTGGTGGTGGCGTTGCCACAAAACTGTAAGCCCTCAGAGTTACTCTTGGTGGGTGCAGGAATGGGCCCTGCTGTGAATTATTAGATCAAGAATTGTAATTACATGCCCCTTTTGAACAGGGGCTGAAAAATTGGGCCTTTCGTGGTGGTGGTGGTGGCGTTGCCACAACACTGTAAGCCCTCAGAGTTACTCTTGGTGGGTGCAGCAATGGGCCCTGCTGTGAATTATTAGATCAAGAATTGTAATTACATGCCCCTGTTGAACAGGGGCTGAAAAATTGGGCCTTAGGCACTGGTGGCACAACACTACAACCCCTCACAGATACTGTACTTGGAGCACAGCAATGAGCCCTGTTGCAAAGTATTGCTTCAAAAATTGTAATGACACGCCCCTGTTAAACAGGGGCTGAAAAATTGGGCCTTAGGCACTGGTGCCACAACACTCCAACCCCTCACAGATACTGTACTTGGAGCACAGCAATGAGCCCTATGGCAAATTATTGCTAAAAAAATTGTAATTACACGCCCCTGTAAAACAGGGGCTGAAAAATTGGGCCTTAGCCACTGGTGGCGGCACCCATAAACAAAAATGATCTTCCAAGCTATCATCATCAATCGTATCATTGAGGACTCGGAGGAGGAGGATAGCCAGTCAACATAACAGCACAGGCACTCAGCATCAGCATCAGTCTTGAAGGGATGTGACATGTTAAAATCAATTAGTCTGTTATATCAGCATCAGGTGTGTGGTAGCTGGTGGTGATCCAAGACTGGTTCATCTTGTTGAAAGTCAGTCGATCAACCGAGTCGGTGGACAGGCGCACCCTGTGATCCGTGACATATTCTCCAGCAGCACTGAATGTGCGTTCCGAAAGAACGCTGGATGCAGGACAGGCCAGTAGCTCAATTGCATACTGTGCAAGCTCTGGCCAGTGATCCATCCTCAAGACCCAGTAAGCCAGAGGATTTTCGGTGGGGAAGGTGTCCAAGTCTGACCTTGCCCCTAGATATTCCTGCACCATGTTTATCAGACGCTGGCGATGGTTGCTGGAACCGATCATACTTTGGGGCTGCGGACTAAAGAATTGTCTGAACGCATCGGTCAGACGGCCACCTTCCCCACCGCTCCTTCTTTGACTGGCCGAAGCCTCAGCAACTCGTTGTCCAGGACCAGGAGTTTGTAACCTCCCAGTCTCTGGGAACGCGTTGCACAGACCTTTCTGCAAGGCCTCCCGGAGTTGTCTCATCCTCTGCTCCCTCTGCGACGGTAACATAAGGTCCGCAACCTTACCCTTGATCAAGGAGAGTGGCCAGCCAGTAATGGTCCCTCTCCTTGATCCGAAGAATACGAGGATCCTTCCGCAGACTTTGCAGGATCAGGGAGGCCATGCAGCGTAGGTTTGCTGAGGCATTCGCTCCGGAGTCCTCTGGGTCACTAAGGACGACATGATCCGCAGCCACCTCCTCCCAGCCACGTACAAGTCCACTGGTTTCTTGGGACTGTAAATCATCCCTAAAAGACTGCTGCTGATGATGCTGAGTGCCAGCCTCCACCTCCATGCTGACACAATCCTCCTCCTCCTCCTCCTCCTCCTCCTCCTCCTCTTCCTGTGCGATGGGTGGGACAGAAGGAACACTGTCTGGGTAAAGGGGGCCTTGAGAGGCAAGGAAGTCCTCCTCTTCCTGCCTCTGTTCTGCCTCAAGTGCCCTGTCCATTATTCCACGCAGCGTGTGCTCCAACAGGTGGACAAGAGGTACAGTGTCACTGATGCATGCACTGTCACTGCTCACCATCCTCGTGGCCTCCTCAAATGGTGCCAGGACAGTGCATGCATCCCTGATCATGCCCCACTGGCGTGGAGAAAAAAAACCAAGCTCCCCTGACCCTGTCCTGGTGCCGTAGTCGCACAGGTACTCATTGATGGCCCTCTGCTGCGTGTGCAGCCGCTGCAGCATGGCCAACGTTGAGTTCCACCTGGTGGGCATGTCACATATAAGGCGGTTCTTGGGCAGGTTCAACTCCTTTTGCAGCTCAGCCAGGCGAGCACTGGCATTATAAGATCTGCGGAAATGCACACAGACTTTCCTGGCCTGCCTCAGGACATCCTGTAAGCCCGGGTACCTGCCCAAGAACCGCTGCACCACCAGGTTAAGGACGTGAGTCACACAGGGCACATGGGTCAGTTGTCCCTGTCGGAGGGCGGAGAGGAGGTTGGTGCCATTGTCGCAAACCACCATTCCTGGCTTAAGCTGGCGTGGCGTCAACCACCTCTCGGCCTGGCCCTGCAGAGCAGACAGGACCTCTGCCCCAGTGTGGCTTCTGTCCCCCAAACACACCAGCGCAAGCACGGCATGGCATCTTTTTGCCTGCGTACTTGCGTAGCCCCTTGAACGCCTACGGAGCACCGCTGGTTCCGAGGACAAACCACAGGAAGAGGCCATGGAGGAAGAAGAAGAGGAGGGGGTGGAGGAGAGAGGTGTGTCACAACCAGTAGTAGCATTTTGGAGGCGGGGCGGTGGAACAACCTCCAACACTACTGCACCTTGTCCTGCATCCTTCCCAGCTGCCAAAAGAGTGACCCAATGGGCCGTGAAAGAAAGGTAACGTCCCTGTCCATGCCTGCTGGACCATGAGTCAGCGGTAATATGCACCTTACCGCTGACCGCCCTGTCCAGCGAGGCCAAGACATTGCCTTCCACATGCCGGTAGAGAGCCGGAATAGCCTTCCGTGAGAAAAAGTGGCGTTTGGGAACCTGCCACTGAGGAACCGCACATTGCACAAACTCACGGAAGGGGGCCGAGTCTACCAACTGAAAAGGCAGCAGTTGAAGCGCTAGCAATTTAGCCAAGCTAGCATTCAACCGCTGGGCATGTGGATGGCTGGGAGTGAACTTCTTTCGACGGTCCAGCAGCTGGGGCAGGGAAATTTGCCTGCTAGAATCGGACGTCGGTGTACGGCTAGCAGAGTGGCCGCAAGTACTTGGCTGTGACACACCTAATTCTACACCTTCATTCCTCTCAGTGCATGTTTCAGAGAGGACTGAAGTTATAGTGGGGTTGGAGATCCCAGCTGATGCGGTGCAAGGAGAGGTCCGCTTTGTTCTTTGGTGTGGGTCTTTGAGGTAGGCTTGCCAACGAGCTGCATGGCAGGTCAACATATGTCTGGTCAGGCATGTGGTACCCAAGCGGCTGATGTTTTGGCCACGCGATATACGCTTGAGACATATGTTGCAAACGGCAGCTGTGCGATCTGATGCACTAGCCTCAAAAAAGGCCCACACCAAAGAACTTTTTGAATGACGGGCAGAGGCAGCGCCCTGCACAGGCGGAGCTCTGCGGTGTGATTCCGTCGGTGTACTGCCCTTACGCTGGCCACCAAAGGGCATCCTGCATCGTTGGAGATGTGCCTCCTCCTCATCCTCCTCCTCCTCCTCTCTCCTATTAGGCACCCACGTGGAGTCAGTGACCTCATCATCCCCTCCCTCCTCATCACTGGAGCCAATCTGGCAGTATGCTGCAGCTGCTGGAACATGACTGCCAGATTGGTGTCCTTCTTGAGCATCCCCTCTGTCTGCTCTCACGCTACTGCCTTCCTGTAGCTGGGTTTCATCATCAGACCCTTCGAAACGCTGGGCATCCTCCTGGAGCATGTACCCAACACTGTGCTCAAACAGTTCGGGGGACTCCTCAGGAGGAGGACATGGTGGGTCTAGGAAAGGAGTGACTGATGATGAGTCTGACATTGATACCAGGGAAGAGGACGCTTTGGCAGCTGCTTTGCCAGTACCCTGAGCCTGGGTGAGAGAGGATGAGGAGGAGGAGGAGGGCTTGGTCATCCACTCTACCAAGTCTTCGGCATGATGTGGCTCAACATGTCCAGCTGCCGAAAAGGACAAGCGTGTCCCATGGCCATGTGCTGATGACAATGCACCGCGTCCACGACCAGCACTGTTGCCCCCAGACACAGAGCCTGCTTGCCCTCTTTTATTGCCTCCTGACTGTCTGCCTCTCCTTGTTTGCCTTCCAGACATTCTAATAGATGGCCTGCAGGGAGATGGGAAAAAAGCAATAAGGGCTACCTTCAGGTGTCCTTCTCTGTCCCTTTACTTAAGGATTTCTAAATATGGTTGAGGATGATTGCTTTTGCACAGAATAGCACAACGACAATTTCCCTGACTGTCCAAAAAACAAGGATTTCAAAGATGGTTGATGAGGAATGCTTTAGCACACTATAGCACAAGGAGAATTTCCCTCACTGTCCTTCCCTGTCCCTAGAAACAAGGATTATCACAGTGAAAGAAACTGACACTCTTCCTACTGTGACAGCAGGAAGGTAAAGTCACCTGGTTGCATCCAGGGGGGTAGATATATTTCGCCCAGATTCAGGCTTTACGCCGACTTATACAACTAGGTGGAGAGTTGTATAAGGCTAGTGGGCTCATGGATGACTCATACCTCTAGGGAGAGTGTGGGGCGTCGTGCAGACAGAGATGAGGAGACCAGCTGAACCTTGTCAGCTCATTTAGGCCTCTATAAGAACTCCCAGCTTCATTAGATGTTAGCTCATGCCTGGAACCAGACCTGTGTGGACTGTCTAGGGAGAGTGAACCCCTGTGCGGTGAGACAAAGCCTGTGTGGCTATTTGCTTGGACATTTAAAACCAGGGACTTAGGGACTAGGACAGCACTAGGCTGATCCCAGTTGTTAGTTAGGAAACCTGTATGTTTAGTCAGAGGTCAAGTTGACCAGGATTTATTTTATTTATGTTTCTTTTGCTTTGCTGTGTTTTGTCACTGTAAATATAAAATAAACCGCACCTTTTTGATTTTGAAAACCACAACCTCCGTTTGCTGGGCCTGTTTTTGTCTGGGGAGCCCATCCCGGGGGTCACACACACCCGCTGCCGAGCTAACCCCCTCACAGTTGGTGGAGAATGCGGGCAGTTTTTTTTTAAGCCAGCATGGAGGAGATACTGAAACAGCTGGCTCTAGCAAATGCCAATCAACAGCAGACAAATGCAGGTTTGCAAAGGAGCCTTGCAGCCCAGCAGCAAGCTCATCAACAGAGCCTTGCAGCCCAGCAGCAAGCTCACCAACAGAGTCTGGAAGCTCAGCAACAAGCCCAGCAGCAATCTGAGGCCCGCTTCATAGACCTGTTACAGAAGCAAGAGCAGAGACTACAACAAATGGAAGCAGTAATGCAGCAACGTCCGCAGACCAGTGAGGAAAGCCGTCCCACTAATACCGCGTCCTTTGGGGTGAGTCGTTTATTGACAAAAATGACTGGAGAGGATGATCCAGAGGTATTTTTGACCACATTTGAAAGGACCGCTGAAAGAGAAAAGTGGCCTGAGGAGCAGTGGGCTGGACTGGTGGCTCCTCTGTTAACTGGTGAATCGCAGAAAGCTTACTATGACCTAGAGCCTAACCAAGCAAAAGACTATGTGATGCTAAAAGCTGAAATTTTGGCAAGGCTGGGTGTCACCCAGGCTGTCCGGGCTCAGCGTGTGCATAACTGGACTTTCCAGCTTGGAAAACCCCCCAGGTCTCAAATGTATGATCTCATTCACCTGAGCAGAAAGTGGCTACAGCCAGAGACTTTGTCCGCACCAAAGATTGTGGAACGTGTTGTAATGGATCGGTTTTTGAGAGCTCTTCCTACTGCCATCCAAAAGTGGGTAAGCCATGGAGACCCAGAAACGGCCGGTAAACTTGTGGATCGGGTAGAGAGATACTTGGCTGCAGAGAACCTGACGGCCTCTTCCAGAGACACTCAGACTTTCCACCCTAAGACCAGACCATCCCCAGGGGCGGATAAGAGGATTCCAAGGGGTGAGGGTGGAGAGAGTGAGAGGGTGGGAGCTCTACCCCAAGTTTGGCGAGAACAGCCTGGGAAATCAGCGGCTCAAGAGGCGGCAAGAAGGATCATTTGCTACCGCTGCCGGCAAGCGGGACATATTGCAGCCAATTGCCCGGTTGTGGAGGAACCCATGCAGTGTGACTTTCTGACGGGCAGACGTCAGTCGCTGTGTGCGACAGTCGCATGCACTGCCATTCGAGGAACTGAGAAACATTTATGCAAAATGTGTGTTAATGGTAGAAATGTTGTGGTATTGCTGGATTCAGGTAGCCTTGTGACCCTGATAAAGGCTGAGTTAGTTAAAACAGAGGTCTTTGGGAATAGCAAGGTAGCTGTTATTTGTGTGCATGGGGACACCCGAGAGTATCCAGTGACTACAGTGTGTTTCGAGACCCCCAAAGGTACCCTCTCTCATCCAGTGGGCTTAGTATCTCAGTTACCGCATGACGCCATTGTGGGAAGGGATTTTCCGAAGTTCTGGGAACTGTGGGATGATCCTGAGCCCCCCACTGGTGCCCCTATGTACCAGGAATGTGATAGCCAGAACTCCCCTGAGAGTGGTGAGGACTCTCCGGAATTTCCCTTATCAGTATTGGCAGGGGAGACTCAAGAAACTGGAGAGGAGCCCACCTCCTCAGACGAAAACCTACCGTCTGTGGAGTTTTCTGATCTTGAGGTTCACAGGGAAAACTTTGCCACAGAACAGTTGAAAGACCCCGCCCTAATAAAGGCACGGGAAAACGTAGTGAAAATAGATGGCGAGTTAGTGAACCCAGATAATACCTGCACTTACCCATACTTCAGCGTAGAGAAGGACCTACTGTATCGGGTGGCAAAAAGGGCAGAAGAAACCGTTGAGCAGCTTGTGGTGCCCAAACCTTACAGGAAGTTGGTGTTGGAGTTGGCCCATGGGCACATTCTTGGAGGTCATCTGGGGACAGAGAAAACCCGAGAGAGGGTATTACAGAGATTCTATTGGCCGGGGGTGATGAAGGACATAGAAAATTATTGTTCCTCCTGCCCTGTGTGTCAGAGGTCGGCCCCGATGCCACATTTCCGTAGCCCGCTGGTCCCTCTACCCATCATTGAGGTCCCGTTTGAGAGGATCGCCATGGATTTGGTAGGGCCTATAATCAAGTCCGCTAGGGGGCACCAGTACATATTAGTTATAATGGACTATGCCACCCGTTATCCAGAAGCGATCCCTCTCCGAAATACCTCGGCCAAAACCATAGCCAAAGAGCTATCTCTTGTGTTTAGCCGGGTGGGTATTTGTAAAGAACTGCTTACGGACCAAGGTACACCCTTTATGTCCCGGGTTATGAAGGAGCTGTGTAAATTGTTCAAAGTGACGCAATTACGTACATCTGTGTATCACCCCCAAACCGATGGGCTGGTTGAAAGATTCAACAAAACCCTAAAACAAATGTTGAAGAAAGTGGTGGATAGAGATGGAAAGGATTGGGACTGTCTACTTCCTTATCTGATGTTTGCTATTAGGGAGGTGCCCCAATCCTCTACGGGATTCTCCCCCTTTGAGTTACTGTATGGGAGACACCCAAGAGGGCTGTTGGATATTGCCAAGGAAACTTGGGAAAGTGAGAGTTCTCCCCACAGGAGTGTGATTGAGCATGTCGCCCTGATGCAAGACCGAATTGCACAGGTAATGCCCATCGTGAAGGAACATTTGGCCCAAGCGCAGTTAGCACAGCAGAGAGTGTACAACCGTGGAGCCAAGACCCGTACCTTTTCCCCGGGGGATAGGATACTGGTACTTGTCCCTACGGTTGAAAGTAAATTCCTTGCCAAATGGCAAGGCCCCTATGAGATAATGGAAAAAGTGAGCGAAGTGAATTACAAGGTCAGACAACCAGGAAGGCGAAAGCCCGAACAGATCTATCACGTTAATCTGTTGAAAGCCTGGAGGGATAGAGAGTCCCTAGTCGCAGACACTTGGTCACCAGCTCAAACTGGTTGCGTGATTCCTGAGGTTGGAATAGCAGCCACCTTGTCACAACCCCAACAACAGGAGGTTAAGGAGTTTGTGCTTCGCAACAAGGAGGTATTCTCTGAGCTGCCGGGACAAACATCTGGGGTAGAGCATGACATCATTACCCCGCCCGGTGAAAGGGTGAAGTTAAAACCCTATCGGATCCCAGAGGCCCGACGGGAGGCAATACGGGAGGAAGTACAGAAAATGCTGAACTTAGGGGTGATAGAGGAGTCCCAAAGTGATTGGTCTAGTCCCATTGTGTTGGTGCCTAAACCGGATGGGAGCTGGCGATTTTGTAACGATTTTCGTCAGTTGAACAAAGTTACAAAATTTGACACCTACCCCATGCCACGTATAGATGAGTTGATCGACCGGCTGGGAACAGCCCGATACATGACGACTCTTGACCTCACAAAAGGGTATTGGCAAATCCCCCTGGCCAAGTCGGCCAAAGAGAAAACCGCATTTGTAACCCCAGACGGGGCGTTCCAATATAAAAGAATGCCGTTCGGGTTACAGAATGCGCCGGCCACATTCCAGCGGAAAATGGACCAGATGCTGAGGCCCCATCGGGAGTATGCTGCGGCTTACCTGGATGACGTAATTGTCCATAGCACAGATTGGGCCTCACATCTGCCAAAAGTGCAAGCAGTCCTGGACTCTGTTCGGGAAGCGGGGTTTACGGCTAACCCCAAGAAGTGTACCATTGGGCAGGAGGAGGCCAAATATCTTGGGTACACCATTGGGAGGGGAGTAATAAAACCCCAACTCAACAAAGTCGAGGCCATCCAGAGTTGGCCACGTCCCAACAGCAAGAAGCAGGTACGAGCCTTTCTGGGAATCGCTGGGTATTATCGGCGATTCATTCCCCACTTTGCTTCTAAGGCTGTGCCCCTAACCAACCTGACGAAGGGGAAAGGGTCGGTCATGATTAAATGGACCCCCGAGGCTGAGGCAGCATTCCAATTCTTGAAACAAGCCTTATGTAGCCAGCCAGTGTTGTACTCACCCGACTTCTCTAAAGACTTTGTCGTACAAAGTGATGCGTCAGATGTGGGGTTAGGAGCAGTATTGTCCCAGGTCTGGAACGGGGAAGAGCACCCAGTCATTTACCTCAGCAGGAAGTTGAAGTCCCATGAGGTAAATTACGCCACCGTTGAAAAGGAGTGTTTAGCGGTGAAGTGGGCTCTAGATTCCCTTCGGTACTACCTGCTAGGTAGGCACTTTGACATGGTTACGGATCACGCTCCGTTAAAGTGGATGGCTCAAAACAAGGAAACAAATAGAAGAGTAAATAGGTGGTTCCTGGCCCTCCAGGAATTCAACTTCACAGTAAAGCATCGCCCTGGCGTTCAAATGGGGAATGTGGATGCTTTGTCTCGAGTACATGAATGCCTGATTGCTGGTGTTCCAACCCCGAGGTTAAAACAAGAGGGGGGGGTATGTGACAGCAGGAAGGTAAAGTCACCTGGTTGCATCCAGGGGGGTAGATATATTTCGCCCAGATTCAGGCTTTACGCCGACTTATACAACTAGGTGGAGAGTTGTATAAGGCTAGTGGGCTCATGGATGACTCATACCTCTAGGGAGAGTGTGGGGCGTCGTGCAGACAGAGATGAGGAGACCAGCTGAACCTTGTCAGCTCATTTAGGCCTCTATAAGAACTCCCAGCTTCATTAGATGTTAGCTCATGCCTGGAACCAGACCTGTGTGGACTGTCTAGGGAGAGTGAACCCCTGTGCGGTGAGACAAAGCCTGTGTGGCTATTTGCTTGGACATTTAAAACCAGGGACTTAGGGACTAGGACAGCACTAGGCTGATCCCAGTTGTTAGTTAGGAAACCTGTATGTTTAGTCAGAGGTCAAGTTGACCAGGATTTATTTTATTTATGTTTCTTTTGCTTTGCTGTGTTTTGTCACTGTAAATATAAAATAAACCGCACCTTTTTGATTTTGAAAACCACAACCTCCGTTTGCTGGGCCTGTTTTTGTCTGGGGAGCCCATCCCGGGGGTCACACACACCCGCTGCCGAGCTAACCCCCTCACACTACCTATAGTTTTCTGTCCCTAGAAAAAATGTTTTTTTAAAGCACACTATAGCACAAGGAGAATTTCCCTCACTGTCCTTCCCTGTCCCTAGAAACAAGGATTATCACAGTGAAAGAAACTGACACTCTTCCTACCTATAGTTTTCTGTCCCTAGAATTTTTTTTTTTTAAAGCACACTATAGCACAAGGAGAATTTCCCTCACTGTCCTTCCCTGTCCCTAGAAACAAGGATTATCACAGTGAAAGAAACTGACACTCTTCCTACCTATAGTTTTCTGTCCCTAGAAAAAATGTTTTTTTAAAGCACACTATAGCACAAGGAGAATTTCCCTCACTGTCCTTCCCTGTCCCTAGAAACAAGGATTATCACAGTGAAATAAACTGACACTCTTCCTACCTATAGTTTTCTGTCCCTAGAAAAAATGTTTTTTTTAAAGCACACTATAGCACAAGGAGAATTTCCCTCACTGTCCTTCCCTGTCCCTAGAAACAAGGATTATCACAGTGAAAGAAACTGACACTCTTCCTACCTATAGTTTTCTGTCCCTAGAAAAAATGTTTTTTTAAAGCACACTATAGCACAAGGAGAATTTCCCTCACTGTCCTTCCCTGTCCCTAGAAACAAGGATTATCACAGTGAAAGAAACTGACACTCTTCCTACCTATAGTTTTCTGTCCCTAGAAAAAATGTTTTTTTAAAGCACACTATAGCACAAGGAGAATTTCCCTCACTGTCCTTCCCTGTCCCTAGAAACAAGGATTATCACAGTGAAAGAAACTGACACTCTTCCTACCTATAGTTTTCTGTCCCTAGAAAAAATGTTTTTTTAAAGCACACTATAGCACAAGGAGAATTTCCCTCACTGTCCTTCCCTGTCCCTAGAAACAAGGATTATCACAGTGAAAGAAACTGACACTCTTCCTACCTATAGTTTTCTGTTCCTAGAAAAAATGTTTTTTTAAAGCACACTATAGCACAAGGAGAATTTCCCTCACTGTCCTTCCCTGTCCCTAGAAACAAGGATTATCACAGTGAAAGAAACTGACACTCTTCCTACCTATAGTTTTCTGTCCCTAGAAAAAATGTTTTTTTAAAGCACACTATAGCACAAGGAGAATTTCCCTCACTGTCCTTCCCTGTCCCTAGAAACAAGGATTATCACAGTGAAAGAAACTGACACTCTTCCTACCTATAGTTTTCTGTCCCTAGAAAAAATGTTTTTTTAAAGCACACTATAGCACAAGGAGAATTTCCCTCACTGTCCTTCCCTGTCCCTAGAAACAAGGATTATCACAGTGAAAGAAACTGACACTCTTCCTACCTATAGTTTTCTGTCCCTAGAAAAAATGTTTTTTTAAAGCACACTATAGCACAAGGAGAATTTCCCTCACTGTCCTTCCCTGTCCCTAGAAACAAGGATTATCACAGTGAAAGAAACTGACACTCTTCCTACCTATAGTTTTCTGTCCCTAGAAAAAATGTTTTTTTAAAGCACACTATAGCACAAGGAGAATTTCCCTCACTGTCCTTCCCTGTCCCTAGAAACAAGGATTATCACAGTGAAAGAAACTGACACTCTTCCTACCTATAGTTTTCTGTCCCTAGAAAAAATGTTTTTTTAAAGCACACTATAGCACAAGGAGAATTTCCCTCACTGTCCTTCCCTGTCCCTAGAAACAAGGATTATCACAGTGAAATAAACTGACACTCTTCCTACCTATAGTTTTCTGTCCCTAGAAAAAATGTTTTTTTAAAGCACACTATAGCACAAGGAGAATTTCCCTCACTGTCCTTC
Source organism: Rana muscosa (assembly GCA_029206835.1). Classification (NCBI taxonomy): domain Eukaryota; kingdom Metazoa; phylum Chordata; class Amphibia; order Anura; family Ranidae; genus Rana; species Rana muscosa. The sequence goes on from CM055127.1 coordinate 220,948,649, forward strand.
CCTGTCCCTAGAAACAAGAATTATCACAGTGAAAGAAACTGACACTCTTCCTACCTATAGTTTTCTGTCCCTAGAATAAATGTTTTTTTAAAGCACACTATAGCACAAGGAGAATTTCCCTCACTGTCCTTCCCTGTCCCTAGAAACAAGGATTATCACAGTGAAAGAAACTGACACTCTTCCTACCTATAGTTTTCTGTCCCTAGAAAAAATGTTTTTTTAAAGCACACTATAGCACAAGGAGAATTTCCCTCACTGTCCTTCCCTGTCCCTAGAAACAAGGATTATCACAGTGAAAGAAACTGACACTCTCCCTACCTATCCTTCTCTTTCCCTAAACTAAAGGAATCCAGGTTAAGCAAGAAAAAATAAATGTCACTGTCCCTGCCTATGCTTCTCTTTCCCTGCTCCGGAACACACTACACTAGGCCGCCGTGCTGGCGGCCTTTTATAGTGTGGGGCGTGTACTAAACACCCTCAGCAATAATTGGCCACAGGCATCCTGCCTGTGGCCAATCATTGCTCTCCTCGCTGCCGGCGCTGTGATTGGCCAAGCATGCGGGGTCACAGTGCATGCTTGGCCAATCACAGCGCCTGGATGACACTGCGATGGCGTAGTGCATTGTGGGCCGTTCGCGTCACTCGAATTAGGCGCGAACGGCCCAAATCGTTCGATCTTCGTCGAACGATCGAACAGCCGATGTTCGAGTCGAACGTATGTTCGACTCGAACACCGAGCTCATCCCTACAGGCAAGAGACTGCGGATATTATACAGGAGAGAGACTGCGGATATTATACAGGAGACGATCAGACTGCGGATATTATACAGGAGAGAGACTGCGGATATTATACAGGAGAGAGAATGCGGATATTATACAGGAGAGAGACTGCGGATATTATACAGGAGGGACAGCACAATTTGTTGTTAGAGATGGGCTGGGCATGTTCAAAATTCCACATGCCAGAGCCTGCCAGGAATCCCACACTGCACAGCGCTAATCACAGGCAGTGAGACATTTCCCGGCCCGCAGCTGCACAGATCAGGAAATGTCTCACTGGCTGTGATTAGCACTGTGGAGTGTCGGCTTCCTAGCGGGAGATCGGGCATGTGGGATTTCAAACACACCCGAGCCCATCTATTGGTTGTAGACAGTTGAGCTCCCTGCAGGTTGCTTAGCAGCAGTGGAGCCTTCTCTGACATGCTGATCGTGATGCAATCCAGGTGATGCTCCTAGTCAAATCCTAGTGTTAAATATCAGTGATTTTATTGATCAAAGCCCACACTTTACAGGCATAGAGCCCACATGGCTGCTGAACATACGGTTGATTATATATATGTGGTTGTACTCTTGATGCTAATAAATACTGTGTTTATTAGATCTGACTGGGAGCATCAACAGGATCAAATCCCGATCAGCATGTCAACAGAGAATGTTATACAGCATTACTGCTGCTAGGTGACCAGCTGGGGGCTCAGCTCACTATAACCAATAATGCCAGCCTTCCCCTGCCGGTAAAACAGTAAAGTCTTTTTTAAACACATTATGCAGGGTAACTTGTCCTGAAAGTCCAGGAATTGAAGAATCCAGAAGACTGGTGGTATCCAACAGTTCATCGGTGGGCATTGCCTCCACTGTGGGTTCAAGCATCGCGGCTTCTGCCAGGTCTGCAGATTCCTGGGGACAGGTGGCCACATATGCAGGATCCTGGACAGGCAGCTCTTCTGCAGCAGGTGTAGCGGTTGGCAGCTCAACCCAAGATTCATGCATTGGTAAAACAGGCTGCATTGGGGACACAGGCTGCATTGGGGACACAGGCTGCATTAGGGACACAGGCTGCATTGGTGGCACAGGCTGCATTGGTGACACTACAATGGCATCCCTAGGGGGGCCAGAGGGGGCCCTGGCCTCCCCAACATTATGCTGTGCCCCACCATGTGCCCCCCCCCCCCAAAAAAAACAAACATTTTTTTTTTTTGCATTTTTGTATTTTGCTCGGGCTGCTCCTGGGGTAACAGTCTCTCCTGAGAGGGAGAGGGTCCCCAGTCAGCTCCTGTGGGGGATTCCTCCCCTCCCTCTGCTCGCTGACACTGCATAATGAGAGCGCTCACACAACCACAGCCACCCAATCTGCTCCTTCCCCTGCATCCTCATTGGCACGGAGAAGAGCGAGTTGCAGGAAGGATTCCACGAGCACTGTGGGGGGGGGGGGCACAAGCCTTCATCTCAGTTACTGAAAAAACAGACTGATTTCTCCCGTCCTTAGGACAGGAGAACCAGCCTGTAAATTCCAAGAGTGGTGACTGCAAGCTGAGCCGAGTGTCAGTCTTCACAATTTACTTTCACTTTCAGTTAGGCAGGTAATATACGGTGCAAATTTCTTTCCTGCATCCACAGATTGCAGGAAAGAAACTTGCATAATTCCCCTATCAACACAGACAGTGCTGACAGGGGAATATCCCTCCTGCCCAGCAATTGTATTCTCCCGACAAACAGTGATTATCACTAGTGGCTATAGCAACCACTGGTGATAATCATAAGAGAATCTGCTCATTAATGGTTCAAATCTCAGCCAGTTCCTGCTGAACCAGCTGAGATTTAAACTGTCTATGTCTGGTCTTAGCTCTTAGGCCGGGTTCACACTGGTCCGACAAACGCTCCGACATGAGCTCATGTCGCATGACGTGTGAAAATCAATGTTTCCCTATGAGAGCCGTCTTAACTGGTCCGACACAAGTCGGTCCGACTTTGAAAATGCTCCCTGCACTACTTTGGTCCACCATTGATCCTACTTTAGCCCATTGAATATCATTGAAGTCGGATCAAAGTAGGATACTTGTCCTAACCATCCGACTTTTGACATCCGACATGGTGATTACAGCAGCAGTAAAAGGAATTTATCTCACACTGGGATTGTTTTGATTGGTCAAAGGACAAGTCAAGCCTCGTACACACGGCCGAGATTCTCGTAGAAAAAAACATGTAGTTTTTTTTTACGAGATTCTTGGACAAGAAACTTGTCCCGGCCGAGTGTACACACGCTCGATTCAAAGAACCCGCGGTTCTTTGAATGGAGCGTACGCGGTGACGTCATCGACTACGACGAGCATGCGCTCGTCACATTCGATGCCGTCGCCGCCATCTTGGTATACCCTACCTATGCCTAGGAAGCTACCGCGCATGCATCGAATTCATTTCGAACATGCGCGGGCTTCCGGGAGGACAGGTAAGTGTACACACACTCACTTTTCTCCTTGAGAAACATGCCGACGAGAATCTCGACGAGAAAATAGAGAGCAGGTTCTCTATTTTCTCGTCGAGATTACTTGACGGTTTTCTTGACGAGAAACCATACACACGAACGAGTTTCTCGGCAAGACATCTCTGCCAGCAAGTTTCTTGCTGATTCTTGCCGAGAAACTCGGTCGTGTGTACGAGGCATCAGACTAGCACAAAGTCGGATCAAAAGTAGTATCCTGTTCATAAAAGTCGGATGGATGTCGGACCAATGTAGGATCAATGTAGGACTGATGTCGCAGAGCAAAGTAGGATGAAAGTTGTATGACTGTCGTGTCATACCAGTGTGAACCCAGCCTTAGGCAGCCCATACATTGATCACTTTTTTCATTCAATTATTAGGTTGAATGAAAAAAAAAAAGAAATGATCCAATTCCCCCATCTACACTTTATAGGTGGATGGGGGAATCCTCCCAGTGTGGACCAGTGCTGGAACAACCAGAGTTGCTGTCCTGTCCCGGCTATTCACAGCGCTGGTCTCTGTCTCCATGGTAGCGGTGGCAGCATATTGGAACCCAGTGCTGGTTACTTTATGGGGCTGATGTACAGTAAGGTGACCAGATTTTTAAAATGAAATCCGGGGACATATTTTATTTTTATTTTTTTATTGGCTAATGGTAAACTATTTTATAAGCATATTTTCCTCAAATGATATATGCAGTGTATGTAGTGTTTATGGAATGATTGTATGATATATACGTTCTTTCCCACATTTCGTCCATGAGATGAAAAAAAAAATACTTCTTAGAATTTTTTGGGATATGACTACCAAATGTTATAAAGAGAAGATAGAGAATAGTGATGAGCCGAACACCCCCGGGTTCGGTTCGCACCAGAACCCGCGAACGGACCGAAAGTTCGTACGAACATTAGAACCCTATTAAATACAATGGATGCGAACGTTCGAATTCTAAAGTGCTAATTATAACAACTATTATGCATGTTATTGTCCTAAAAAGGGTTTGGGAACCCGGGTTGTGCACCAGGGGACATGTATCAATGCAAAAAGAAGTTTTAAAAACGGTCGTTTTTCGGGAGCAGTCATTTTAATGATGCATAAACTGAAAAAAAAAAAGTCAAATATTCCTTTAAATATCGTACCTGGGGGGTGTCTAAAGTATGCCTGTGAAGTGCCACGTGTTTCCCGTGTTTAGAACTGTCCCTGCACAAAATGACACTTCTAAAGGAAAAAAAAAGCCATTTAAAACTGCTTGCGGCTTTAATGTAATGTCTGATCCCGGTAATATGGATGAAAATCTTTAAGAAAAATGGCATAGCTACCCCATGACCCCCCCCCCCTACCCCAGCCCATTACCAGCCCCTTTGGGTCTTGTATGGATATTAAGGGGAACCCCGCACATAAAATAAAAAAGGCCCTATATACTCTGAACAGCCGTATACAGGCGGTGCATACAAGACAGGGACTGTAGGTTTGTTCTTATGTAGAATCTGTTTGTAATTTTGAACAGGTACATTGTTTAAGTGTAGCTCCAGCCCAAAAATCTATTTTTAAACTTTTTGGAAAACATAGGTAAGGGTTATCACCCCTGTAACATTTGTTTTGCTGTCTGTGCCCCTGTTCAGAACATTTCACCTCACTTTCCGTCCCAATGACAACTGTTTTTGAAATGTGGTGTTTTTCTTGAAACAAGGATTGGTGATAAAGCATCAGTACAGAGGAGACACCTTTCTCCCATATTAATTCTTACAGGAGAGAATTTTCCTTCCAAGGGGTAGATTTCCTCTCACTTCCTGTTGTCTTCTTGCGTTTGCAAGTAGGAGTCGTTTGTAAGTTGGATGTTTGAAAGTAGGGACCTGCCGTATATACTCTGCAGAAATAGGCCCCTTAGTTGTTGGTGTTGGCACAACACTGTAAGCACTCACAGTTACTCTTGGTTGGTGCTGGAACGCCCTGCTGTCAACTATTATATCAGGAATTTTAATTACATATAATTGTTGAACAGTGGTAGTAAAAATTGGGCCTTTGATGGTGGTGCTGGTGCCACAACACTGTAAACCAGGACAGTTACTCTTGGTGGGTGCAGCAATGGGCCCTGCTGTGAATTATTAGATCAAGAATTGTAATTGCATGCCCCTGTTGAACAGGGGCTAAAAAATTGGGCCTTTCGTGGTGGTGGTGGTGGTGTTGCCACAACACTGTAAGCCCTCAGAGTTACTCTTGGTGGGTGCAGGAATGGGCCCTGCTGTGAATTATTAGATCAAGAATTGTAATTACATGCCCCTTTTGAACAGGGGCTGAAAAATTGGGCCTTTCGTGGTGGTGGTGGTGGTGGCGTTGCCACAACACTGTAAGCCCTCAGAGTTACTCTTGGTGGGTGCAGGAATGGGCCCTGCTGTGAATTATTCGATCAAGAATTGTAATTACATGCCCCTTTTGAACAGGGGCTGAAAAATTGGGCCTTTCGTGGTGGTGGTGGTGGTGGCGTTGCCACAACACTGTAAGCCCTCAGAGTTACTCTTGGTGGGTGCAGGAATGGGCCCTGCTGTGAATTATTAGATCAAGAATTGTAATTACATGCCCCTTTTGAACAGGGGCTGAAAAATTGGGCCTTTCGTGGTGGTGGTGGTGGTGGCGTTGCCACAACACTGTAAGCCCTCAGAGTTACTCTTGGTGGGTGCAGGAATGGGCCCTGCTGTGAATTATTAGATCAAGAATTGTAATTACATGCCCCTTTTGAACAGGGGCTGAAAAATTGGGCCTTTTGTGGTGGTGGTGGTGGTGGCGTTGCCACAACACTGTAAGCCCTCAGAGTTACTCTTGGTGGGTGCAGGAATGGGCCCTGCTGTGAATTATTAGATCAAGAATTGTAATTACATGCCCCTTTTGAACAGGGGCTGAAAAATTGGGCCTTTCGTGGTGGTGGTGGTGGTGGCGTTGCCACAACACTGTAAGCCCTCAGAGTTACTCTTGGTGGGTGCAGGAATGGGCCCTGCTGTGAATTATTAGATCAAGAATTGTAATTACATGCCCCTTTTGAACAGGGGCTGAAAAATTGGGCCTTTCGTGGTGGTGGTGGTGGTGGCGTTGCCACAACACTGTAAGCCCTCAGAGTTACTCTTGGTGGGTGCAGCAATGGGCCCTGCTGTGAATTATTAGATCAAGAATTGTAATTACATGCCCCTGTTGAACAGGGGCTGAAAAATTGGGCCTTAGGCACTGGTGGCACAACACTACAACCCCTCACAGATACTGTACTTGGAGCACAGCAATGAGCCCTGTTGCAAAGTATTGCTTCAAAAATTGTAATGACACGCCCCTGTTAAACAGGGGCTGAAAAATTGGGCCTTAGGCACTGGTGCCACAACACTCCAACCCCTCACAGATACTGTACTTGGAGCACAGCAATGAGCCCTATGGCAAATTATTGCTAAAAAAATTGTAATTACACGCCCCTGTAAAACAGGGGCTGAAAAATTGGGCCTTAGCCACTGGTGGCGGCACCCATAAACAAAAATGATCTTCCAAGCTATCATCATCAATCGTATCATTGAGGACTCGGAGGAGGAGGATAGCCAGTCAACATAACAGCACAGGCACTCAGCATCAGCATCAGTCTTGAAGGGATGTGACATGTTAAAATCAATTAGTCTGTTATATCAGCATCAGGTGTGTGGTAGCTGGTGGTGATCCAAGACTGGTTCATCTTGATGAAAGTCAGTCGATCAACCGAGTCGGTGGACAGGCGCACCCTGTGATCCGTGACAAATCCTCCAGCAGCACTGAATGTGCGTTCCGAAAGAACGCTGGATGCAGGACAGGCCAGTAGCTCAATTGCATACTGTGCAAGCTCTGGCCAGTGATCCATCCTCAAGACCCAGTAAGCCAGAGGATTTTCGGTGGGGAAGGTGTCCAAGTCTGACCTTGCCCCTAGATATTCCTGCACCATGTTTATCAGACGCTGGCGATGGTTGCTGGAACCGATCATACTTTGGGGCTGCGGACTAAAGAATTGTCTGAACGCATCGGTCAGACGGCCACCTTCCCCACCGCTCCTTCTTTGACTGGCCGAAGCCTCAGCAACTCGTTGTCCAGGACCAGGAGTTTGTAACCTCCCAGTCTCTGGGAACGCGTTGCACAGACCTTTCTGCAAGGCCTCCCGGAGTTGTCTCATCCTCTGCTCCCTCTGCGACGGTAACATAAGGTCCGCAACCTTACCCTTGTACCGTGGATCAAGGAGAGTGGCCAGCCAGTAATGGTCCCTCTCCTTGATCCGAAGAATACGAGGATCCTTCCGCAGACTTTGCAGGATCAGGGAGGCCATGCAGCGTAGGTTTGCTGAGGCATTCGCTCCGGAGTCCTCTGGGTCACTAAGGACGACATGATCTGCAGCCACCTCCTCCCAGCCACGTACAAGTCCACTGGTTTCTTGGGACTGTAAATCATCCCTAAAAGACTGCTGCTGATGATGCTGAGTGCCAGCCTCCACCTCCATGCTGACACAATCCTCCTCCTCCTCCTCCTCCTCCTCCTCCTCCTCTTCCTGTGCGATGGGTGGGACAGAAGGAACACTGTCTGGGTAAAGGGGGCCTTGAGAGGCAAGGAAGTCCTCCTCTTCCTGCCTCTGTTCTGCCTCAAGTGCCCTGTCCATTATTCCACGCAGCGTGTGCTCCAACAGGTGGACAAGAGGTACAGTGTCACTGATGCATGCACTGTCACTGCTCACCATCCTCGTGGCCTCCTCAAATGGTGCCAGGACAGTGCATGCATCCCTGATCATGCCCCACTGGCGTGGAGAAAAAAAACCAAGCTCCCCTGACCCTGTCCTGGTGCCGTAGTCGCACAGGTACTCATTGATGGCCCTCTGCTGCGTGTGCAGCCGCTGCAGCATGGCCAACGTTGAGTTCCACCTGGTGGGCATGTCACATATAAGGCGGTTCTTGGGCAGGTTCAACTCCTTTTGCAGCTCAGCCAGGCGAGCACTGGCATTATAAGATCTGCGGAAATGCACACAGACTTTCCTGGCCTGCCTCAGGACATCCTGTAAGCCCGGGTACCTGCCCAAGAACCGCTGCACCACCAGGTTAAGGACGTGAGCCACACAGGGCACATGGGTCAGTTGTCCCTGTCGGAGGGCGGAGAGGAGGTTGGTGCCATTGTCGCAAACCACCATTCCTGGCTTAAGCTGGCGTGGCGTCAACCACCTCTCGGCCTGGCCCTGCAGAGCAGACAGGACCTCTGCCCCAGTGTGGCTTCTGTCCCCCAAACACACCAGCGCAAGCACGGCATGGCATCTTTTTGCCTGCGTACTTGCGTAGCCCCTTGAACGCCTACGGAGCACCGCTGGTTCCGAGGACAAACCACAGGAAGAGGCCATGGAGGAAGAAGAAGAGGAGGGGGTGGAGGAGAGAGGTGTGTCACAACCAGTAGTAGCATTTTGGAGGCGTGGCGGTGGAACAACCTCCAACACTACTGCACCTTGTCCTGCATCCTTCCCAGCTGCCAAAAGAGTGACCCAATGGGCCGTGAAAGAAAGGTAACGTCCCTGTCCATGCCTGCTGGACCATGAGTCAGCGGTAATATGCACCTTACCGCTGACCGCCCTGTCCAGCGAGGCCAAGACATTGCCTTCCACATGCCGGTAGAGAGCCGGAATAGCCTTCCGTGAGAAAAAGTGGCGTTTGGGAACCTGCCACTGAGGAACCGCACATTGCACAAACTCACGGAAGGGGGCCGAGTCTACCAACTGAAAAGGCAGCAGTTGAAGCGCTAGCAATTTAGCCAAGCTAGCATTCAACCGCTGGGCATGTGGATGGCTGGGAGTGAACTTCTTTCGACGGTCCAGCAGCTGGGGCAGGGAAATTTGCCTGCTAGAATCGGACGTCGGTGTACTGCTAGCAGAGTGGCCGCAAGTACTTGGCTGTGACACACCTAATTCTACACCTTCATTCCTCTCAGTGCATGTTTCAGAGAGGACTGAAGTTATAGTGGGGTTGGAGATCCCAGCTGATGCGGTGCAAGGAGAGGTCCGCTTTGTTCTTTGGTGTGGGTCTTTGAGGTAGGCTTGCCAACGAGCTGCATGGCAGGTCAACATATGTCTGGTCAGGCATGTGGTACCCACGCGGCTGATGTTTTGGCCACGCGATATACGCTTGAGACATATGTTGCAAACAGCAGCTGTGCGATCTGATGCACTAGCCTCAAAAAAGGCCCACACCAAAGAACTTTTTGAATGACGGGCAGAGGCAGCGCCCTGCACAGGCGGAGCTCTGCGGTGTGATTCCGTCGGTGTACTGCCCTTACGCTGGCCACCAAAGGGCATCCTGCCTCGTTGGAGATGTGCCTCCTCCTCATCCTCCTCCTCCTCCTCTCTCCTATTAGGCACCCACGTGGAGTCAGTGACCTCATCATCCCCTCCCTCCTCATCACTGGAGCCAATCTGGCAGTATGCTGCAGCTGCTGGAACATGACTGCCAGATTGGTGTCCTTCTTGAGCATCCCCTCTGTCTGCTCTCACGCTACTGCCTTCCTGTAGCTGGGTTTCATCATCAGACCCTTCGAAACGCTGGGCATCCTCCTGGAGCATGTACCCAACACTGTGCTCAAATAGTTCGGGGGACTCCTCAGGAGGAGGACATGGTGGGTCTAGGGAAGGAGTGACTGATGATGAGTCTGACATTGATACCAGGGAAGAGGACGCTTTGGCAGCTGCTTTTCCAGTACCCTGAGCCTGGGTGAGAGAGGATGAGGAGGAGGAGGAGGGCTTGGTCATCCACTCTACCAAGTCTTCGGCATGATGTGGCTCAACATGTCCAGCTGCCGAAAAGAAGGACAAGCGTGTCCCATGGCCATGTGCTGATGACAATGCACCGCGTCCACGACCAGCACTGTTGCCCCCAGACACAGAGCCTGCTTGCCCTCTTTTATTGCCTCCTGACTGTCTGCCTCTCCTTGTTTGCCTTCCAGACATTCTAATAGATGGCCTGCAGGGAGATGGGAAAAAAGCAATAAGGGCTACCTTCAGGTGTCCTTCTCTGTCCCTTTACTTAAGGATTTCTAAATATGGTTGAGGATGATTGCTTTTGCACAGAATAGCACAACGACAATTTCCCTGACTGTCCAAAAAACAAGGATTTCAAAGATGGTTGATGAGGAATGCTTTAGCACACTATAGCACAAGGAGAATTTCCCTCACTGTCCTTCCCTGTCCCTAGAAACAAGGATTATCACAGTGAAAGAAACTGACACTCTTCCTACCTATAGTTTTCTGTCCCTAGAAAAAATGTTTTTTTAAAGCACACTATAGCACAAGGAGAATTTCCCTCACTGTCCTTCCCTGTCCCTAGAAACAAGGATTATCACAGTGAAAGAAACTGACACTCTTCCTACCTATAGTTTTCTGTCCCTAGAAAAAATGTTTTTTTAAAGCACACTATAGCACAAGGAGAATTTCCCTCACTGTCCTTCCCTGTCCCTAGAAACAAGGATTATCACAGTGAAAGAAACTGACACTCTTCCTACCTATAGTTTTCTGTCCCTAGAAAAAATGTTTTTTTAAAGCACACTATAGCACAAGGAGAATTTCCCTCACTTTCCTTCCCTGTCCCTAGAAACAAGGATTATCACATTGAAAGAAACTGACACTCTTCCTACCTATAGTTTTCTGTCCCTAGAAAAAATGTTTTTTTAAAGCACACTATAGCACAAGGAGAATTTCCCTCACTTTCCTTCCCTGTCCCTAGAAACAAGGATTATCACAGTGAAAGAAACTGACACTCTTCCTACCTATAGTTTTCTGTCCCTAGAAAAAATGTTTTTTTAAAGCACACTATAGCACAAGGAGAATTTCCCTCACTTTCCTTCCCTGTCCCTAGAAACAAGGATTATCACAGTGAAAGAAACTGACACTCTTCCTACCTATAGTTTTCTGTCCCTAGAAAAAATGTTTTTTTAAAGCACACTATAGCACAAGGAGAATTTCCCTCACTGTCCTTCCCTGTCCCTAGAAACAAGGATTATCACAGTGAAAGAAACTGACACTCTTCCTACCTATAGTTTTCTGTCCCTAGAAAAAATGTTTTTTTAAAGCACACTATAGCACAAGGAGAATTTCCCTCACTTTCCTTCCCTGTCCCTAAAAACAAGGATTATCACAGTGAAAGAAACTGACACTCCTTCTACCTATAGTTTTCTGTCCCTAGAAAAAATGTTTTTTTAAAGCACACTATAGCACAAGGAGAATTTCCCTCACTGTCCTTCCCTGTCCCTAGAAACAAGGATTATCACAGTGAAAGAAACTGACACTCTTCCTACCTATAGTTTTCTGTCCCTAGAAAAAATGTTTTTTTAAAGCACACTATAGCACAAGGAGAATTTCCCTCACTGTCCTTCCCTGTCCCTAGAAACAAGGATTATCACAGTGAAAGAAACTGACACTCTTCCTACCTATAGTTTTCTGTCCCTAGAAAAAATGTTTTTTTAAAGCACACTATAGCACAAGGAGAATTTCCCTCACTTTCCTTCCCTGTCCCTAGAAACAAGGATTATCACAGTGAAAGAAACTGACACTCTTCCTACCTATAGTTTTCTGTCCCTAGAAAAAATGTTTTTTTAAAGCACACTATAGCACAAGGAGAATTTCCCTCACTGTCCTTCCCTGTCCCTAGAAACAAGGATTATCACAGTGAAAGAAACTGACACTCTTCCTACCTATAGTTTTCTGTCCCTAGAAAAAATGTTTTTTTAAAGCACACTATAGCACAAGGAGAATTTCCCTCACTGTCCTTCCCTGTCCCTAGAAACAAGGATTATCACAGTGAAAGAAACTGACACTCTTCCTACCTATAGTTTTCTGTCCCTAGAAAAAATGTTTTTTTAAAGCACACTATAGCACAAGGAGAATTTCCCTCACTTTCCTTCCCTGTCCCTAGAAACAAGGATTATCACAGTGAAAGAAACTGACACTCTTCCTACCTATAGTTTTCTGTCCCTAGAAAAAATGTTTTTTTAAAGCACACTATAGCACAAGGAGAATTTCCCTCACTGTCCTTCCCTGTCCCTAGAAACAAGGATTATCACAGTGAAAGAAACTGACACTCTTCCTACCTATAGTTTTCTGTCCCTAGAAAAAATGTTTTTTTAAAGCACACTATAGCACAAGGAGAATTTCCCTCACTGTCCTTCCCTGTCCCTAGAAACAAGGATTATCACAGTGAAAGAAACTGACACTCTTCCTACCTATAGTTTTCTGTCCCTAGAAAAAATGTTTTTTTAAAGCACACTATAGCACAAGGAGAATTTCCCTCACTGTCCTTCCCTGTCCCTAGAAACAAGGATTATCACAGTGAAAGAAACTGACACTCTTCCTACCTATAGTTTTCTGTCCCTAGAAAAAATGTTTTTTTAAAGCACACTATAGCACAAGGAGAATTTCCCTCACTTTCCTTCCCTGTCCCTAGAAACAAGGATTATCACAGTGAAAGAAACTGACACTCTTCCTACCTATAGTTTTCTGTCCCTAGAAAAAATGTTTTTTTAAAGCACACTATAGCACAAGGAGAATTTCCCTCACTTTCCTTCCCTGTCCCTAGAAACAAGGATTATCACAGTGAAAGAAACTGACACTCTTCCTACCTATAGTTTTCTGTCCCTAGAAAAAATGTTTTTTTTAAAGCACACTATAGCACAAGGAGAATTTCCCTCACTGTCCTTCCCTGTCCCTAGAAACAAGGATTATCACAGTGAAAGAAACTGACACTCTTCCTACCTATAGTTTTCTGTCCCTAGAAAAAATGTTTTTTTAAAGCACACTATAGCACAAGGAGAATTTCCCTCACTGTCCTTCCCTGTCCCTAGAAACAAGGATTATCACAGTGAAAGAAACTGACACTCTTCCTACCTATAGTTTTCTGTCCCTAGAAAAAATGTTTTTTTAAAGCACACTATAGCACAAGGAGAATTTCCCTCACTTTCCTTCCCTGTCCCTAGAAACAAGGATTATCACAGTGAAAGAAACTGACACTCTTCCTACCTATAGTTTTCTGTCCCTAGAAAAAATGTTTTTTTAAAGCACACTATAGCACAAGGAGAATTTCCCTCACTGTCCTTCCCTGTCCCTAGAAACAAGGATTATCACAGTGAAAGAAACTGACACTCTTCCTACCTATAGTTTTCTGTCCCTAGAAAAAATGTTTTTTTAAAGCACACTATAGCACAAGGAGAATTTCCCTCACTGTCCTTCCCTGTCCCTAGAAACAAGGATTATCACAGTGAAAGAAACTGACACTCTTCCTACCTATAGTTTTCTGTCCCTAGAAAAAATGTTCTTTTAAAGCACACTATAGCACAAGGAGAATTTCCCTCACTTTCCTTCCCTGTCCCTAGAAACAAGGATTATCACAGTGAAAGAAACTGACACTCTTCCTACCTATAGTTTTCTGTCCCTAGAAAAAATGTTTTTTTAAAGCACACTATAGCACAAGGAGAATTTCCCTCACTGTCCTTCCCTGTCCCTAGAAACAAGGATTCGCACAGTAAAACACACTGACACTCTCCCTACCTATAGTTTTCTGTCCCTAGAAAAAATGTTTTTTTAAAGCACACTATAGCACAAGGAGAATTTCCCTCACTGTCCTTCCCTGTCCCTAGAAACAAGGATTCGCACAGTAAAACACACTGACACTCTCCCTACCTATAGTTTTCTGTCCCTAGAAAAAATGTTTTTTTAAAGCACACTATAGCACAAGGAGAATTTCCCTCACTGTCCTGCCCTGTCCCTAGAAACAAGGATTCGCACAGTAAAACACACTGACACTCTCCCTACCTATAGTTTTCTGTCCCTAGAAAAAATGTTTTTTTAAAGCACACTATAGCACAAGGAGAATTCCCTCACTGTCCTTCCCTGTCCCTAGAAACAAGGATTCGCACAGTAAAACACACTGACACTCTTCCTACCTATCCTTCTCTTTCCCTAAACTAAAGGAATCCAGGTTAAGCAAGAAAAAATAAATGTCACTGTCCCTGCCTATGCTTCTCTTTCCCTGCTCCGGAACACACTACACTAGGCCGCCGTGCTGGCGGCCTTTTATAGTGTGGGGCGTGTACTAAACACCCTCAGCAATAATTGGCCACAGGCATCCTGCCTGTGGCCAATCATTGCTCTCCTCGCTGCCGGCGCTGTGATTGGCCAAGCATGCGGGGTCACAGTGCATGCTTGGCCAATCACAGCGCCTGGATGACACTGCGATGGCGTAGTGCATTGTGGGCCGTTCGCGTCACTCGAATTTGGCGCGAACGGCCCAAATGGTTCGATCTTCGTCGAACGATCGAACAGCTGATGTTCGAGTCGAACGTATGTTCGACTCGAACACGAAGCTCATCCCTAATAGAGAAAAACTTGGGAGGGATGGGGTCCCAAAATTTAAATCCAATCCAGGCAGGGGTGGCTCCAGACAATGTTTTTTTGGGGTGCTATGGTGGTGCTTGAAGTAAAACTAAGGGTGCTAATGCGGTGCGCTACCACACACCTGTGGGAGTGGCCAGCAAGTGACAGTTTCATCATGGCGTCCAATGATGATCAGTAGGTCCTGGCCTCTGTATACCAATAAAAAGCCAAAAAATGCAGCACAACCCTACACTTCATTTATACATTTCTACAAATGAACTTATAAGTGAAATGGTAAAACCTATAAATGAATATCCAATGCAAATCAATCAATGTATTGCAATTTAGTAGTGATGATGTCACCTCCTCTGCAAAAATATTTTGAGAATTTGCAGAGCAAATAATGGTGAAACCCCCTACATACAAAAATAATAACAGAGACGCAAATCAACCCATGTATTAGAACATAGTAGTGATGGTGTCACCCTCTCTGCAAAAGGTAAGAAATATTGCAGAGCTGCAATGTGCAAATCGTGGTAAAGCCACCTATATATAATCATAATAATGATAATAATAAAATGTACGCTTGATGTATATATTTTACATTTTATTATTATGATTATATATAGGTGGTTTCACCACTATTTGCACATTGCAGCTCTGAAAAATGTATTACCTCTTGCAGAGAGGGTGACAACATCACTACTATGTTCTAATACATGGGTTGATTTGTGTCTTTGTTAGTATTATTATTGTATGTAGGGGGTGTCACCGCTATTTGCACATTGAAGCTCTGCAATTTCTCAAAATATTTTTGCAGAGGGGGTGACACCATCACTACTATATTGCAATACATTGGTTGATTTTCACTGGATATTCATTTATAGGTTTTACTATTGCACTTATAAGTCCATTTGTACAATTTTATAGATGAAGTATAGGGCAGTGCTGCATTTTTTGCTTTTTATTGATTTGCGTTAGATGAGGGAACCAGCTAAAAAGATTCTCTTATTGCTTTTGAGATATTTTTAGTTGCATGGTAATTGATTTACCTGATTTGTTATGTCCTCTGTATACTGGTAACCACTGGCCATGCATATTGGTGGTCAGTGTGCCCCCTGTATGCTGGTGCTACATGCAGAGTGCAGGTGGGTGCTGGATGCAGGGCT
This sequence comes from Rana muscosa, assembly GCA_029206835.1. NCBI lineage: Eukaryota > Metazoa > Chordata > Amphibia > Anura > Ranidae > Rana > Rana muscosa. The sequence continues at coordinate 220,964,457 of CM055127.1, forward strand.
CAAGAGGATGCCATGTAGAGAGTGCAGGGTTCAGGAGTGCGTTTTGGGAAAGAGTGATGGTCAGAGACTGCAGACATACTACAGGAGATGTTCAGAGACTGCTGATATTATACAGGAAACAGTCAGAGACTGCGGATATAATACAGGGGACGGGCAGAGACTGTGGATATTATACAGGAGAGAGACTGCGGATATTATACAGGAGAGAGACTGCGGATATAATACAGGAGACGGTCAAAGACTGCGGATATTATACAGGAGAGAGACTGTGGCTATAATACAGGAGACGGTCAGAGACGGCGGATATTATACAGGAGAGAGACTGCGGATATTATACAGAAGAGAGACTGCGGATATTATACAGGAGAGAGACTGCGGATATAATACAGGAGACGGTCAGAGACTGCGGATTATATACAGGAGAGAGACTGCGGATATTATACAGGAGAGAGACTGCGGATATTATACAGGAGAGAGACTGCGGATATTATACAGGAGAGAGACTGCGGATATTATACAGGAGAGAGACTGCAGATATTATACAGGCAAGAGACTGCGGATATTATACAGGAGAGAGACTGCGGATATTATACAGGAGACGATCAGACTGCGGATATTATACAGGAGAGAGACTGCGGATATTATGCAGGAGAGAGACTGCGGATATTATACAGGAGAGAGACTGCGGATATTATACAGGAGAGAGACTGCGGATATTATACAGGAGGGACAGCACAATTTGTTGTTAGAGATGGGCTGGGCATGTTCAAAATTCCACATGCCAGAGCCTGCCAGGAAGCCCACACTGCACAGCGCTAATCACAGGCAGTGAGACATTTCCCGGCCCGCAGCTGCACAGATCAGGAAATGTCTCACTGGCTGTGATTAGCACTGTGGAGTGTCGGCTTCCTGGTGGGAGATCGGGCATGTGGGATTTCAAACACACCCGAGCCCATCTATTGGTTGTAGACAGTTGAGCTCCCTGCAGGTTGCTTAGCAGCAGTGGAGCCTTCTCTGACATGCTGATCGTGATGCAATCCAGGTGATGCTCCTAGTCAAATCCTAGTGTTAAATATCAGTGATTTTATTGATCAAAGCCCACACTTTACAGGCATAGAGCCCACATGGCTGCTGAACATACGGTTGATTATATATATGTGGTTGTACTCTTGATGCTAATAAATACTGTGTTTATTAGATCTGACTGGGAGCATCAACAGGATCAAATCCCGATCAGCATGTCAACAGAGAAGGTTATACATCATTACTGCTGCTAGGTGACCAGCTGGGGGCTCAGCTCACTATAACCAATAATGCCAGCCTTCCCCTGCATGCACCCATAATGTCACCAGCACTAGGTCCTAATAGACTGCCGCCGCTGCCAAGGAGGCAGATGCCTGACCAGTCCTGTCAATAGCAGGGACAGGACAGCTGGGGAACCCCACAGTGGCAGAACACCAGGGCCCGGTGGCAAGACAACCTTTACAACCCTGAGGCCTCATGCCCACGGACGTTTTTACAGCCGCGTTTTTGAGCATTTTTTACAGCTTAAAAACACCTGTCCATGTTAGTCTATAGCTTCATGCCCACCTAGGCGTTTTTGAGCTGCAAATAGCATAGGCGTTTTTAAGCTGTAAAAAAAAAACAGGACCAGTGCGTTCCGCAGCGTTGGCGCTAGTCATAAAAAACCGCGAAGCGTTAAACACGTAAAAATGCTGCAATTGCGTTTTTAAGCTCCGGCGTGTTTTTTTTTTCAAAAAAAATATGGTCGAAAAATTTATACAATAACATGGACAGGCGTTTTTAAGCTGTAAAAAAAAATGCTCAAAAACGCGGCTGTAAAAACGTCTGTGGGCATGAGGCCTGATAGTTCTCCCACTGCTTTGAACCCTTATATTTTCTTGGTGTGCTGGTGACATATATCTCTTGTTTTCTGCAACTCTGGGTGGCCCCAGTATAGTAGGAAGGGAGCTCACTGCAGAACATGTGAAAGGGCCCGTTGTGGGATCGTAGTAAAGTTGTTGTTAATATTTATTTTTATAACTTAATTCTGCATAAAACATTTAAGTGTCATTTCATGAGATAATTTATGAGGGCGTGTTTAGGGGCGGAAATGGGGGCAGGACAGGGTAGGGGTTGGGCGGGGCAACTGGTGGCGAGTATCCCTTGAGGCCTGGCTAGTGACTCAGGACTTGAAATTTTGAGCCCTGCGATACACCAACACAAAATGGCACATAATTGTGAAGTGGAAGGAAAATGATAAAAGGTTTTCAACATTTTTTACAAATAAATATCTAAAAAATGTGGCATGCATTTGTATTCAGCCCCTTTACTCTGATACCCTAACTAAAATCTAGTGGAACCAATTGACTTCAGAAGTCACCTATTTAGTAAACCTGTGTGTAATTTAATCTCAGTATAAATACAGCTGTTCTGTGAAGGCCTTGGTTTGTTAGAGAGGTCAGTGATAAAGTTGTGGAGTTTAAAGCAGTCTTAGGTTATAAAAAAATATCCCAAGCTTTGAACAGCTCACAGAGCACTGTTCAATCCATCATCCAAAAATGGAAAGAGTGTGGCACAACTGCAAATCTACCAAGACATGGCCGTCCACCTGAACTGACAGGCTTGGCAAAGAGAGCATTAATCAGAGAAGCAGTCAAGAGGTCCATGGTAATGCTGGAGGAGCTGCTGAGATCCACAGCTCAGGTGGGAGAATCTGTGCACAAGAAAACTATTAGTTGGGCACTCCACAAATCTGGCCTTTATAGAAGAGTGGCAAGAAGAAAGCCATTGTTGAAAGAAATCTCTAATGCCCCGTACACACGATCGTTTTTAATGTCATTTTTTAAACCGACGTTTTTCTCCTCGTTTTTTTTCATGTTTCCTCTCAAGCCTGCCTTGCGTACACACCATCATTAAAAAAAACGATCAAGCAAAGCGCAGTGACGTTCAACACGTACGACGGCACTATAAAGGGGAAGTTCCATTCGAATGACGCCACCCTTTGGGACGCTTTTGCTAATTCCGTGTTTCCGCGTGTTAGTAAAAGTTTGGTGAGAGACGATTCGCGCTTTTCAGTCTTCGTGCTTTGAAGATCGTTTTCAAGAGTTCAGATTGCGCCTGTGGGTTCGTATCTGTTTAGCACTGCTTGTAGTCAGTTTGTATCTGTTTATTCAGTGCGGCCTGCTCTGCACGTTCGTGTTTTTCAGCTTGTTCTTCATAGGCCTTGCTGTTCTTCCGTGCGTTCTTCTAGTTCGTTCTGTTCAGCCGACCGTTATCTAGCCATGTTGCGGCTACGTACTCGTCGTAGAGTTCGTGCTGTAGTTGGTGCAGGGGTTCATGCTGTATCCCGACTCCATGCCATGAGCAGGGTCAGGAGGAGTTCATGGACCAAGAATTGGTTGCTCCAGCGGCACCAATTCTGTCACATGCCTTTGTTGCGGGAGATCAGGGAGAATAATCCTGATGATTTCAGGAATTTTCTCAGGATGTCTGACCCCGTATTTCAGCAGCTGTTGGCTTTGGTGTCCCCCTATATTACCAGGCAGGACACCGTTATGCGGGAAGCCATCAGTGCTGAGCAGAGGCTCATCGCCACGTTGCGATACCTGGCTACTGGGAGAAGCCTGCAGGACCTTAAGTTCTCCACAGGCATAGCCCCCCAGGCTCTGGGGATCATTATACCAGAGACTTGTTCTGCCATCCTTCAAGTTTTGCAGGAGGACTATATTAAGGTAAGTGTTCTTCTTCAAAAATTCACATTGTATGGTATTTATTTTTGGATATTTTTAATTTGCTTTATTTGCAGTCCCTAATTCACATGATTCTTAGCTGCAGGGAATGTCCCCTTTCTCCCCATGTTTTATTATTTAAAGTTTGGGGTTTGAGGCCTACCTGTAAATTTGCCTTACCTAACCTCTCCAGCATGCTATCCTGGGGCCATACCTACCTTGACTAGTCATTTCCATGTTTTTTATTATATGTTCCATCGTAGTGCTTTACCCAAAACGCACCCTAAATTTGGCCTAGGAATGTTTCATTTTTGTTAACTTCAATACAGAGTGCTACAACCTTCATGTGTGATATTCCCAACTCATCTTCAACCCTTACCCCCCCCCCATAATTTTTTTTTTGTTTTGTTTTTTCTTGCTTCCAATTTTTTATGTTTTGAACAGTTTCTACCAATGTTGGCCATGAATGTGTGTATGAAATCAGCTTTCAATGTTTCTGGCTCCAAGAATTAATTTGTTATTTCTTTAATTCCACAGTTCCCTTCTTCGCCACATGAATGGCAGAATGTGGCTTCCGAGTTTGCCCAGCGATGGAACTTTCCGAACTGTGGAGGAGCCATCGACGGCAAACATGTTCGGGTCGTCCCACCACCCCATTCGGGATCCTTTTATTATAATTATAAGGGGTTCCACAGCGTCGTGATGATGGCAGTGGTGTCGGCCACCTACGAGTTCCTCTATGTGGACGTTGGCAAGAATGGCAGGATGTCTGATGGAGGAGTTTTTGCCCAGACGGAGTTTGGAGAACGGCTCCTTTTGGATCTGCTGGCCTTGCCACCAGCGGAGCAGAATGTGGAGGGACTACCTTTTGTGTTTGTGGCGGATGAGGCGTTTGGCCTGGGACCCCATTTGATGAGGCCATTCCCGCAACGCACCCTCACCCCTGAGAGGAGGGTTTTCAATTATCGGCTGGCCAGAGCCAGAAGGGTGGTGGAAAATGCGTTTGGGATCATGGCCAGCCGATTTCGCCTCTTCCTTACCTCCATCCACCTTGCCCCATACAAATGGAACCATGTGGTTATGACGTGCTGTGTGCTGCATAATTTCCTAAGGGTGCATTCAACGAGTTATATATCTTTGAGTGGGCCTGAGGCCTCTTTAATCAATGCCGAAACTTTGGTGGCCCTGGAACCTGGCCGTCATGGCTTGGCCCCCCCAACCGGACGTGAGGTCCGTAACCAATATGTGGACTATTTTATGGGTAGGGGAGCCATTGAAATGCCAGACAATCTCTAATAATTTTAGACCAAAAAAATAAAACTTTAAAAAAAAGTAAAGATTGGTTTGTCATTTTTATTGTATAATGTTTGATGTTTCTGGTAGGTTTACCTAGTGCACTTGTTTTGCCATGTGGATTAAAAAATCTTTTAATTAGCCTTCATTGTCAGTGTAAACACCAAACATTGATTAGTTCACTCAGCACCACATTTACATAATGAAGCCACAATGATTTGTTATGTAAAAATACCTTTATTTTTTTTTGTTTAGGTGGGCAACTTCCTTAGAAATGTGGATGTTCCCTTAATTTCAGGTGTATTAAAACGCATGACCAGCCATGCATAAACAAACTATATTTCTCCAAATTTAGAAAAAGCTAAACATGTGCTAGTCATTAAAGGGTAAAATAACCAAAAAAAATAGAAATCTCTGCAAGTAAAACGTTATTTGGTGTAAAAACATTAGACACGCCCAAGCACAGCCATGATATTTTGGAGCCTTTCCTCCACCCGCTTTGTATTTGCCCTGATCTCTAGCAAATCTCCCTTAATTTTTTCGAGGTCACGACAGCAGACCATCAGGTATTGGATCAGGATCTGGGCACTGTGATGTGTCAACTTATTGGGGTCTTCGGCCAGAACTGCACCTAAATGTAAAAAGAAATATGTAGGATAGAATATGTAGGCCTACATCTATTTAACATGCATGTGTCTGGTTTCACTCTGACCTGTGGTGGTGCCACTTTCCACAACATCACATTCCTCTCCATCCTGGGGTTCTGGGGGTATTGTTGTAGGTATTGCAATTCTCGTCTCATCTGAGGTAGCTTTTCGAATCCCTAGGGAGATTGAAATAAAAGGAATAGTTTCATTAGTAGCGACTCAATTTTGCTAAAATAAGAAACATGAAAAAAAACTTTGTAATCATTCTTTTGAAGCATGCTCCATTTTAATTTTTACCCCCTGTGCCAACCGGGACAAATGATTGGATACATAGGCCAAAACAGAGCATATACATTTTGTAAACAAATTTGAAACATTGTAACACCCCAAAGTATCTACACTGGATCACCTGTGTGTGACTCCCTCAAGCTTTTTGGCTTTAGGCCCACACTTGTACTACTGCGTTCAGATGTTTCATCAGCTGCTGAGCATTCACTCCCTTTAACATTACCATGCATATCGTTTTTTCAAATGAACAAATGTCCTTTGGATTAGCACACCAAAAATAAGTGTGGCCCAAATGTACTCCCCCAAATAAACCAAAAAACATGGGTGTTCACACTGGATGATCCTAAAACATCGTTTGAGGAACTGTACGGAGAAAGAGGTTTAATACGTCCGTTTACTATGCGGACGAACCTAAAAAAGATGGTATCTTTCAGTGTACTATATGAAAGTTCAAAATACACGACAGAATACCAGAAAATAATATGTACCATTGAAAGTCAAAAAAAACAACTTACTTTTTAATATAACTTTCTTGATTCTTTTATATTGGTCGGCCTCCCGCAACTTCAGATCTGACCATCGTTTTCTGAGCTGTTCCTTCGTTCTGCACACCCCGAATTTTTGGTGGAGACTTTTGACCACTTTGCCCATAATTCTGGACTTGACCAGATTAGGCCTTTTATACGGACCATGCTTGGCATCATAATCCTCCTTCTTTAAAATGGCGACCATCTCCACCATTTCCTCGAATGACATGTTGGATGCCTTATATCTCCTGGGTCTTGATTTGGGCTCCTCTGTAATTTCATCCTCTGTAGAGGTAATCTCAGCCACCTGTGTCTCCGCCATGTTTTGTTCAGCACTACGAGCGAGAAGGGGCGGGGAAAGTACAATATCGAACGTCAGGGGCGGGGAAAGCGTGCGGAGTTTCACGCATGCGCTGTGTATATAAAGTGAAGATCCATGTCTGGGAAATACGTTCATTTTTCGGGAGAGAGAGTTAGCAACGAACGTCGTGACCAAGGTACCTAACAATTTTACTTTTTGAGGTTCATCAGACGAGGAGATTTGTGTGCTCAAAATATGTAGACAATGCACAGTTGAGGAATGTTGCCTGAAATATATATTTTTTTTGGTTTCTCGCTTTTACAGATATCATGAATACTTTTAAAAACCCAGACTTCATGGGGGAGTTCATCGATAAATGGCAAGAGCTCCCTATATTATGGCAAACAAAAAGTGGCGGTAATAAAAATAAAGACGCCAGGAAAGCAGCACTGGAGAGCCTGCTTGCATTTGTGCAAACAAAGATACCCACAACAACTCTCCAAGATGTCAAAAACAAAATTGGGACCATCAGAGGGACATACAGGACCCAGAGGACTATGGTCCTGAGGTCCCAGAGGTCAGGTGCACCAGCAGATAAGGTTTATAAACCCAGTCTGTGGTACTACAGTAAGCTTGCTTTTCTGGATGACCAGCTGGAAGTGCGGGAATCTCTCTCCACCCTTCCCCCCAGAGGTCAATCCAGCCCTCCTTGTACCCAACCCTCCAGCCTTCCCTGCAGCCAGTCCTCCAGCCTTCCTGTCAACCCTGCTCTGGCTTCCTCTGAGGATCAAGATCAGGGCCTTGAGGAGGCAGATTTGGAGATATGGAGCCAGGTAAAGTTTTGCTATCTATATTTCTATCGTACAAAATTGTAGATTTTAAATAGATGTTAGTATTGTTAAAGGTATGTACACTTCTACCAATAAAGTTTGTGAAGAGAAAGATACAGTAGTGGCCTAATTTTATGTGTCCAAGACAACAAAACCAGGATGCGTAATCAATGAAAAGGACATAACTTTTGGCATTGATTTCAACAATGTCTAGAGGTGAACAATGTCTGTGAATGATGATGTGGCAAAATAAATAATGTCCCTTTCTTTTTTTACAGCCAGAGCAGAGCCAGGAAGAGGGTGATGTTGGGGATCAGGAGGAGGCAGGGCCCAGTGGCACCCAGGAGGAGGCTGGGCCCAGTGGCACCCAGGAGGAGGCTTGGCTCAGCACAAGAGCCCAGATGCCTCCCCTGGTAGTTAAACCACGAGGGCCAAGGAGAGGTAGGCAGGTGGAGGAGGAAACCAGGGCCTTCCTCAGAGAGGCAACAGCGGCCCTCAGAGAGGCACCCTCTGTTGATGAGGGATTTGCCGCAGTCCTCGCCCACAAACTAGGGCAAATGGAGTTGCAGCAAAAAAATTTCAGTGAGACCCTGCTATTGAAAGTCATCAATAAGGGCGTGCTGGGTGAACTCACTAGGTACACGGACATAACGGAGGTTGTCCCTACTCCTCCACCTCCTCCTCCTCCTCCTACTACTCCTCCTGCCACAACCTCTCCTCCTGATCCCCAGCCTCCAAGGAAGAAACCAACCAAGGCTGCAGAGAAGGCTGGAGAGAAGGCTACAAGGAAGAGGAGAAAATAATGCCTGCTGTAGTACCACAGACTGGGGACATATAGGACTTATCTGCTGTGGCTCCTGACCTCTGGGAGCTCAAGACAAGATTGGGCTCATTTTTTGGGGGATCTAATCTCTATTTTGGTTTGGACATCTTGTATGGTTGTTGTGGGGTGAAAGGGATGCACAAATGCAAGCAGGCTCTCCAGTGCTGCCTTCCACTTTAATTTGTTAATGTTCTGAAATAAAAAAAATTTGAGTGCCCTTTAAATACTTGACTATGTGATTTGTATTTCAAAAGAGAGCTTGCTAGGAAGCAGGCAGGGACATCTCAAATTATATTATTGTTATTATCAGGGGACACAAACCTCCCTGAGGCCAAATGAGACACATTTGGAAGGTTGTTGTGGTAACTTTACACAAGAATAATTTAAGCCAAAATACTTAAAAAAAGGCCAAAAAAAACCCCCCAAAAATAATATAAAATTTAAAGAAAAAAGGAGAATTACATTATTTTATTATTATTAGTATTATTTAGGAGGGAGGTGCGGCTTATAAATAATATTTTATAATCATTAGAGCAATTTGGAATTACTTTAGAAACAAGTTTGGCATAAAACTCTCAATGTCATTATCAAAAGAGGGTAATTTTAAAGCATTATCAAAAGAAGAACGGAATGCGCAGCATTAAAACGATGCTATTAATTCCACCGTGACGAATGTGCCATCTCCATTTCCAACATTAGCTTTACCAAAACGAGCGCTCCCGTCTCATAGTTGCTTCTGAGCATGCGCGTTTTTTTTCACGTCGTGAAAGCATACACACTATCGTTTTTCACGTCGTTAAAAAAAACGACATGAAAAACGACGTGAAAAAAGAGAGCATGTCCGGAATTTTTAATGGCCGTTTTTCACGTCGTTAAAAATGCTCTGGAGCATACACACGATCATTTTTCAGGGCCATTTTTTAAAATGGCAGTTTTACCGGCATGAAAAACGATCGTGTGTACGGGGCATAAGAAGTCCTGTTTGCAGTTTGCGAGAAGCCATGTGGGGGACACAGCAAACATGTGGAAGAAGGTGTTCTGGTCAGATGAGACCAAAATTGAACTTTTTGGCCTAAAAGCAAAAGGCTATGTGACTGACAAACTAACACTGCACATCACCCTGAACACACCATCCCCACTGGTGGTGGAAGCATTATGTTGTGGGGATGCTTTTTTCAGCAGGGACAGGGAAGCTGATCAGAGTTGATGGGAAGATGGATGGAGCCAAATACAGGGCAATCTTAGTAGAAAACCTGTTAGAGTCTGCAAAAGACTTGAGACTTGGGAGGAGGTTCACCTTCCAGCAGGACAACAACCCTAAACATACAGCCAGAGCTGCAATGGAATGATTTAAATCAAAACATATTCATGTGTTAGAATGGCCCAGTCAAAGTCCAGACCTAAATCCAATTGAGAATCTATGGCAAGACTTGAAAATTGCTGTTCACAGATGCTCTTTATCCAATCTGACAGAGCTTGAGCTATATTGCAAAGAAGAATGGGCAAAAATGTCACTCTATAGATGTGCAAATCTGGTAGAGACATCCCCAAAAAGACTTGCAGCTGTAATTGCAGCGAAAGGTGGTTCTACAAAGTATTGACTCAGGGCGGCTGAATACAAATGCACACCACACTTTTCACATATTTTTTTGTAAAAATTTTAGAAAACCATTTATCATTTTCCTTCCACTTCACAATTATGTGCCACTTTGTGTTGATCTATCACATAAAATTCCAATAAAATACATTTATGTTTTGGTTGTGTAGCGGCCTCCCCTCTCTCACTCTTATATCAGCTCGTCTGTCTCTTGTCTAGAGGTACCTTAGAGGAGAGAGAGCGGGGTCACCACACCAAGTTCCCTCTGCAGATGTATGTGCAGTGAGACACAATCCTCTTTTACCTTCGGGTCGGTGTTCTGCATCTGGAGCCTCCTCCTCCTCTGAAACAATGTCTGCCAGAAAATGAGCCCCACACCATTAAAGTCCAACACTCCTTTATTCTTCTCAATGCAGAAGTGAACACAATCAGTTGAACTCCCTCAAAGAACAGAACAGACAGGGGGTGTGGATGCGAGTAGGGCCAGACACAATGAACTCTCCACTTTCCTTCCTGAAAGTGGGTTGCGGTCTCCGATCGAGGGGAAATATCCTTCCAGGCGGTCTCCGGTGGAGGCTCACCCATCACCGGCAATATGCTGCACCAGGTCTTCAGGCAAGTACCCCCTCCCGGTCCATTACGCCTCTGGATTCGGGTACCCACTCCCGGGGTTCCCTAGGAATTCCTTCCCTCGCGGAACTCAGTGGTGGGCACTGAGCTCCAGACCTCCATCCGAGTACCTCACCCCAGACTAAAGGTGCCTGGGATGGAACACGACCTCCGAACGTCCTCTAGGCCTAGGCCACCTAGGGGACCGACACGAACCACCGCCCTCAGGCTGAAGGTGCCTGGGACTCCGACCCCGTGACAAAGATGGACGGCACCTTTATACCCTCCCCCAGCAAGCACGGCAAGTTCCCCGCCCCACCATACCACTGCCGAGGGAGGACAAAAAGGGGTACGGCACACAGCAATGGTTCAACCCCAGCCCAAGGCGACAGCGCCACCCGCTGGGCTGCAGGGAACTGCACATTACTGGTGTCTCTGCCAGTTCCAAATACACAAGGAAAGTGCATGCCCGCTACCCTCTCCCCCTGGTGGTTTGACACTGGTCCCCAGTGTCTGGAATAAACTATGCCCTCAACGGCTGACATAGCCCAGTCCAGAAACCAACTATAAATTGTACAAAAATAAAAACTTTAGGAAACTAAAACTAGCTAGAGCAGTTGTGTCTGAGCCTTACATGAAAGGGAAGGGAAGGGAAACAACAACACTTAACCATAACACTGAAAATCACATTTTCACATTACACTTTTCCCCACCCATCCTGACTAAGACCCACCCCATACTCGGTGGTCTTGATGGGATGCTCTCCTGCAAAGGGCAAAAGAAAGTTAACACACATAAACCCTGACAAGTGTATTCATGTGAGAATGAAGAAACTTCTCTGTAGAGAAATCCCTTCCTTCATAGAGTGAGTGTGTGAAAAGTGTTATCGATGCACAACACTGCCACCTGGTGACAGCATCGCGGTAACTGCACTCGTGGAACTTTCCTTCTTCTTTGGGCCCTATCTACCCCAGAGTCCATGATCACTTGCTGGAAAACTGAAGGACAAACAGGAACAGTCCTTCCATTCCTCTGGGTAACAAGAACAACGAAACCCGGAAAGTTCATCAGTGTAAAGACTACAAGAAGGGAGTCTCTTTTCTCCTACAGATAGAAGCAAGGGTGCGGCAGGACAAGTGGCTTCAAGTGCACCTTGTCTGCGTGGATGTGCCGTCTCAACATCCATTCTGCTTTGCAGTCTTTAAAGCGCTGAGAGGCCTTGGGAGAGCATGCAAGGAACCTGCGGGCGTGTGGAACCTGAAGGTGGGTCCACACAAAGTCATTGTACCACCGCTCCCGGCAAACTTCCACTTCATACAATAACTCCTTGGACAAGTATGGGTACTCCCATCCATACTCAGCAGCAACCTTCTGGCCAAATAGGCGTTGTAGTCTCGCCAGAGGGGGCATGGTGGCTTTGTCCCCTTCGCCAGGCAAAACTATTGAGTCCGGGTGGCGAGGTGCTCTGATCCCCTCCGTTCTGGGCATAGGTGCCCGCAGTGACAGTCTCTTATCCCCAGCATTAGGTGCAGGTGGCACCGGGAAGGCAAGAGTAGGCTGGGGACGGGACTCCTTCTCAGGCGCTGGTGCCTCCACCCAGGGTGTACTTTCCCCTGTAGACATGGGTGGGTCCCTGGTTTTGCGGGATGAGGCGAGAGATACTTTGTCCCAGCCCTTTTGAGCAAACAGTTCATCAATGGCGACATCGTCTCCTACATCCGAGAGTGATTCTAGGTCAGAGGTGTCACACTCCTCCGCGGGCAGGTAGCCTGTAGTGGAGACTGAATTACCACCTCCTCCCACACACCAAATCTCTCCGCCTGGCTTACCTCGGCCTTTACTTGAGGCGGGACGTCCGGAACTCCTGCCGACAGATCCCTTCGGGCCGGGCGTAGGCGGGCGGGATGGTCCACCACAACCGCTGGTCGGGGCTACCATGCCGGTCTTTCTCTTCGGTGGTGGACGCTGTGAGACAGTGGTGACCGAGTCAGCATCCTCGGATTTCTCCCGTTGAGTACTCACGACCTCCTCCGCGGTCGCTGCAGTGTGCACAGGGATGGCTGTCAAAGCAGTGATTCCTCCTCTCTGAGTGGTGTTGCCTGCAGCACGGCCAGGGTAAATGGTTCTGGGCTTCTCAACCGCTGGATCCACTTCGAATAGGAACTCCCCGCAGGCCTCGCATCGCCCGAACGGCTTCAGTTGGCACACCAGTCCCGAACAGCTGGGACAAATCACACCCGGGGCCTCAACGTCCATGCGTGAATACAGGGCGAATCGACTCCTTGGCTTTAGCCGGATCCCTGTATCGGTCACTGGAGCAGCAGCAGTCAGGGTCGTGGTAGAAGGGTGAACCGGAATCCACGATGTATGTCTGAACATGGTGACTTGCTGCTGGTCCATTGCGCACTGCAAGTTTTTGCGCCAATGTCCCACGTGTAGTCCTTCACACGTATTGGACTCCTCCCCTCTGCACTCTAGTTCGCGGGCTTTTCTTATTTTTTGAGTCATGCCTACGAACTAAGCAGTGAGGGTGTGCCTGATGGCGCAGTGCAAATAGAAGCCCCCACGTGTAGTCCCTCACATGGCTGAGCTCCCCCCTCTTCTTGCTCTTCTGCGCGGGGCTTTTCCTTCACTGGGTCATGTCCACGACTTCGAGCAGGGATGCACTTTGGCCAATAATATGGCCGACCTACTCGGAACTTCTCCGGGCAGACACGTTCAAACTCCGTAGTAGCATGAACACCATACCGAACCCGAGCCCCCACGTGTAGCAGCCTCCCCTCTCTCAATCTTATATCAGCTCGTCTGTCTCTTGTCTAGGGGTACCTTAGAGGAGAAAGAGCGGGGTCACCATGCCAAGTTCCCTCTGCAGATGTATGTGCAGTAAGATACAATCCTCTTTTACCTTTGGGTCGGTGTTCTGCATCTGGAGCCTCCTCCTCCTCTGAAACAATGTCTGCCAGAAAATGAGCCCCACACCATTAAAGTCCAACACTCCTTTATTCTTCTCAATGCAGAAGTGAACACAATCAGTTGAACTCCCTCAAAGAACAGAACAGACAGGGGGTGTGGATGCGAGTAGGCCCAGACACAATGAACTCTCCACTTTCCTTCCTGAAAGTGGGTTGCAGTCTCCGATCGAGGGGAAATATCCTTCCAGGCGGTCTCCGGTGGAGGCTCACCCGTCACCGGCAATATGCTGCACCAGGTCTTCAGGCAAGTACCCCCTCCCGGTCCATTACGCCTCTGGATTCGGGTACCCACTCCCGGGGTTCCCTAGGAATTCCTTCCCTTGCGGAACTCAGTGGTGGGCACTGAACTCCAGACCTCCATCCGAGTACCTCACCCCAGGCTAAAGGTGCCTGGGATGGAACACGACCTCCGAACGTCCTCTAGGCCTAGGCCGCCTAGGGGACGACACAAACCACCGCCCTCAGGCTGAAGGTGCCTGGGACTCCGACCCCGTGACAAAGATGGCCGGCCCCTTTATACCCTCCCCCAGCAAGCACGGCGGGTTACCCGCCCCACCATACCACTGCCGAGGGAGGACAAAAAGGGGTATGGCACACAGCAATGGTTCAACCCCAGCCCAAGGCGACAGCGCCACCCGCTGGGCTGCAGGGAACTGCACATTACTGGTGTCTCTGCCAGTTCCAAATACACAAGGAAAGTGCATGCCCGCTACACTTGTAACATGACAATATGTGGAAAATGTCAAGGGGTATGAATACTTTTTCAAGGCACTGTGTATGTGCATCATAGACAGACCCTGGGAAGCCATTGACCATATATCTGATGAACAGATTTGCATCACAAACAACCTAGATGTTTAAGGAGGGGTATCCCTTTCTATTACAGTATATGTGCTTTTTTATCAGAGGGGGCAAAAAAGGCACATGAGTGTAATCTATTACACACATGACATCAGGAATCCCAGCTACCGCATAGAAATCATTCTTAATTTGATCCCACTCATGATGCGTGGTAGGCAAGTATATACATTTGGGGCCAATTTGCCCTAAACCCTGCAGGCCCTTAGGCAGACGTGAAAAACATGACTGGGCTTTCCCAATCACCTCTCCTGCTACCATCTGAAGGGAGGTTTGCCAAGAAAGTGCATGACAGCCAACAACCTTTGAATGGCTTGAAATTCCAACAAATTAGCCTCAAAAAGCTCCATTAGGAATGAAGGAGCAGTGTATGTCCAGCTGCCAAATGTGAGTGAAGACTAGCCAAATGCTCATTAGATTTAGAATTGGCGCCCTCTTTTAGCACTTCCATGCCCTTTCCTTTGAGGTGCAGTGACCAAAGTCAAAATTTCCTTCAATATCGCATGCCTGGACCACTACTTAATTACCCCATGCATTTAAAGCGGAGGTCCACACAAAAATGGAACCTCCGCTTTTTGGAACTCTCCCCCTCTCCGATGTCACATTTGGCACCTTTCAGGGGGGAGGGGGGTGCAGATACCTGTATAATACAGGTATTTGCACTCACTTCCGGGCATAGACTTCCGCGGGAGTCATGCCCCTTCCTGCCCCCCCCCCCCGCTGTCTTCTGGGAAACACACAGGTCCCAGAAGATAGCGGGGACCAGTTAGGACGCGCAGTGTGACTCGCGCATGCGCAGTAGGGAACCGAGAAGTGAAGCCGCAATGCTTCACTTCCTGATTCTCTCACCGAGGATGGCGGCGGGGGCAGCCTAAAGCCGAGTGATTTATCGGCTTGGGCTGCCGACATCGCGGGGACCCTGGACAGGTAAGTGTCCATTTATTAAAAGTCAGCAGCTGCAGTATTTGTAGCTGCTGGCTTTTAATATTTTTTTTTAGGCGGACCTCCACTTTAATAATTTATTTCCTTTTGTGAATTGACTTTAACAATGTTTTTGCTGTATTTATCGAGTGTTGTGAGATTTTGAGGTAATTACCGCAAAACGGAACAGTGAATCAACATTTTCAGCATCACGTGATATTTAGGAAAAATTAGTCAGATCTCCTAAATACCTCATTCGATGTGCTTTAGTGAATGGAGCCGAGTGAGCAAGTCCAGCAATAGGCTGGTAAACGAGTCCTGTATCTAGGATAGGGACAGGCTTCTTCTAAGGCAAAAACCTCACAAGCCACCACAACGGCAGCAGCATAGCAAACCATGTGGAGTTCTGGCGGGCTTCCGGGTTTCAGTTGTTATATATATATGCCCCTTATCAGGATTCCAGCCAGTCTGGTAACAATTGTCCAAAAAAAATGTGAAATTTAAATTAAAGAGGTTGTAAAACTTTTTTTTTTTTAAATAACAAACATGTCATACTTACCTCCACTGTGAAGCTTGTTTTGTACAGAATGGCCCCGATCCTCAAATTCTGGGGTCCCCCGGCGGCTCTCGCGGCTCCTCCCCACATCAGATAACCCCCTAGGAGAAGCGCTCTCCTGGGGGTTACCTTGCGGGCATGCTCCTGAGTCCATCATTTGGCATCTATAGCCACTGAATGTATGACTCGGCCCCGCCCCCGGCGCCTGCATCATTAAATTTGATTGACAGCAGCGGGAGCCAATGACTGTGCTGCTATCAATCTATCCAATCAAGAGCCAAGAACTCTGGGCAGAGGGAGAGCGCGTTTCTGCCGGGTGAAGTTCCAGGGCTCATTTAAGTAAAATGGGGGGGGGGGCTGTGGGGCCAGTGACTGCCAGAAGTTTTTTCACCTACGATGCATTAAGGTGAAAAAACACAAGGGTTTGCAACCCCTTTAAGAATCATGGACATACTCATCCATGCTTTCACCATGGTTACAGTCCCTCTTCACTAGTTATTCCAGGTTCAGTAAGTATAATATACCTGTAGCGGGTATTTGATTTTAGGGGAGGCATCTGGGTGGTAGTGTAACCCAGATGCATTGATTGTCAGGGAATCTGAGGCCCTTTTTGTGGTTCTTTGAGGACTCTGGTGGTGTGAGGTTCCCTGCGGCCTGCAGGTGGCAGTGTCGCCATGGGCTGGATTTGAACACTCACCGCAAGACTGCTTCCTTTTTCCTTTTCCTAGCGCTGGTACAGCAGGGCGGGGAACCTGCTGTGACGCAAAGGGCGAGGGGATAAAAGGGGCGGACGGCCTGACCTTGGGGTTCAGAGTCAGAGGACGCAGCCGCACCCAGGCACCTTCAGCTTGGGTGCTGGCGTTCCGGAGTTCCGGGCCCAGGTGCCCTTGACCTGGCCGGAGCGAGAGATGGAGTCCATCTCAGGCACCTTTAGCCTGGGGTGAGGTACTATGGCGGAAGCCTGGAGCTCAGTACCTTCGACTGAGTTCCGCGAGGGAAGAGGAATCCGAGGGGGCCCTAACTCCTTGGGTGCCCGTGTCTGAGGTCGAGAAGACTGGTGAGCGGAACTTCTCTGGAGAGTCCGGCGCAGCATTGCTGGTGACAGAGAGGCCTCCGATGACTCCCTTGGACGGATTACCTTCCCCTGACAGGGGCTGTGCTAGCGAAGGTAATTCATGCTCTGTTCAATATAGTCAGTGGCAGTGACTATTCGCCACTGGTGATACTACAGTGGTTAGCTCTATCTAGAAGGATTGTGCCTTGGCCTACTCCCCACAAATACTGAAGTGGTATATGGGTCTCAACCTGTCTGTGCTGTATGACTATTTATTGAGAAGAATAAATACGAGTTGGACCTATTCAGTGTGTGGAACTCTGGTTACTAGGAGCAAAGGGGAGTCAATCCGAGGAGAGGATTTGACTCTGGGACACATACACAAGCTCGATAGTTCTGGCTTTTAGACTTGTGCACAACGGAAAAATTCGTTCCGTTTCGGTTCGTTTCTTTCCGGTCCTGTTGATTCGTAATCATTCGTAATTTTGCTAGACGGGATTTTTCGTGTTCGGACTCATTCGTATTTTTGCAAGCGACATTTTTCGTTGAATTTTTTGTTGCTTTATAATTCGTACTTTCGGTAGAGTACGTTGTTTTTCGTTGATTCTGGACACAACTCCTACTTTCGTAACTTTTTTTGGGTTCGTTGATTCGTAATTTTCCGTGTCTCTCTCACAACGACGCTGCCTATTATGCCTAATGTGCTTCGAATGGATTTGTACTTTTCTAAATACATAGCGGTTATTTGTAACGATTTGAAATCTCGTATTTTACTTTCGTTTTTTACATGCGGCTATAGGCTCCGCCCCTGTACACCATTTTGAGAGGGTTCAGCACGGTGAGGGAGAAGCAGAGAGCAGAGCAGAGTGAGTGTTATTGTGCTTCGAATGGATTTGAAATCTCGTATTTTACTTTCGTTTTTTCATGCGGCTATAGCCTCCGCCCCTGTACACCATTTTGAGAGGGAGTTCAGCATGGTGAGGGAGAAGCAGAGAGCAGAGTGAGTGTTATTGTGCTTCGAATGGATTCGTACATTCGTAACTTTTTTCATAACGAATTATGCCGAAGACCTTCGGGCATTCGCTATTTTGCGGTATAATTTATTTCGGATTCGGTTTTATTCGTAATTGCTCTGTTCGGAAATTCGAATGCTTCCGAATGTCCGAAAGTTGCTAAATTCGGACGAATTTTGATTCGTTACGAAACGAATTGCACAAGCCTACTGGCTTTCACCTCTACACAGTAGATGACATGGACCGTGGTGTATCTCATCCCTCCCCCCAGTGTTAACCCCTAGACGAGACAGACAAGCCGTGAATGAGAAGGGGAGAGAGGGGTGAGGTCGCTACATACCAATGCACAGGGTCTTTGCCCTCTGGTTTTGAATGTTTGTCAGAAGCTCAAATAAACAAACGAAATAGTAACACGGTTGGCTATTGTCTTTTGACATGACAAACTCAAATCTTATTATTTGTTTTTATTTTATGCTGTTTATTTTATTATTACTATAATTTTCGGTTTTCTTTTCTTGATCTTCCTTTCTGGATAATTTTTGTTGTACAATTGTAAAAATTAAATAAAGATTTTGCAAAAAAAAAAAAAAAGCCAGGCTGTTTGCCTCTATTCAGAGACACAGCCCGAATCAGCCCCATCCCCCACTCTCTGCTCATAGGTTTTGACTGACAGCAGCCAAGCCTGTGAGACAGGGAAGAGGGGAGAAGAGTTGCTGTAGACATGCACATAGCTGGATCAAGATTGGGCTCAGGTGAGTATTTAGAGGGGTGGGGAAGCTATTATTAGAAGAATTGTTACCTTAATGCAGAGAATGCATTAAGTTAAAAAAAAACTTTTTTTTTTACAACCAATATGCTAAAGACTATGACATGTGTATTTGGATGTGAAGAACTTTCCAACTTAATGTTGAAAATGTTAAGAAATAAATTCTACTGCTGTTTTTCTGGAAAGATGACTTGATAATATTAATGCCAAGCTGACGCTATTTAACCATCTTACCGTTCCATTCGGTGGAATTATGCATTCCGTGGAATTATGTACTGAATGATCGGAGTATCTGCTATATTGAAGGCACTGTGGGGTGGGCCTACAGTAAATGACAAAAGCAAATTGCTGCTGTCAGAAGTTTTAATTAGTGATTCAAAAGCTTAGTGATTCAACTTTAACCACTTGCCGCCAGACCACCGTCAAATGATGGCGGGGCGGTGCGGCTGTCATTCTGGGAGGCTGTCATATGACGGCCTCCCAGAATGGCCGCTGTCACGCGCAGTGCGGCGATCGTGGCCTCGCAGTGTTGCTGGGATATGGCCTGAGCCCAGTCGCGTCTCTTTAACCATGTGATCGGCTGTGTCCAATCACATTACAATAAAGCCCCCACCAGTGCCCACCAGTGCCAGCAATCAGTACCCACAAGTGCCACCAATCAATGCCCATTAGTGATGCCAGTCAGTGCTGGCTATCAGGGCTGCTTATCAATGCCCATCTCTGCTGCCCATCAATGCCCATCAGTGCCACCCATCAATGCCCATCAATGCCGCCCATCAGTGTTGCCCATCAGTGCCCATCAGTGCCACCTATCCGTGCTGCCTATCAGTGTCCACCAGTGTCACCTATCAGTGCCCATCAGTGCCACCTATCAGTGCCACCCACCAGTGCCACCCTTCAGTGCCGCCTATCAGTGCTCATTATTGCCACAAATCAGTGACACCTATCAGTGCCCATAAGTGCGGCATATTTGTGCCTCCTCATTAGTGCCACCTAATCAGTTATGGGCATAAGTTATGGGCATAAGTGCCAACTAAACAGTTATGGGCATAACTTAGGGGCGTAAGTGCCGCCTCATCAGTGCCCATAAGTGCCACCTCATCAGTGCCCATAAGTGCATCCTATCAGTGCCCATCCCTGCCGCCTCATCAGCGCACATCAGTGAAAGAGAAAACTACTAATTTACAAAATTTACTGAACGAAACTAAGAAAAACTTTTTTTTTTTGTCTTTTTTTGGGGAAAAAATAAAATACCCAGAAGTCATTAAATAGCACCAAAAGAAAGCTCTATTTGTGTGAAGAAAATGATAAAAAAATTCACATGGTTACAGTGTAGCATGACCGCGCAATTGTCATTCAAAGTGTGACAGCGATGAAAGCTGAAAAATTGCCTGGGCAGGAAGGGGGTGAAAGTGCCCTGTATTGAGGTGGTTAAAGATGAATCCCTTAGCATGGAAATTGGGAAAATCCTGGCCATGTGGATTGAAAGCTCCTAAAGCAGTGACAACATGTAAAACTTTCATTGAGGTGGTCAAACCCAGGACTGGACTGTGACGTCAGCTTCTCTTTATCCAATATTCAATATCCTTTTGTGGACTGAAGAGATCTTCAAACTATGATGAGGTCTAATTGTTATATGGGCCCCTGATCGTTGCTATTGCTAAGTCCCTTTCTGGGCATGGTCCAAGGTCATATTATCTAGTAACTGTTTCAAGGTTGTATTTTAGAAGCTGGTGAAGAGAGATTTATTTAGTTTCAGAATGAGTACATATTATATTTTATATGAGCCATTGTTAAGTATTTATTAAATCATAAACCACAATTTAACTCTTTTGAATAATAATATATATGTTTATATTTTGTGAATTAATTCTGGCTAGAACCAATCCAAGTGGGGGATATGTAGGATATGTATATTGTGTGCATAGCCTATTTACACATGTAGCAAGGTACTATTACAGACCGTATCTTAACAGACTAAAATTGATGCCTAAAGAGGAATTTGTCTCCCTATGGTGCTCGTTTTGTGTTATAGTTTGGAAATTGTTTGGTTCTGTGATATAAGAACAAAGCATGGTGGGCATTGTAGTGCGGGAGACAGAGACTCCATTGCCGTGGGTTGGATTGAAACTACAATACCCACAAATCCCACTGTGCTACCAAAATTCAGTGAGACACGCACAGCCTGCTGGGAGGATTGATTTAAGGCAGAGGCGGGGCCTCAGCCCGCTCTCGGGACGCCATCTTCAACAGGCAAGAGGCCTGTTGTGTGCGCGCCTAGGCCGGAGAAGCCTGGGCCTAAAGTGACAGAGAGAAAGGATCTCCTGACGAGGGATCCTTGTGAACAGCCTCACTGATCGAGCCAGGGAGGGACCGGTCTACACTTCACAGCATCCGGAGTCACCTATCCACCGGCACCTTGTGAACGGCTGCGCGGAGGACCAAGGGCCTTGTGTTACGGAAAGACTGAGATCAAGGAGAGATTCCAGACGGAGTGTACTGGCGAGGCGATGCCTCATTGGGTGAGAAGGCTCTTGCCTATTCACATAGTTAACTGGGTCGCAGGAAGGTGGTTTCCAAAGTTCCACGTGTACTTGCTGGCATCTGCCGTGCCACAAGTAGGGATATGTTACACCTTAGAGTGATACAGCGGCTGGGAAGAACTAGTGTTTGTTCTGCCTATACACTACTTGCATCAAGTAATTGCCATTTATTTTTACTCTGTTTATTGGAATAGAAATAGATAAGTGCACCAACGAAGCTAGCAGAAGACTAACTGACATTTAAAGGAACAATCATCCGTTTACTTTATTTCCGGAAGTTCTACAACGGGACACTTATCAGTTGTACCGTTCACTAGGGGGAGTCATAAAACCTTGTATCATATATATATATATATATATATATATATATATATATATAGTTACAACTGTTGTATCACTTTGTTTTTTTACTGTTTGGGTGAGTTGTGTGGGATTTGGTGGAGAGGTGTCCCAGTGCTGTTGTAATTGCATTGGGAGATTCCTCCACCATACACTCACTCAAGTCTGACCCCTGGGTCATGTTTAATTGTATCTGGGAGCAGAGACATTCTGAACCAGTGGTGTTACATTGACTTTTGCAGGGAGCTGTGTGTAGTCAATATTGCCTGTGTAACAATTGTTTTATTCTTTTGCCAAGTAAACACATTACCACTGGTTAAGCTACATTTTGTGTGGGACTCTGTCTATTGCAGCTGTGGGGCAGGTGACCAGCATCAAGGTAACACTATTTAGAAAAATATATATTACTGTGTGGTATTATTGTGGTTCCCTATTGCTATTGGGCTCCACAATCGTATTATTGTCGAGGTGTGCCAAAGAGGGGATTAAGCCAAACTTATGGGGTTGACAGGCAGAGCGCAGACCAAAAAATATAACCAGCAGCTCCTACGGGGGTAGTGCTGCACGTGGGGGCTCGTCCGGGATTTCTGCGACTCTGCAATCAAACCCCCCCCTAGAGTGAACCCCTACCTGTCATGGATATGCATTAATGTCTGTCTGCCATCTTACCTTCCTCCTCATGTGTTCATCTAGAGACCAGACCTCCTTCACCTGGCTTCCTTTATAATCTCCTCCCAGCCTGACTCCACCCCAGGCCCTATCACTGAACACTATATTAACCTGTGCACTGCAAGCCTGCTTTGCTGATCAACGTGTTTGTTAGGCATTGTGTGTTTGGGTTCCTGCCTGCCGTGTGCTACGTCTGTCTCTCTGTTACGTTATTGGCTTGTCCCCGACCATCCCTGTCTGCTCGTGGCCCTTGACCTTCGGCTCGTTCTTCGTTATCCTTGTCTGCTTGTGGCCCCTGACCTTCGGCTTGTTATTCGGTTCTCTCTATCGTGTGCCGCTGCTTCCCCTTATCCTACGGGGCGTGAGCTAGGAAACTCCAGGGGCCGCGACCTGGTCCCAGCCTGCAGCGTAACATCCTCACCACTAGAGGCCCTGGAGAAGACCAGCTGGGTCTTAGACTCCGCGCCCTGGGGAATCTTGGCTCTCGCTTCCGTTGGGATCCCGGTTGTGCTCCTCTGGTCCCGCTTTCCACAACCACCCAGTTTCCTACCCACAGAAGCCAGCCATAGGGTTCACTACCTCGCGGTGCACTCCTGTCCCCCTACGGTGTGCATCTGTCACCTGGCCACAGGTGACCCTGACAGTTTGATCAGCCATGAACCCGGCTGACATCCCGCTTCCCGCGGATGATCCATTGCAGGGCATAGTTCGCAGACTTGAGACCCAGGAATCAAATCAGACCCAGGTGATGCGATTCCTCCAGGATCTGGCTTCTCGATTCGAGCAGCTTCAGGTCTCCTTGGGAACCCCGAATCCGCAACCCCAAGTACAACCAGCGGCTGTACCTATCGCACCAGTCGCAGCCTCACACTCACTAAGATTGCCAGCTCCGTTCCGTTTCTCTGGGGACTCCAAGGCCTGCAGGGGGTTTCTCAGCCAATGCACTATTCATTTTGAGCTTCAGCCTCAAAGCTTCCTATCTGACCGGGCTAAGGTAGCCTATATCATTTCCCTCCTCTCCGGTGAAGCTTTGGCCTGGGCTGCCCCCCTGTGGGAGAGGAACGATCCGGTGGTTTCCAGTCTGTCCGAATTCTTGAAGCTCTTTCGTAATATCTTCGAAGAGCCGGCTCGGGCTTCTTCAGCGGCTAGTGCTGTCTTACGTCTTCGCCAAGAATCTAGTTCAGTGGGGCAATATGCTCTTCAGTTCCGTATCCACACAGCTGAATTGAGCTGGAATAATGAGGCCCTGGTCGCTACCTTTTTACATGGCCTCTCTGACCGAGTGAAAGACGAATTAGCGGGAAGAGCCATTCCCGTCGGTCTGGACGATGTAATTTCATTATGCAACCAGATCGACATTCGTTTTCAAGAGAGGTCCTTAGAAAAAAGACGCCAGCACTCTCTGGGTCCTAGCCAGTCTGAGCTCCCCTCCCTTCATTCCGTGGAGCATCCTCTACCTGCTGAAGAACCTATGCAGCTGGGCCGGACCAGACTAACCCCCGAAGAACGTGCTAGGCGCAGAACTCTGGGCTTGTGCCTCTATTGTGGGGGCAAGGGTCATTTTCGTGACTCCTGCTCGCTTCGTCCGGGAAACGCTCGGGTCTAATACATTTGGAAGGTGGAGTATTGGACCCAGAAACATCACCTTCTCGCCTGCTCTTGCCGGTGTCCCTTCATGTAGGCACTTCTCCTCAGTCAACCCTTGCATACCTGGATTCCGGGGCTGCCGGCAATTTCATGGATTGGAGAACTGCTTCTTCTATGAAGCTTACCCTTTCACCTCTCACTACCCCATTGGTAGTCTCGGCAATTGATGGCACTGTTCTCCCAGGGGGCCCTATTCGCTTCCAGACGCTACCCATTA
This sequence comes from Rana muscosa, assembly GCA_029206835.1. Classification (NCBI taxonomy): domain Eukaryota; kingdom Metazoa; phylum Chordata; class Amphibia; order Anura; family Ranidae; genus Rana; species Rana muscosa. Next base: position 220,988,658 of record CM055127.1, read on the forward strand.
GGATGTCGGTAGGGATTCTCCACCAGGAGTGGATATCCTTTCTTATTCTACCCAAGGCCTCTACCCCAGTTGTATTGGGCCTCCCTTGGCTACAGCTCCACTCTCCACATGTGGACTGGGTCTCTGGGCAGATCCTGGCCTGGGGTTCCTCATGTTTCTCGTCGTGTCTTCTCAAGGTGACCCCCAAGGAGAGTCTTCCGGTTGCTGCCACTTCTGTTTCTTCTGATCTTCCCGCCGCATACAGCGATTACCGGGATGTGTTCTGTAAAAAATCAGCTGAGGTGCTTCCTCCCCACAGGTCTTTTGACTGTGCTATTGATCTTGTCCCCGGAGCAACTCTACCCAGGGGTCGTACCTACCCTCTGTCCATCCCAGAGACCCAGGCCATGTCGGAGTATGTAGCAGAGAATCTGGAGAGAGGGTTCATCCGGAAATCCTCATCGCCTGCAGGGGCAGGGTTCTTTTTTGTTGCCAAAAAGGATGGTACCTTAAGACCCTGCATCGATTATCGGGGTTTAAATGCGGTTACTATTAAAAATCGATACCCCTTACCCTTAATATCTGAGCTATTCGATAGGTTGAAGGGTGCCTCCATTTTCACCAAGTTGGATCTCAGAGGCGCGTACAATCTCATTCGAATACGGGAGGGTGACGAATGGAAGACTGCATTTAACACTAGAGACGGGCATTACGAATATCTGGTGATGCCTTTTGGTCTGTGTAATGCTCCAGCCGTGTTTCAAAACTTTGTCAATGAAATCTTCAGAGATCTGCTGTACCAGTTTGTTGTCATCTATCTGGATGACATTCTGATCTTTTCTGAAAATCTGCTCGTCCACAGAAACCATGTCCGCACTGTACTTCAACGTCTTAGAGAGAACAATCTCTATGCCAAGCTGGAGAAATGTTCCTTTGAATGTTCTGAGGTCCTGTTTTTGGGGTGCTTTGTCTCATGTTCGGGGCTTCGTATGGACCCTGGGAAGGTCTTGGCTATCACCAACTGGCCTCTTCCTGCTAGCCTCAAGGCCACACAGCGCTTTCTTGGCTTCACTAATTATTATAGGCAGTTCATAAGGAATTACTCTTCCATTGCCGCGCCTATTATCGCTTTGACCAAGAAGGGTGTGAATGCCAGAGACTGGCCTCCCGAAGCTGTCTCTGCATTTCACAACCTGAAACAGGCCTTTGTTTCTGGCCCCCTCTTGAGGAGACCAAATCCTGGGAATGCATTTTTTATTGAAGTGGACGCTTCCTCAATGGGGGTGGGAGCTGTGCTTCTTCAAATCTTTGAGAAGAGACGCCAACCATGTGCGTTCTTCTCCAAAAAAATTTCTCAGGCAGAGAGGAATTATGCCATCGGTGATCGGGAACTTCTCGCTATTAAATTGGCGTTAGAGGAGTGGCGTCATCTCTTGGAGGGTTCCCCTCACTCCATAACGATCTTTACCGATCACAAGAATTTACAGTATCTACAGAATGCTAAACGTCTGAATCCTAGACAGGCCAGGTGGAGTCTCTTCTTTGCCCGTTTTAATTTCACGATTACCTACAAACCTGGTTCCTGCAACGGTCGGGCTGATGCGCTCTCTAGGTCATTTGACACTTTGGACGAGGAGTCCGCCCCTGAACCTGAGCCGATCATTCCCACCTCATGCATTGTTGCCCACTCTACCACCCTGAAGTCTAAAATTCCGCCTGGTAAGACCTTTGTCCCCACTGAGCTAAGAGCTAAGATCCTTCGTTGGGGACATGATTCCAAGGTGGCAGGGCATTCTGGATTCCTCCGATCCTTCCTACTCATCAGTCGTCACTACTGGTGGCCTAATCTCCGCTCAGACGTCAAAGACTACGTTAAAGCTTGTCATGTCTGTGCTCAGTCCAAATCCTCCACACAAGCTCCTGCTGGTCTCCTCATGCCCTTGCCTATTCCTAAGGAACCCTGGGCCCATATTGCCATGGATTTTATCACCGATCTCCCACTGTCTGAGAATAATACAGTCATTTGGGTGGTAATCGATCGATTCTCCAAGATGGCTCATTTTGTTCCTCTTCCTGGTCTTCCTTCTGCCCCTGCCTTGGTTCCCATTTTCATTCGAGAAATTCTCCGCCTACATGGGGTCCCTTCTCATATTGTTTCCGACAGGGGAGTCCAATTCACGTCTCGTTTTTGGAGAGCCTTTTGCAAATCCCTCAATATTGTCTTGGATTTTTCTTCTTCTTACCATCCCCAATCCAATGGACAGACTGAGAGGGTTAATCAGGAGTTAGAGGTCTTTCTTCGCACCTTTGTGTCTTCTCACCATGACGATTGGTCCTCTCTACTCCCGTGGGCAGAATTCTCCCATAACAATCATGTGAATACCAGTTCGCAGAAGACACCCTTTTTCACAGTTTATGGAAAACACCCTCAACTTCCTCTTCCTATGATCTGTTCTCCAGACATTCCAGCTTTGGCTTCGGTTCAGGAGTCTCTCAATTCCGTTTGGGGTCACGTTCATGATTCCCTCCGGGCAGCTGCTGAAAAATTCAAAGGCTTTGCAGACCGCCGCAGGCGTAAACCGCCTTCTCTTCAGCCAGGGGACAAAGTCTGGCTCTCTACCAGGAACATCAAGCTCCGAGTTCCTTCTCTGAAGTTTGCTCCACGATTCATCGGTCCATACACGGTAACTGCTAAACTGAATCCGGTTTGTTTCAAACTCCAGATTCCTAAGAGCCTTAAAATCACTAACTCCTTTCATGTTGCTCTTCTAAAGCCTTTAGTCCTCAATAAATTCTCTCGTCCTCTTCCTACCGTGGCGCCTGTCTCGGAGGATAATCAGGAGTACGAGATCAGTCAAATTCTGGACTCCCGACTCTGTAAAGGCGTTCTTCAGTACCTCGTTCATTGGAAAGGGTTTGGTCCTGAGGAGAGGTCTTGGATCACTGCATCTGAGGTCTTTGCACCTCGTCTGTTAAAGGAGTTTCATCTGAAGTTTCCCTCTAAACCTGGGCCCAGGCGGGGAAGGGGGAGGCCTCGTAAGAGGGAGGGTACTGTCATGGATATGCATTAATGTCTGTCTGCCATCTTACCTTCCTCCTCATGTGTTCATCTAGAGACCAGACCTCCTTCACCTGGCTTCCTTTATAATCTCCTCCCAGCCTGACTCCACCCCAGGCCCTATCACTGAACACTATATTAACCTGTGCACTGCAAGCCTGCTTTGCTGATCAACGTGTTTGTTAGGCATTGTGTGTTTGGGTTCCTGCCTGCCGTGTGCTACGTCTGTCTCTCTGTTACGTTATTGGCTTGTCCCCGACCATCCCTGTCTGCTCGTGGCCCTTGACCTTCGGCTCGTTCTTCGTTATCCTTGTCTGCTTGTGGCCCCTGACCTTCGGCTTGTTATTCGGTTCTCTCTATCGTGTGCCGCTGCTTCCCCTTATCCTACGGGGCGTGAGCTAGGAAACTCCAGGGGCCGCGACCTGGTCCCAGCCTGCAGCGTAACATCCTCACCACTAGAGGCCCTGGAGAAGACCAGCTGGGTCTTAGACTCCGCGCCCTGGGGAATCTTGGCTCTCGCTTCCGTTGGGATCCCGGTTGTGCTCCTCTGGTCCCGCTTTCCACAACCACCCAGTTTCCTACCCACAGAAGCCAGCCATAGGGTTCACTACCTCGCGGTGCACTCCTGTCCCCCTACGGTGTGCATCTGTCACCTGGCCACAGGTGACCCTGACACTACCAACAACAAGATGGACTCCGCTGCTGCTATCCAGTGGTGTGAGGAAGAAAATGCCCACCCAGATTTCAGTGTGGTGATTGAAATTAAAGGAGAGTCCTGGAGTGAGGAACAGATATGTCAAGCAATGAAGACACTGTCCCCAGACAAAAAAGAATGGGTGATTGCTGTAAAATCAGACCAAGGGGCCTCCCAACAGGAAATCCCTGAGCATTTCAAGGGACCCAGTGTGGAATTGGCCAACAAGACAGAACTTGGTGTGATACACCCACAGGCCCCAAAAGAAGGTCCTACCTCAACCAGCCAATCTGGCGCCAGTAAACAAAAAACTCTTACCCTGTCACCTCTGGCCACCATTGGGCCAGAGCTCTGTGCCGTCCTTGGAGAATTTGTGGCAAAATGCCAGAGAGACCCTCCAGCATACTCAGCAGCTGGTTACAGGAAACATAGAGTTTTCTTGGGAAGGCAGCCAGTACCTTCAGCGGAAGACAGTTTTGAAGAGTGGCTGGACCAGGCTACACAAGCTTTGGATGAATTGGACATCCCAGAAGCTCATAAGAAGCAGAGAATCACAGAGAGCTTGAAGGGACCCAGTGTGGAAGTCATTCGCAATCTGAAACTCAGTAAGCGAGACTGTATTGCCCAGGATTACTTGAACATTTTACATTTGGGCGCACAGAGAAAGTTTCTGACCTCATCTATCAGATGGAACACTCCTACCAAAAAGAGAGAGGTTGTAGGAATACATGAGGCGTCTGGACAAGATCATACACCAAATCCTGCTGAAGAAGGGTCTAGACCCTCAGAAGGTGGATGAGATCAGAGCCAAACAAGTTCTGAGAGGGACCCAACCTTTAGACCCTATTACCCTTCTGCTGAGAACCCGGCAAGATGGTGGTATCCTGAAGTACCCGGACCTGATCAGGATTGTCAGAGAGGAAGAAGTCATGCTGGACAGTAAGAAGAAGAGTCAGATACCTGAAGCCGCTGCCGGGGTCAGGGTAATAAATGCAGATTAATGTGAAACTCAGGTCAAGCTCCTAAAGACCCAAGTGACACAGCTGATAGAGATGATGTCCCTGTTGACCAGCCAACCCACTGTTCTGTTCAGTGAAACAGTCTCCGAGGAACCCAAGAAGTTTCCAAGTTCTACTGTTGCCCCAGTGCAAAAGCAAAGGAAACTGTTGACCTGCTTCAACTGTGGAGGAGTCAGACATTTTCGAGAAGTATGCCCAAGTCCAGAGAAAGCTGCGACACAGTACCGAAAGCCGGCAGAAAACTCCAGAGGGCCGCGGTAAAGGAGTCAACCGGTGCCCACCGGTTTCAGCTAACTCCATAAAGTTCAACGACGCAAGGAGACAGTCTCGGGAGTCCAGACCCTTGCGAGGGGCCCCCGTTGTTTCCTCTGAGCGACCCTGTGTCCCACGTCCTTTTGTACAACATGCCCGGGGGCAGGGGAGTCAATGATAGATATTTCCTGAAGTGGTCCCCTTGAAAGCCTTGCAGAGGAATCGTGGGAAGGTCTCGGTGAGTGTTCGCATTACAACCACCTCACCTGTGAAGATACCAGCTCGAATGTTGATAGGCCAAGTGAGCACGGCCACCCCGGTCACACCGTCTGACCTGATGAGGGAAAAGAAGGGTGAAGTCTCAGTGGAGGAGTTCTATCCAAAGGACTGTTGCCTTATGAAGAATGTTTATGAATAATTTCCATTGTAAACTGGGAATATCTGTACATATATATATATATATATAAGTTAGAGTATGAAATGTGTGTATCTGTAAGGGCTGATAAACTAGGCTGGGAGTGAGGGAAATCTAATTACTAGTCCTCTGTTGAATATGCATGAAGGCTGGGTGACAAGGGGCTATGGAGACCTCCTGTCTGACGAGGTAACTTCGTATTCACACAAGCCAGGAAGAAACCACATCTGAAGCTTCTAATCTATGCGACACCGCCTTTATTCGCTAGATAAAGGCGTGTGTATTCTCCCATGTTAACGAACCAATATCCATTTAAGGGGTAATTTTGCCTGGCTAGTTCCATGCATAGCTAAGTGCCCCATTCAAGGGAAGTTAACGACCTCCGGTTAAATTAATTTATCTTCAAATCCAATTATCACTAAATTCCAGTAACGAGTGGGCTAGTGTGGGAAATTAATATAACGGCAGGAAGGAGGAGAGAGATAACAGTAACCAATCGTAGCCGCCCTGTTTTAGTCAATGGGAGAGGGCTCCATAAAAGGACCACCCCAATCAGTAGAGAGGGAGAGATGAGATGACCTGGGCCCAGGAGTCATTATAGGTAATTATCAGACCATCTCCCAGCACTTACAGTATACTTGCATTGTCATATGTTTGTCTGTCTATTTGTAATGTGATGTATATACTCTGTATTGTAACCTATTACTAATATTTACATACTTTGTGTTTGAATACTAATATTTACTCCCTTACCTAAGACTGTAAATGTTTGCGGTGTATTAGATAGACTAATAACAATTCTTTAATAAATGCTTATTATATTGAAGCTTTCACTTCTTGTCCAAAGAACTCTTATTTAACCCATATCATATATCTATGAGATATTAAATATTAAATATATATGCGTAAATCGCAAGAGGACACTGCTCTCCCTCCAGAATGGAGAGAAAGAGTTAAAACTCAGCTTTCCAGATGGCAGGCCGCATTCTCCAAGAGTGAATTCGATGTGGGGTGTGAAGAGTGCCACACACAAGATTTGTCTGCAAGAGGACAAGCCATTTAGAGAAAGGGTCTGACAGGTACCCCTGGGAGACTTGGAAGACCTGTGTGAACAATTGGCAGAACTCAAAAGAGCAGGGATCATCAGAGAGTCCAGAAGTCCATACGCCTCTCCGATAGTGGTAGTGCAAAAGAAAAACGGGTCACGAAGGCTGTGTATTGACTACAGAAAGCTGAACAGAAGAACCATCCCTGACCAGTACACCACACCCTGGATAGAAGACGCCTTGCAGAGCCTGTCAGGGGCCAAGTGGTTCAGTGTACTGGACCTGAAAAGTGGGTATTACCAAATCCCCATGCATCCTGAGGATAAAGAGAAAACTGCCTTCATTACCCCGATGGGTTTCTTTGAGTTTGATCGTATGCCTCAAGGCCTGCCCCGGCCACCTTTCAAAGACTGATGGAAAAGACAGTGGGTGACATGAACCTTATTGAGGTGTTAGTGTACCTGGACGACATCATAGTGTTTGGCAGGACTCTGGAAGAGCATGAAGGGAGGCTGGAGAAGGTCTTGAAGAGACTTCATTAAGAGGGCCTGAAGCTTTTCATTGAAAAGTGTCAGTTCTATCAGCCCTCGGTCCACTACCTGGGCCACATCGTGTCTGCTGAAGGAGTGGCCACAGACCCTGAGAAGCTGGACACCGTCACCTCTTGGCCAAGACCCACTAATGTGACTGAGCTTCGGTCATTACTGGGGTTCTGCTCCTACTACCGAAGATTTGTAGAGGGATTCGCAAAGATAGCTTGCCCACTTAATGAGCTACTAAGAAGTGAAAGAGAAGATGATGTCCCAGACTCGGTCAAACCTGTGAAACCAGCAGGAGAAGCCAGAAAACCCAGGGCGTCCATTCAGGACTGTCAGAAACATTGACGCATCTCAGCATAGTGCCTACGAATATGTCAGAATGTTTATTCTGAAATATAAAAATATTATTGTATTCATGGAAATAGGTAAATCTTAATTTTGGAGATTACCAATTTTCTACAATATCAAGAAATTCTAAGTTCTTTATATCCATGCTAGTTTGAAGACAAGTAACACAAATGAATCTTGCTTAAAATATTATATATATTTATTTACTAAAGTACAGTGCAAAATTAAAATCAGGTATAAGTCGTGATAAAACAAATGAATGGATATACTTCTACAATCAGAGATAAATGATGATTAAGGTTCAGATAATATTTACATACATTTCTATGCAAGCTCGATATGACAAGGTATATTCACAATTCAATACTTAAATGATACTTGTCCATCTAAAACTTGGTAACTCTTGTGAAATGTCTTTCCGTTACTTCACGGAAGGTGTAAACACTCTTTTGTTCACTTTAACACTATTTCTTGCTCAAACCAACAGATCTCCTGATTACACTTCTTAAACGTGTCCAGACCAAGTGTCATATAAGGAACACGGCTTTGATAAAACATCAAGTCTTATATTAAATTTAGAGAGAATTAATTTTTACACCTATATCATAATAAAAACCATTGTACCACTTGGCTCTAGCTTTTTAAAGACAACCAAATTAGGGTATGTGCCTTAATATTTGGAATAATATTTAATTTATACTGCAGTTAAAATATAATACAATCCCAAATTGCTTTGCCATATATACTGTATTTAAATGGTTTTAGTTATGTGTATGCAAAAACAACTCCATTACCAAAGCAGGTAAATAAACTAAAAAAATACGTTACCAGGTTAAAGTTCTGGCTGTTTGAGAAGCTTCCATTATGAGGCAATGATGAGTCCCATAGGACTCCTTCCAATATTGCTACATGTTTGCGCTTTAGATCGCCTCAGCGAGCGTCTTCCTTCAAGAGATCCTTTCAGAGATAGAGTTTCCCAGAGCTCAAGTGAGAGATCTCCATCTGTAGAGCGACCTGTTCCCTCAGAGATCTCCCTGAGGTTCTCTCGATTGTAAAGTCCAGTTCCATCCTGCTATCTCAGCTGCTACATTTATCTCACTCCAAAAGTGGATGTGTATCTTACATTACTACGTAACTGAGACGTCAAATGATGATGTGATTGGGTAGGTTGTCACAGCAACCAAACATCACATTATCTTGAACAATGAAGTATTTTTACCACCAGAGGGCAGTAGCGTATTAGAAATAATTTCTAATGTTATTTTCATGTAGTCAAAGATAATTTACGACTACCCTTTGACCTAGCTTAGTAAAACACACTTAAAGTGGAGCTCCACCCTAAATTTCAACTTATGCTAATCGGAACCCTCCCCCCCTCCGGTGTCACAATTGACACCTTTCAGGGGGTGGGGGGTGAAGATACCTGTCTAAGACAGGTATTTTCACCCACATCCGGGAGTCCTCTCTCCGGGAATCTGCGGGAGTGATGTCACTTCCCGCAGACTTCCTGTAGTGTTCTGGGAGACACTCGGCTCCCAAAACACAGGAGCACCAATCAGAACGGCGCAGCGCGACTCGCGCATGCGCCGTAGGGAACCGGCATGAAGCTGCAGGGCTTCACTTCCTGGTTCCCTCAGCGAGGATGGCGGAGGGAGCAGCAGAGCGATGAGCGATCGCTCGTCCTCTGCTGCGGACGTCACTGGACTCCAGGACAGGTAAGTGTCCAAATATTAAAAGCCAGCAGCTGCTGTAGCTGTAGCTGCTGGCTTTTAATTTATTTTTTTCAGGCGGAGCTCCACTTTAATTGTCTAAGGGTGTCAGAACACATGTCCTGTATCCCAGCTATCTTGGCGTCACTTCAGATTTACAGGTGTGAATGTTTATTATCAATACTGATTCCGGACATTTGTTAATGTTTTGGGAAGTTCCTGAAGCTAACCACTGGAATGTATGGCTAAGCAGTTTCTAATGCTACCCCACTAATATAGCAGCATGTATACAACTCCTTAATACTAATTATATATATGCATACATGGGTTTATACACGTATTACTAGTATAGATACTTCGTGAAGGTACTTACAATAAACCTTATTTAAGATATACAGTACACAGCATATTTTGAATAAGCCCTATAGTTTTGTAGCTTATTCTGAAATACTAATTTAGGGTTTTATGCTCCCTTGAAACAAGAGTTCATTATCTTGTTTATTTTACCAAGTGTCCAAACCTTTGAATTACCACCCGGGGAGGCTGGTATATTTTCTTAAATGTTCAAAGTTTTGAGTTTATGGTCTGGGAAAGAGATACAGAAAAACAATGCCTTCTTGTGAGACAGGAAATAAATTTAAAGATAGCGAATGTGGGTTAACCCCTTAAAGAGAAAGTATAAACCAAGGTGGCTGTAGTATTGTTCACAGCACATCATGAGCTATGAGCTTAACTTTAGAGACAAAATGGTTGTCCTCTTGCTCATAATATACATGAATATGAACCATATGAAAAATACATAATATGCATAATATAAAGGCCTATATGTAATTCTTTTTAACCCCAAATGTTCTGACAGGACCAATGGACCACCAAGTGTGAAGAGGCCTTTAAGCAGTTGAAATGGAGCCTAACAACTGCCCCAGTTCTAGCCTATGCAGATACAACCAAGCCCTATGAATTACATGTTGATGCCAGTCGAGATGGGCTAGGTGGGGTGTTGTACCAAGAACACGATGGTCACCTACGGCCTATCGCCTATGTGAGTCGAAGTTTGGGCCCAGCTGAAAGGAACTACCCCACACATAAACTCGAGTTCCTGGCCTTGAAGTGGGCTGTGGTGGATAAATTAAGAGACTATCTCTATGGGGCAGAATTTGTGATTAAGACAGATAACAATCCACTCACCTACCTCCTCATCACAGCCAAGTTGGATGCCACAGGACACAGATGGTTGGCTGCCCTATCAGGGTTCACGTTCAGTTTGAAGAATCGACCAGAGGTTGGAAACAGAGATTCGCACGCTCTATCCAGAAGGCCTCATGGTTCTAGTGACACCATGGAAGAGTGGACCCAGCTGACACCTAAAGGAGTGCGAGCCTTGTATCAGGGAGCCGAGCACCACGCTGGGGGAGGATCCAGGGCCGAAGACATTGGAGTTTCTGCAGCTGGCGTTCCCAAGTGTTATTGCAATGTAACCCAAGTCGGAGATGAAGGCCTGACAAAACTGTCAAAGAAGGACCTTAGAAGGGATCCGTTGGAAGACCCCCTGGGTAACTTGGCTTTAAAGGCTCTGGAGAGTCAGTGTTCTGACATGCTCCTCACAGACTCCCCAAAGGAGGCCCGTCTACTTGGTGTAAACAAATTAACAAATTACGTCAAAACACATGTCCTGTATCCCAGCTATCTTGGCGTCACTTCAGATTTACAGGTGTGAATGTTTATTATCAACACTGACTCCGGACATTTGTTAATGTTTTGGGAAGTTCCTGAAGCTAACCACTGGAATGTATGTCTAAGCAGTTTCTAATGCTACCCCACTAATATAGTAGCATGTATACAACTCCTTACTACTAATCTATATATATGCATACATGGGTTTATACACATATTACTAGTATAGATATTTTGTGAAGGTACTTACAATAAACCTTATTTAAGATATACAGTACACAGCATATTTTGAATAAGCCCTATAGTTTTGTAGCTTATTCTGAAATACTAATTTAGGGTTTTATGCTCCCTTGAAACAAGAGTTCATTATCTTGTTTATTTTACCAAGTGTCCAAACCTTTGAATTACCACCCGGGGAGGCTGGTATATTTTCTTAAATGTTCAAAGTTTTGAGTTTATGGTCTGGGAAAGAGATACAGAAAAACAATGCCTTCTTGTGAGACAGGAAATAAATTTAAAGATAGCGAATGTGGGTTAACCCCTTAAAGAGAAAGTATAAACCAAGGTGGCTGTAGTATTGTTCACAGCACATCATGAGCTATGAGCTTAACTTTAGAGACAAAATGGTTGTCCTCTTGCTCATAATATACATGAATATGAACCATATGAAAAATACATAATATGCATAATATAAAGGCCTATATGTAATTCTTTTTAACCCCAAATGTTCTGACAGGACCAATGGACCACCAAGTGTGAAGAGGCCTTTAAGCAGTTGAAATGGAGCCTAACAACTGCCCCAGTTCTAGCCTATGCAGATACAACCAAGCCCTATGAATTACATGTTGATGCCAGTCGAGATGGGCTAGGTGGGGTGTTGTACCAAGAACACTATGGTCACCTACGGCCTATCGCCTATGTGAGTCGAAGTTTGGGCCCAGCTGAAAGAAACTACCCAACACATAAACTCGAGTTCCTGGCCTTGAAGTGGGCTGTGGTGGATAAATTAAGAGACTATCTCTATGGGGCAGAATTTGTGATTAAGACAGATAACAATCCACTCACCTACCTCCTCATCACAGCCAAGTTGGATGCCACAGGACACAGATGGTTGGCTGCCCTATCAGGGTTCACGTTCAGTTTGAAGAATCGACCAGAGGTTGGAAACAGAGATTCACACGCTCTATCCAGAAGGCCTCATGGTTCTAGTGACACCATGGAAGAGTGGACCCAGCTGACACCTGAAGGAGTGCGAGCCTTGTATCAGGGAGCCGAGCACCACGCTGGGGGAGGATCCAGGGCCGAAGACATTGGAGTTTCTGCAGCTGGTGTTCCCAAGTGTTATTGCAATGTAACCCAAGTCGGAGATGAAGGCCTGACAAAACTGTCAAAGAAGGACCTTAGAAGGGATCCGTTGGAAGACCCCCTGGGTAACTTGGCTTTAAAGGCTCTGGAGAGTCAGTGTTCTGACATGCTCCTCACAGACTCCCCAAAGGAGGCCCGTCTACTTGGTGTAAACAAATTAACAAATTACGTCAAAACACATGTCCTGTATCCCAGCTATCTTGGCGTCACTTCAGATTTACAGGTGTGAATGTTTATTATCAACACTGACTCCGGACATTTGTTAATGTTTTGGGAAGTTCCTGAAGCTAACCACTGGAATGTATGTCTAAGCAGTTTCTAATGCTACCCCACTAATATAGTAGCATGTATACAACTCCTTAATACTAATCTATATATATGCATACATGGGTTTATACACGTATTACTAGTATAGATACTTTGTGAAGGTACTTACAATAAACCTTATTTAAGATATACAGTACACAGCATATTTTGAATAAGCCCTATAGTTTTGTAGCTTATTCTGAAATACTAATTTAGGGTTTTATGCTCCCTTGAAACAAGAGTTCATTATCTTGTTTATTTTACCAAGTGTCCAAACCTTTGAATTACCACCCGGGGAGGCTGGTATATTTTCTTAAATGTTCAAAGTTTTGAGTTTATGGTCTGGGAAAGAGATACAGAAAAACAATGCCTTCTTGTGAGACAGGAAATAAATTTAAAGATAGCGAATGTGGGTTAACCCCTTAAAGAGAAAGTATAAACCAAGGTGGCTGTAGTATTGTTCACAGCACATCATGAGCTATGAGCTTAACTTTAGAGACAAAATGGTTGTCCTCTTGCTCATAATATACATGAATATGAACCATATGAAAAATACATAATATGCATAATATAAAGGCCTATATGTAATTCTTTTTAACCCCAAATGTTCTGACAGGACCAATGGACCACCAAGTGTGAAGAGGCCTTTAAGCAGTTGAAATGGAGCCTAACAACTGCCCCAGTTCTAGCCTATGCAGATACAACCAAGCCCTATGAATTACATGTTGATGCCAGTCGAGATGGGCTAGGTGGGGTGTTGTACCAAGAACACGATGGTCACCTACGGCCTATCGCCTATGTGAGTCGAAGTTTGGGCCCAGCTGAAAGGAACTACCCCACACATAAACTCGAGTTCCTGGCCTTGAAGTGGGCTGTGGTGGATAAATTAAGAGACTATCTCTATGGGGCAGAATTTGTGATTAAGACAGATAACAATCCACTCACCTACCTCCTCACCACAGCCAAGTTGGATGCCACAGGACACAGATGGTTGGCTGCCCTATCAGGGTTCACGTTCAGTTTGAAGAATCGACCAGAGGTTGGAAACAGAGATTCGCACGCTCTATCCAGAAGGCCTCATGGTTCTAGTGACACCATGGAAGAGTGGACCCAGCTGACACCTGAAGGAGTGCTAGCCTTGTATCAGGGAGCCGAGCACCACGCTGGGGGAGGATCCAGGGCCGAAGACATTGGAGTTTCTGCAGCTGGTGTTCCCAAGTGTTATTGCAATGTAACCCAAGTCGGAGATGAAGGCCTGACAAAACTGTCAAAGAAGGACCTTAGAAGGGATCCGTTGGAAGACCCCCTGGGTAACTTGGCTTTAAAGGCTCTGGAGAGTCAGTGTTCTGACATGCTCCTCACAGACTCCCCAAAGGAAGCCCATCTACTAGGCTTGTGCAATTCGTTTTGTAACAAATCGAAATTCGACGGAATTTAGCAACTTTCTGACATTCGGAAGTATTCGAATTTCCGAACAAAGTAATTACGAATAAAACCGAATCAGAACTAAAATTATCATAAATAGCGTATGCTTTTGGCATAATTCGTTAATGCGTTAACGCGGCCTAATTCAAGTCGACTTGTGATCGTAATCGCATAACAAATAATTTAATTATATTCAAATCGATTCGTTTTACTCCCTAGTGAGCTACTAACAATTGGAAAGAAATTGATTCATCAGAATGATTATCCGCTAAATTTAACGAATAGTGAAATGAAATCATTCGTTATGCAAAACCACGAGTCGACTTGGTGTTGCATTAGGCCGCGTTAAAGCATCAACAAATTACACCAAAGCCGTTCGCTATTTGAGATAATTTTTGTCGGATTTGGTTTTATTCGTAATTGCTTTGAACGGAATTTCGAATGCATCCGAATGTCCGAAAGTTGCAAAATTCTGACGAATTTCAATGCAAATGCATTAGTTATTCCGGATATTAGAGAATTACAGTTTTTTTAGCCAATCAGTTGATTCCTTGGGGGCTGGATTACTGGCATGGAGTAATTTACAGGCCAATCAGTTGATTTATTTTGTGCTGGAGGTTGGATTAAGGGCAAAAGGTCACTGCATTGTGCATTCCACCAGTGGTAACTGAGTGAGAAAGGGAGTTTGAGCAGAGGGGAGACAATATTTGAGAAGTAGCAGAAGAGAGTCCAGTCTAGTAAATTTTTTTGTCAAGATGGATTCAAGCTCTCAACATGAGGTTCCTTTTCCTGGTACCAGCTGCAGCAGTGACACAGCAACAACAACCACTACCAGCACCTGTGAGTTTGTACCACCATTGTCTGTGTCATGTATGTCAGCATCTGTATTGCCAGGCCCAGACAGTCATACTTCCACCACCAGTACTACACATTCCAGTAGTCGTGTTAAGTCTAAAAGGAGTGACTTTTCAAAGGGGAGGCAAATGAAGCAGCAGAAGAAGCTTGCCTGTCCTGTTTCAGTGCCTCAGCCAAAGCGTTCAGGCAGATCTAGCTGCAAAAGGCCTAGCTCTGATACTTTGACTATCAGTAGTAGTGCTATGCTAAGGCCACCTTCCAAACAGAAAAGGTCAGAGAGGGAAATTGTTGGTTCAAAATCCCCTACTAGCAGGGCTGAGAGGTCCTGCTCTGAGACCAGGAAGCAGTCGGCATCTATTGCATGTCGTCGCCTTTTTCAGGATCTTCCCCCAAGAACAACCTGCACAATAACTACTAGTGACAGTTGTGTCACCACCAACTCTGCTATGGGCACTTTGAGAAATGTGGTGACACCAAGTATTTTTTACAGGAAAGGCCTGACACTACCACCTACACAGGCTTTTGAATCTGAGCATCCATTTAAGCAGCCTAAAAGTGAAATATTAGAATATGAGCAAGACATTTTGTGCGCTCATAGTTCCACCACCACCACTATTGCTACTCCCATTGGCACCACCATCACCACTGAAAAAATTACATCTGCAGGTCATAGAAGTAATGACGGAGATTTTTTAGTCACATTTCCCTTTAGCCATCCGAGAGAAAAGGGAATTCAGCTGGACCCCCCAACATCTGATGGTGCTAAATCCTCCTTCGCAAACATGGAAGATTCAGATTATACCTTACCTTTTAATCTCGATCAGGAACCAAATGTTTATGAGACAGAATATTCTCCTTCCAATATTAAATTTGATTCCCCACTGTTGTATTCCCCTGAAAGAACGGCACCAGTGGCACCTGCCTCTCCTGTTCCGGTTGAGTCTCCCATAAACATTAGAGCCGCCAGCACAACTGTTAATCAAGTAACCTCCTTCACTATCCCTGACATGAGGCCACCTCCCATTTTATCACAAAAACACTGCAGCATAGCAGAGTGCATAGGCCAGGCTACAACCAAAATTAAGCAACTTGCTCTAGCATCTGCGGCTGAAGAAGAAACTCTCTCTAAAAAATGGGTGTGGCTCCCCCATCTACCACCACTATTACCAGCAGCAGTGTCAAAGTCACAGCCACTTCTGGAGCTGCAGGTCGTAAAATGCTAAATAAATCCATACAGCCCACTATTGAACATTTTGGAGGGGTACATTACCGGGGTATGTCATAACAGCAGTCCCGTAACTTACGCGCCTCATTGGACAACTTATAGCTGTTGGGGGGCTTCTTTCAGTTTTGTGGAAGGGGAGCCCTTCAAGCAGCTGATGCAGGCTGTGGCACCACAATACCAGGTCCCTTCACGCACCACATTCAGTAGAACTGTAGTGCCCACGCTGTACCGGTCATGTGTTGGGGTTGGTGTTTTAAAGGATTGGCTGGGGAAGGCTGCAGGCCAATCAGTTCATTTTACAACTGATTTATGGAGTGCTACTAGTGGCCAGCATGCCTTCCTGTCCTTAACTGCCCATTGGTGGCAGCCCAATGAGTCGCAAGATATACAACCACCACCACAAACAATTGCAAGGTGAAGAAAAACCTCAAGTGCTGTGGCCGCTGCCACAGTGCACAAGACAGGATTGCACTCCTTCCTCCTCCATGCTGAGGCGATGGATCAGCAGCACACATCACAGAATATTTTAAATGCACTTCAGAAAATGATAGGGAGGTGGCTAGGGGAACAGGCAGGCACTAATGTCAAAATGGGATTTGTTGTCAGTGATGGTGGAGCGAACATGACAAAGGCTATCAGTGATGGAAGATTTGTTGGTGTGCGCTGCTGTGCACACATCCTTCATCTAGTTGTTAGGTCTGCTCTCGATGATAACACTAACAGTGGAAGGTTAGCAGCACTTTTAGAGTCGTGCCGCAAAATTGCTGGTCACTTCCACCGTAGTGTGAAGGATAGCCACCTTCTCAGGCAGGAACAGAGAAAGGCAGGCCTCGTGGAGCACTGCCTTAAACAGGATGTGGGAACAAGGTGGAACTCAACTTTACATATGCTAGAGAGTATCCTTGAGCAACAGAGGGCAATTCACGCAATGGCATGTGAACATTTTATTGGTATTGCCAGACCACTAGGCAGGGAGGACTGGGTCATGATTGACCAAGTTGTCACAGTGCTCAGGCCTTTTGAGGATGACAATTTAAGCCAAGAGAGTGCTAGCCTGGCACAAGTGGTTCCCCTCTTTGCACACCTTACAAATAAAATAGATTTGTTCCTTTCCAATAGGGAACGATTGCCTGGTGGCAATATACTTGCTGAAGTTGATGCCCTTCTGAGGAGGCTGAAGGAGCAACTCAGTTGGCGCATAAAAGAGCTCATCGACTCTCGCACCGAGTTCATGTTAGCCACAATTTGTGACTCCAGAGTCAAAGGCAAGATAGCACTCCGCAAAAATACTCTCACCACCTGGAGGGATAGATTAATAGAGAGGGTACATGAGAGGGAAAGGCAAATGGGAGTACATTTAGAGGAGGGAGAAGAAGAGGAGCTGGAGATGTCTGATGATACTCTCTTAGCTGGTACTAGCAGCACTGCTGCCAGTGCTCACTCCACCAAAGCATCAGCTTTTTGGGCTGAGGCACTTGACAGTTTGGTGGGACCCACTAAACAGCCCCCTAGAAAAGAAAAAAATGCTGGTGACATAGTTAGGGCTTACCTAGCGGAACCTCCTTTGCCCCCCAGTACAGATCCCTTGAGTTTTTGGGATGAGAAGAAGGATGTGTGGCCTGCTTTGCCCTCGGTAGCCCAGGAGCTTCTTTCCTGTCCCTCAACCATGGTCCAGAGTGAGCGGGTGTTTTCTGTAACAGGAAATATATTATGCCCTCAGCGCTCACAATTGCTCCCCCAGCTCTTAGAGCAAATGGCTTTTTTAAAAATCAACATGCCAAAGCTTGGTTACCCTGCTCTTGACTTTGATTCTGCATAAAAAAATAATACTCATCCATGACGATAACATAATCTCCAAATCTCCACCTGACCCAGTCCCACGTCTCCCCTAAGGCCCTCATTCCATGCCAGAAATCATCACATGTCCCATCCTGACCATTTCCGTGAGGGCTTAAATGTCAGATATGGTAGTTACTCCATGTCTGACCCTATACCATCCTATCAAATATAATGAACATCTGAGATGGTCAGGTTGAAAACAAAGTTCCATTTGGTTTGTGATGATTTGGCATGGAATGATCCCCTACTAAGTCCCACCTCATAACTCCCGCCCTGCTATTTTACTGCCCAAGGTTTTAGCTACTGATCTGGTATTATAACTTAAATAGTTGTCCTTTTGAGACAACTGTGTCATTTAGTACTAGCATAATAAATAAATGGGACAGCTGTATCATTTGTACATTTAAATTAAAACTTTAAACCATTCAGTTTGTGAAACTTTCCTGCTGCAATAGTCCTGCTATTTCCATTCCACCTGCCTTCTTCTCGAATACCTAGGACACTGGAATACAAACGCAGTCCCTTTAAGTTCGGTATAAGCAAGCAGCGCCATGAAGGTGAAAGGCAAACCGTTTGTCAGTGCGACTGCGCACATGGTCATGCAATATATCAGGAAAGCACAGACCATGCATGAGTGCAAACAGCACCTTGGAGGATTGCCTCCTGTCAGGGTTTCACTACCTGGACAGGTGTCAAAACTGTCTCAAGCTGCTGTATTTATGTTCTTATAAGAAATAATGTTATAAAATTATTCCAGTCATTTTCATAATTTAAACAGTGCACTTTAAACATAATATAATACCATTGGATTTTCTCCTAGTTGGTAGTTAGTTAAACCATTATTTGTATTTTATAAGTTAAATCTGTTGTTGTTTTCGTTTTGTTATGCAGCTTGCCAACCAGGCTGCTTGCTTGCTTATACTTGTAGTACTGGTGGTGGAAATAGTGGTGATACTGAGTCTGCTGCTAATATACATACAGACAATGGAAAATGAAGGCCTACAATGGTACTACGATTCTCCTATACTCCCACCACCAAAATGTTTTTTCTTTCCACCCTCTGACGGCACCTACATTGTGGCAAGGAGATTTTGCTGCTAATGCTAATATATCCAGTCCACCAAGATATTCATGCAATCTCCAGGCCACAGTGTTGGCAACATGGCACTTGTAAGTTGGCACTATGGAAAGTCATCACCCACGACAAGGAAGGAAAGACTGTAATTGCGTTGCCGTGAGTCAGAAGGTGAGTACCTGCTCACCTGCCCACTTACTCCCCTATCCATCATTGATTTCCATTCATGTATGTAACTCTTGTTTTATTTGCCAATTTAGTGAAAGTACCACTGGAATGAGTGGATGAGGCTTCTTCAATGACAGACACATACAAGTCGAAGACTTCACAGGTATGTATTAACCATACACATCTTTTAGGATGTATGAATAACGGCAAACTTGTATGTAGGGATGCACGATAGCAGTATTGGATACGAGTAATTTTTTATCTGTACTTGTCGTCAATACCAAAGACCTTTCAGGTGCATCCAGGTGCTGTTAGAGAGCGTGACGCCGGCTTCACAGCTTATCAGGAAGCCAGGCCTCCTGGATTCTTGATTGGCAGGGAAGCCGGCGCCAAGCTCTCTCGCGGCACCTGGACGCAGGTAATGGTATTTGGTATTGACGAGTACAGATAAAAGATTACTCGTATCTATTCAATACCGGTATCAGACGTATCCATACGTAGAGGGAATCTCAAATGATGCATGTTCCTTTCAAACATAAAATCAAGACAGCTGTATAGAACACTTATACACTTTTCCAGATCATTATATGTTGTAGTTCAAAGTTGCAGTAACAGAAATGGAAATAGTATTAGCCATCATCATCACGACTCGACTAATACTATTTCCATTTCTGTTACTGCAACTTTGAACTACAACATATAATGATGCGGAAAAAGAAAGAGAATACTAAGGTCAGCGAGGCAGTATAATACCTAGCTAAACCTAAATTAAGTTGTTGGTGACAACTGGCAAGGATGTTCTTTTAACTGTTTAAGTTGATTACCATGTGTGATAGCATGTGAGTTTTTATATTAAGCAACCAGATATGTAATAAAGTGTACAATGTCACATAATAATCATCAATATATAAGCACTAAAGTATGCTTTTATTAGGCAAAAATTATTTGCATTTATTTATTTGCACAAACAAACGTAGGAAAAAAAACATGTATGTTAACACGTAAACATATATATGTAGCAGGGTCTTTAAATTTAGTTGGGATGCACCTGGGTAATAGTATGACCCAGGTGTGTAAATCATGAGAGGTTTGGACCATTTGTGTTCATGGAGGACTGGGTGGTGTATTATTCTCCTTGGTCTGTGGGTGGCGCTGTGCCCGCAGGTTCAAGGTAGAATTGCTGCCGCAGTGCTGTCCTTTTTGTCCCTTTCCGGAGATGGTACAGCGAGGGCGGGGAACCTGCCGTGATGTCAAGGGAGGGGATAAAAGGGGGAGACGCCCTAACCACGAGGTCTTGGGGATCTTTTTCTTCACGCGCCCAGGCACCTTAGGCCTAGGTGCGGGCGGTTCGGAGTTCCAGCCCAGGCGCCCTAGGCCTGGCCGGAACAGAGTTGGAGTCCATCCCAGGCACCTTCAGCCTGGGGTGAGGTACTAACTAGGAGGCCTGGGGCCCAGTGACTTAGACTGGGTCCCGCGAGGGTGGAGAAGTCCGGGGGTCCCTGAGGTGGATGGGGCCTATGTCTGAGGTGAGGAGGCCGGGGAGGTTACCCGTCCGGAGAGTCCGGAGCAGCATCAACCCGGTGACGGATGGGCCTCTGGTAACTCCCTTGGAGGGACATCTTCCCCTGACGGGGGCCGCAACGCAGCGAAGGTACTCCTATCTACATTCTATTGAGTCGCTGGTAGAGACTCACAAGTTCTAAGTTCTCTCTAGCCAAGGCTATAGTAACCGCTGGTGAAATCACAGTGGTTTAGCGTACAATCAGGATAGTGCCTCGACCTGCTCATCCCACCGTATTGAACTGCTATTGGGTCTCAACCAGTTGGCTACTGAAGCACTGTTTATGTTTATTGTGAGCTTTGCAATAAAACAAGAGTTGGACTGTAATCGGTGTGTGGTACTCTGGTTAATGGGAGCAAAGGGGAGTGTTGGCACAGTAGGACTTGATCCTTAACTAAAACACACAGGCCCGAGAAAAATAACTGGTACTGGCCTTCACCTCACCCACAGCTATGGGGAGGACATGGGCCATAGTGCATCTCACCCTGTCGTACGAAATACCCCTAGACAAAAGTGATGGGGTGAGGCCGCTACACGTGGGGGCTCGTCCGGGATGATGTGTGTTTTGACTTTGGAGTTGGGAACGGCTGTGTCTGGACTTTGCTGCCCGGAGGAGTTCCGAGCGGGTCGGCCATGTAATCGGCCAAAGAGCATCCCTGCTCAAAGTCGTGGACATGACCCTAAGACGGGAAAAGCCCATGCAGAAGAGCGAGAAGAGGGAGAAGTCCAGCCGTGTGACGTACTACGTGTGGGGGCTTTTACTGCACTGCACCACGAGGCACCCCGTGACTGCGCAATTTGTGGGCGGAGACTGATGGAAGCCCGCAAAAACGTGCAAGTCGTGGGAGGAGTCTGGTCATGTGAGGAGATACACGTGGAGACTCCGGCGCGTGGTCAGTGCGTGATGGAGCAGCAGACAGTCGGGATGGCCTCAAGCTCCCCGTGGATTCCGGTTCCCTACCCCACGAAGATGACTACCTTTGCTGCTCCCCTTACAGACACGGGGATACGTTTTAGGCCCCAAGGACAGTTGGCTCTGTACACCTGCAGAGACACGGAGGCCCTCGGCGTGATCTGTCCCGGATGTTCGGGACTGGTGGTCCACCTGAAACCATTCATTGTTGCGATGCATGCAAAGAGTTCTTGTTCGAGGTGGAGCCATCCACAGTAAGGCCCCGGGCCCTTCGCCTCAACAGCCTCACAGGTACCGCTACTCCAGGAGGGGAGATCCAGGCCTTTGCGGAGGTCCCCGTACGCACTGACCAGGGCGATGTAACTGCCCAATCAGAGACTGAGAAAGAAAATTCAGAGGATGCTGCTTCGGTCACCACAGACTCCCTGCTCCCACCTCCGATGAGGAAAGTCGGCCTGGTGCAGGCCTCCTATGGTCGTGGAAGAGCTTCACCCCGTCGCTTGCCGGGCCTGAATGGATCCGGTTGGAAGAGTCCTGGACATCCCAGTGCTTCGAAAGGTCCAGGTGAGCCAGGGGCTGGGACTGTGGTGGTGGTTGGAGGTGTCGGGAGTCCACAGTCGGTGGAGCCTGCAAGGGAGGGTAGTTCCGTGTCTACTAAAGACTACCTTCCCGCAGAGATGTATGACACCTCCGACCTAGAGTCACTGTCGGACTGTGGAGATGATGGTGAAATAGACAAACTGTTTCACCGAAAGGGCTGGGACAAACACCCGTTACCTGGGTTATGTGCACTGCAAGATTCGCCCATGTCTATAGGAGATAGTACGCCCCGGGCGCAGGCCCCGGAGCTTATGAGGAAGTCTAGTCCTCCAATTGTCCTTCCACAATCTACAGCATCACCTGCTTTGTTGACGGGAGTACCACGTGCATCACTACGGGCACCAAGAGCAAAGCCATCAGAGGTAGTGAAAGTACCTCGGCACCCGGAGGCCATTGTTCAACCAGGAGAGGGTGAGCGGGCCACAATGCCTCCTTTGGCCCGATTGCAACTACTCTTCTCTCAGAGGGTCGCCCACGAGTACGGATGGGAATATCCTTACCTGCCCAGGGACTTACTGTTTGAGGTTGAAGTTCTGCGACAGCAATGGTATGATGAATTCATTTGGGAGAAACTTAAAGTGCCTCATGCCCGGTGATACTTGTCCTGTTCGCCACCCGTGTCGAAAAAGTTCAGAGACTGCAGAGCAGACTGGATGTTGGGGCGCCATATTCATGCGGACAAGGTGCTTATCTGCCGGAAAGATGGAGAGGACGTTGACTATTCGATTGAGGTTTTTGATAAGCATCTGAAGCCCTTGTTCTTGCCTGACCCGAAGTTTTACTTGTGAGAAGAGACTCACTTGTATGTGTTTTTTTTTCTGCAGCAACTTTCTGGAAGTGTCCTTGCCAGAACATCCGAACTGTACCCTAGTTTTTATTTGGGTTTTTGTTTTTTCTACTCTTTGGAGGAATGAGAGCTGTTTTGTTTGTTTTCTCTTCTTTCACAATTCAAAGACAGAGACTTTGGGGGTAGAATCAGAGTAGGGACGCAGGAAGAACAAAGATTTCACTAAGTGTCATTACTGCGGCACTGTCACCAGGTGGCGGTGTTGCGCAACGGCTGTTGTTGTTTTTACATTTGCATCACTTTACTCATTGGAGCGAATGGGTCTCTCGGCTGATAGACCCATTCATTCCAAATTAACACGAAATGTTAGGATGTTGTGTTTTTTTTCTTTTGTTTCCCTTCTGCAGGAGATTCGTCTGTCAAGACTACTGAGTATGGGGTGGTTCCTAGACAGTGAAGGGAGGGATTGTATATGTGTACATGCTTAGATGGGTTTATAGAAAAGTTTTATTGTTTTATGTTTCCCCTTCCCTTGAGCAGGTCTTGGCACACTTGGGATTTAAATTTTGAGGGATAGCCTCTGGGGTCAGGCTTATGTCACCACTCCTTGGGAGACATGGGTTTGCACCAGACGCTGGGGACCAGCGTCAAATCACAGGGGGGAGTGTGTAGCAGGGTCTTTAAATTTAGTTGGGATGCACCTGGGTAATAGTATGACCCAGGTGTGTAAATCATGAGAGGTTTGGACCATTTGTGTTCATGGAGGACTGGGTGGTGTATTATTCTCCTTGGTCTGTGGGTGGCGCTGTGCCCGCAGGTTCAAGGTAGAATTGCTGACGCAGTGCTGTCCTTTTTGTCCCTTTCCGGAGATGGTACGGCGAGGGTGGGGAACCTGCCGTGATGTCAAGGGAGGGGATAAAAGGGGGAGACGCCCTAACCACGAAGTCTTGGGGATCTTTTTCTTCACGCGCCCAGGCACCTTAGGCCTGGGTGCGAGCGGTTCGGAGTTCCAGCCCAGGCACCCTAGGCCTGGCCGGAACAGAGTTGGAGTCCATCCCAGGCACCTTCAGGAGGAGGAGACCTCTCTCCTTCCTCCACTAGCGTGCAGAGGTTTCTCTTGTCTCCACCCCCATTTATCTCATCTAGGGCTTTAATGGTGGTAAGTCGTTATTCTTTTTGCCAACTGTGGACCTGTTTACAGATCGATCTTCTAAACTCTATATAAACCATTTTACAATATGCTAATATGAATTTTTCTATTGTCTATTTTAACAGCTATGTTCGATGTACTTTCACATTTGAGACATACTTCCCCTGACGAAGCCCCGATGGGCGAAACATGTTGGGACCACGTATGATCTCTTTGGTTTAACATCTAATTAACCACCATATCAGCTATGCCCTACTTTTGAAATTTTGTGAAAACGCTTATATATACATATGTAATTTTATTAAATATTTTGTACTACTTGTTCAATAAATGGATAAATCCCCTTTTTTTAACCTAATGAATTGAGTCTTCCACTGTTGTCTAAATACTAATGCTAGCACCGCTATAGTCCCGTTTACTTCTTTTTCTACATTTTGTCACAAATTTGGGATGAGGTGCGTTATATTGGGTGTCTACCCTTAGTCAGACCACAAAACCATTTATCTTAAAAATGGATGGTTGGTAAATAGCTTTTTATGTGTTTTATAATGCCTGTTTGTAAAGTGTGGATGATGATGGTTCCTTGTGTCCTGTTTCTTTATATTGGCAGCTTGCGTATTCTACTTATGTTGAGGAGAAATGGGCCGCTGCTTCCTGACAGAAGCTGACGCTGGAGGGTCCGGGATATGGCTCAGGCTTTCTGTTAAAGATAGAATAAAAGAGTTAAGGTAACCACTTCTGGACCAAGCCAATTTCTGACAGTTATTGTTTACGATTTAAAATCATTATGTTTTGCTAGAAAATTACTGAGAACCACAAACATTATATATATATATATATATATATATATATATATATATTGTGACAGCAGGAAGGTAAAGTCACCTGGTTGCATCCAGGGGGGTAGATATATTTCGCCCAGATTCAGGCTTTACGCTGACTTATACAACTAGGTGGAGAGTTGTATAGGCCCAGCTAAGGCTAGTGGGCTCATGGATGACTCATACCTCTAGGGAGAGTGTGGGGCGTCGTGCAGACAGAGATGAGGAGACCAGCTGAACCTTGTCAGCTCATTTAGGCCTCTATAAGAACTCCCAGCTTCATTAGATGTTAGCTCATGCCTGGAACCAGACCTGTGTGGACTGTCTAGGGAGAGTGAACCCCTGTGCGGTGAGGCAAAGCCTGTGTGGCTATTTGTTTGGACTTTTACTAAACCAGGGACTTAGGGACTAGGACAGCACTAGGCTGATCCCAGTTGTTAGTTAGGAAACCTGTATGTTTAGTCAGAGGTCAACTTGACCAGGATTTATTTTGGTTATGTTTCTTTTGCTTTGCTGTGTTTTGTCACTGTAAATAGAAAATAAACCGCACCTTTTTGATTTTGAAAACCACAACCTCCGTTTGCTGGGCCTGTTTTGTGTGGGGAGCCCATCCCGGGGGTCACACACACCCGCTGCCGAGCTAACCCCCTCACAGTTGGTGGAGAACCAGTGGCAGTTTTTTTTAAAGCCAGCATGGAGGAGATACTGAAGCAGCTGGCTCTAGCAAATGCCAATCAACAGCAGACAAATGCAGGTTTGCAAAAGAGCCTTGCAGCTCAACAACAGAGCCTTGCAGCCCAGCAGCAGACAAACGCAACTTTGCAACAGAGTCTGGAGGCTCAGCAACGAGCCCAGCAGCAATCTGAGGCCCGCTTCATAGACCTGTTGCAGAAGCAAGAGCAGAGACTACAACAACAGATGGAAGCAGTAATGCAGCAACGTCCGCAGACCAGTGAGGAAAGCCGTCCCACTAATACCGCGTCCTTTGGGGTGAGTCGTTTATTGACAAAAATGACTGGAGAGGATGATCCAGAGGTATTTTTGACCACATTTGAAAGGACCGCTGAAAGAGAAAAGTGGCCTGAGGAGCAGTGGGCTGGACTGGTGGCTCCTCTGTTAACTGGTGAATCGCAGAAAGCTTACTATGACCTAGAGCCTAACCAAGCAAAAGACTATGTGATGCTAAAAGCTGAAATATTGGCAAGGCTGGGTGTCACCCAGGCTGTCCGGGCTCAGCGTGTGCATAACTGGACTTTCCAGCTTGGAAAACCCCCCAGGTCTCAAATGTATGATCTCATTCACCTGAGCAGAAAGTGGCTACAGCCAGAGACTTTGTCCGCACCAAAGATTGTGGAACGTGTTGTAATGGATCGGTTTTTGAGAGCTCTTCCTACTGCCATCCAAAAGTGGGTAAGCCATGGAGACCCAGAGACGGCCGATGGTCTTGTGGATCGTGTGGAGAAATACTTGGCTACAGAGAACCTGACGGCCTCTTCCAGAGACACTCGGACTTTCCACCCTAAGACCAGACCATCCCCAGGGGCGGATAAGAGGATTCCAAGGGGTGAGGGTGGAGAGAGTGAGAGGGTGGGAGCTCTACCCCAAGTTTGGCGAGAACAGCCTGGGAAATCAGCGGCTCAAGAGGCGGCAAGAAGGATCGTTTGCTACCGCTGCCGGCAAGCGGGACATATTGCAGCCAATTGCCCGGTTGTGGAGGAACCCATGCAGTGTGACTTTCTGACGGGCAGACGTCAGTCGCTGTGTGCGACAGTCGCATGCACTGCCATTCGAGGAACTGAGAAACATTTATGCAAAATGTGTGTTAATGGTAGAAATGTTGTGGTATTGCTGGATTCAGGTAGCCTTGTGACCCTGATAAAGGCTGAGTTAGTTAAAACAGAGGTCTCTGGGAATAGCAAGGTAGCTGTTATTTGTGTGCATGGGGACACCCGAGAGTATCCAGTGACTACAGTGTGTTTCGAGACCCCCAAAGGTACCCTCTCTCATCCAGTGGGCTTAGTATCTCAGTTACCGCATGACGCCATTGTGGGAAGGGATTTTCCGAAGTTCTGGGAACTGTGGGATGATCCTGAGCCCCTCACTGGTGCCCCTAT
Source organism: Rana muscosa (assembly GCA_029206835.1). NCBI lineage: Eukaryota > Metazoa > Chordata > Amphibia > Anura > Ranidae > Rana > Rana muscosa. The sequence goes on from CM055127.1 coordinate 221,015,595, forward strand.
GTACCAGGAATGTGATAGCCAGAACTCCCCTGAGAGTGGTGAGGACTCTCCGGAATTTCCCTTATCAGTATTGGCAGGGGAGACTCAAGAAACTGGAGAGGAGCCCACCTCCTCAGACGAAAACCTACCGTCTGTGGAGTTTTCTGATCTTGAGGTTCACAGGGAAAACTTTGCCACAGAACAGTTGAAAGACCCCGCCCTAATAAAGGCACGGGAAAACGTAGTGAAAATAGATGGCGAGTTAGTGAACCCAGATAATACCTGCACTTACCCATACTTCAGCGTAGAGAAGGACCTACTGTATCGGGTGGCAAAAAGGGCAGAAGAAACCGTTGAGCAGCTTGTGGTGCCCAAACCTTACAGGAAGTTGGTGTTGGAGTTGGCCCATGGGCACATTCTTGGAGGTCATCTGGGGACAGAGAAAACCCGAGAGAGGGTATTACAGAGATTCTATTGGCCGGGGGTGATGAAGGACGTAGAAAATTATTGTTCCTCCTGCCCTGTGTGTCAGAGGTTGGCCCCGATGCCACATTTCCGTAGCCCGCTGGTCCCTCTACCCATCATTGAGGTCCCGTTTGAGAGGATCGCCATGGATTTGGTAGGTCCTATAATCAAGTCCGCTAGGGGGCACCAGTACATATTAGTTATAATGGACTATGCCACCCGTTATCCAGAAGCGATCCCTCTCCGAAATACCTCGGCCAAAACCATAGCCAAAGAGCTATCTCTTGTTTTTAGCCGGGTGGGTATTTGTAAAGAACTGCTTACGGACCAAGGTACACCCTTTATGTCCCGGGTTATGAAAGAGCTGTGTAAATTGTTCAAAGTGACGCAATTGCGTACGTCTGTGTATCACCCCCAAACCGATGGGCTGGTTGAAAGATTCAACAAAACCCTAAAACAAATGTTGAACAAAGTTACAAAATTTGACACCTACCCCATGCCACGTATAGATGAGTTGATCGACCGGCTGGGAACAGCCCGATACATGACGACTCTTGACCTCACAAAAGGGTATTGGCAAATCCCCCTGGCCAAGTCGGCCAAAGAGAAAACCGCATTTGTAACCCCAGACGGGGCGTTCCAATATAAAAGAATGCCGTTCGGGTTACAGAATGCGCCGGCCACATTCCAGCGGAAAATGGACCAGATGCTGAGGCCCCATCGGAAGTATGCTGCGGCTTACCTGGATGACGTAATTGTCCATAGCACAGATTGGGCCTCACATCTGCCAAAAGTGCAAGCAGTCCTGGACTCTGTTCGGGAAGCGGGGTTTACGGCTAACCCCAAGAAGTGTACCATTGGGCAGGAGGAGGCCAAATATCTTGGGTACACCATTGGGAGGGGAGTAATAAAACCCCAACTCAACAAAGTCGAGGCCATCCAGAGTTGGCCACGTCCCAACAGCAAGAAGCAGGTACGAGCCTTTCTGGGAATCGCTGGGTATTATCGGCGATTCATCCCCCACTTTGCTTCTAAGGCTGTGCCCCTAACCAACCTGACGAAGGGGAAAGGGTCGGTCATGATTAAATGGACCCCCGAGGCTGAGGCAGCATTCCAATTCTTGAAACAAGCCTTATGTAGCCAGCCAGTGTTGTACTCACCCGACTTCTCTAAAGACTTTGTCGTACAAAGTGATGCGTCAGATGTGGGGTTAGGAGCAGTATTGTCCCAGGTCTGGAACGGGGAAGAGCACCCAGTCATTTACCTCAGCAGGAAATTGAAGTCCCATGAGGTAAATTACGCCACCGTTGAAAAGGAGTGTTTAGCGGTGAAGTGGGCTCTAGATTCCCTTCGGTACTACCTGCTAGGTAGGCACTTTGACATGGTTACGGATCACGCTCCGTTAAAGTGGATGGCTCAAAACAAGGAAACAAATAGAAGAGTGAATAGGTGGTTCCTGGCCCTCCAGGAATTCAACTTCACAGTAAAGCATCGCCCTGGCGTTCAAATGGGGAATGTGGATGCTTTGTCTCGAGTACATGAATGCCTGATTGCTGGTGTTCCAACCCCGAGGTTAAAACAAGAGGGGGGGGTATGTGACAGCAGGAAGGTAAAGTCACCTGGTTGCATCCAGGGGGGTAGATATATTTCGCCCAGATTCAGGCTTTACGCTGACTTATACAACTAGGTGGAGAGTTGTATAGGCCCAGCTAAGGCTAGTGGGCTCATGGATGACTCATACCTCTAGGGAGAGTGTGGGGCGTCGTGCAGACAGAGATGAGGAGACCAGCTGAACCTTGTCAGCTCATTTAGGCCTCTATAAGAACTCCCAGCTTCATTAGATGTTAGCTCATGCCTGGAACCAGACCTGTGTGGACTGTCTAGGGAGAGTGAACCCCTGTGCGGTGAGGCAAAGCCTGTGTGGCTATTTGTTTGGACTTTTACTAAACCAGGGACTTAGGGACTAGGACAGCACTAGGCTGATCCCAGTTGTTAGTTAGGAAACCTGTATGTTTAGTCAGAGGTCAACTTGACCAGGATTTATTTTGGTTATGTTTCTTTTGCTTTGCTGTGTTTTGTCACTGTAAATAGAAAATAAACCGCACCTTTTTGATTTTGAAAACCACAACCTCCGTTTGCTGGGCCTGTTTTGTGTGGGGAGCCCATCCCGGGGGTCACACACACCCGCTGCCGAGCTAACCCCCTCACAATATGTATATATGTATTTGCACAGCGGCCTTTCAAAAGCAATTTTTGGGAAAAAATTTACTGAATAAAAAAAAAAAATTTTACAAAAAATTTATTTAGCCAAAATTTTTGGGATATTGCGATAGACGATGTTACTCCAAGTAAATAGATATCGAACATGTTATGGTTTAAAATTGCAAACGCTCTTGGAATGGCGAGAAACTACGGTACTTAAGAATCACTATAGATGAGCATGTAATTTTTGTTTTACGATTACCAGTTTAGAGTTACAGAGGAGATCTTTTGCTATAATTATTTCTCTCGATGTGAGGATTGCGGCGATACCTCACGTGTGATTTGAACACCATTTACATTTGCGGGCGCCACATATGTGTTTTCTTTGGTAAGCGAGCATGCGGGGCACTTTCAAATATTTTTTTTTGTTCTTTTTTGTTTATTTTTTCAAGTTTTACTTTAAAAAAAATCCCAATCCCCAAATCCCTCCTTTGCATGTACAAGTATTCAAAAAGCAAAAATCTGCATATTTGAATACTGTGGACTTTTTCATGTCGGCGCCATTGGCAGCCAAGTAATCGAGTACGTAACTTCTGAGTTACTACATTGGAGACTCGATTGAAGCCGATTCCGGCTTTGTTTGCGACTCTGGCATGCCGGCGGACGTGCCGGCTAGTCGCTCCGGACTGGAGACCCCGGCGAAACGGTGTAAGGCGGCGGGCGGGCGGCTTGTCGTGTCCTCTCCCACTCCTTATGATGACAGCTGAGCAGCTTCTGAGCCGCATCAGTTGTTATCATAACAAAGCCGACCACCAGATCTAAAAAGCGGTACCGGGGTGACCGCTGCAGCTTCTTATCACCCCGGTACAACCACTTCCTCAAAGAACTGTACAGATACATTGTTTTGCGGGAAGTGGTATGCTACAGGACTTATTTCAGCTTTAATTATTTTTTTATTTCCTTGCACAGTGTGCCATTTATTGGCCGAGTACAATCAGCTAATCTCTCAGCCAGAGAATGGACGGCAGAGGATTGTCACCCGGCTTCGGCAGCACAGCAGAAGCCAGATGTCGTAAATCTGACTTCATAACAAAAAAGGATCCTAGGAAGTCCCAGGTAAGAGGACAAATCATTGCTAAATGGTTTGTGCTTTGACAGCCCCATCTCTTTTATTTCTCCATCCCAATCTTACATCAGTTTCCTCAGTCCCCTGGCATATCACAATCCCCCCTCACATCACAGTTTAC